>CM051026.1:28973095-29068095 GCA_027627225.1 Congeria kusceri | reverse complement strand
AATTATACCTATATAGTTACTACTAGATAACAATTAAAAGTGACAGAAAGAGCGAACCAGCAATCGACTGTTTTGACGAGTAAAATAACAAGTGGCAGACAATTATTTTATTATGCGTACGTTCAATGCAAAGTTTAAATGAAACCAAAATTCAATTCAGTGATTATATAGATCGAGGTCAACATTGCAAAATAAAATCTATATTGAAACATATTTATTTATCATCTACCGTTGAATACATGTATAAATGTTAAAATTTCACTGTCAATTATTTAAAACTTTACGCAGCCATTCTCATCTTCTCACTAAAATGGTCAAGGTCTTTCACATGATGCAATGTGATTACGTCATATCAATGAATACTTCATAAAAGAGTGTCGATTTTAATCTCAATGGCATTATGGTATAAGTTTCGTTTCCTTTTTAAGCAACTTAGTCTGGTAAATTAAAGTAGTTGTAAAATAAACTTTGTAAAGTATTTATAATACAATTTAAATAACCGGCTGTTACATAACCAGAGAAAATACCATGGTTAAACATTCAAGAAAAAAAACACAATATACCACCAGTGTTAAACAATTTGACTGGTGGTATTTTATTTAACTCATTGATCAAAGTACTTAAGTAATAGTTACTGATTCAATTAAATATCCATGAAAAGTTAACATAATAAAATGTCCCCAGATTCTAAAAAATATCAAAGTCTATTGCATTATCAGTGCATATAGTGTAATAGTGATATGATATAAAATGTATTATATGTTTGAATCGAGGTTTATTTATTTTCTCAAGGAGTAGTATACTCCACTTGCCAATTGACTGTTAAAACTCTTATCAATTGATTATTTTGTTAGAATGTGTGAAACAAAATCATCTCATCAAATGCCCAATTCCGCCATAATAACATGGAAAAACAGTTTAAATACTGTTTCCTACAATGTTGCATTATATATATATATATATATATATATATATATATATGGCATTTAAATTTCAATAAGCATAAGGAGAAAATACAACATTAACAAGGAAATAATAAAGCAGTTTTAAATTATCATATTATATGTTGTAATTTACACAGTAGGCGTTATCTGTATGCGTAAAAAAAAGCAGGTTCAATGGAAAAACAACATTGCACAATCAACTCGAGCGATACATGCCATCGGAACACCACACTCATGTAATATTCTCTATATATACCATAAATATAAAGGTAATTATATCTACATGTATCAACTACATGGAGTTAATGGTCTTTGAAAAAATGAAGAACAACCATTTGTTCCCAAAATCTAATATTATATCTTTACTATGCGAGTATATTTCATTTTGGATTTCCCGACTTATCCAGTGCCTAAATTCGTATTAGTATATGTAACCATATGAAACTTACTTCAAACGCAACATGACCAACACAACTTCTCAAAATCTTCCGCGTTTATAAACTAGTTTAACATAATTCGACAATGCTGCCAGTATGATGTTTGCGATTGTTTTTTGCTGTTAAAGGTATGTTCCTCTTGAATGAATTGAATCAGATTAGATCATTGAGACCAAATTAGTATATCAATACATATACAACATATATTTGTTTAAGGCATTTAACGACCTATAATGCAACATTGAAAGTTCAGATATTTAGACGTGTACATTACGTCAGAAACAATAATTGTTAAAGGTGACACGTAACGTTAAGAGAGAGCATCGTGTACATAGTTGGGAGCTAAATGCTGTCAGCTATTAAAAAGTTATCTACCTTTGTACAATCTAGTTTCTAGACAGACGAATAGACTCTGAAATATGATACTGTTCACGGATATTAAGAACAGCGTAGCCGCTTTTGTTAAACTAACGTACATCGGGTCCGTCAATACTACATCAATCTCAGTAAGAAAGAGTCCCAACTGTTTGTAAATTAAGAACCGTGCATAACATTAGTGTATTCTTTAAATTAACGAACATTACAGTAAGTTTTGCATCCCACGATTGCTGGCGGAGAAAACCTCAATATATCGTTCTAAAGATGAACTTTTCGCGTCAGACTATGGAACGTAATCGTGTCTATACCAATGTCGAATAAGATAACGTAATAAAGATATAGATACAGACTCGGTTTTCAAGATAGAACCAATTATAGCACACATGCGGTTAAATATTCGAAATAGCAACGGTGACTGTCAAACTGCGGCTAGCGGTTTGTAGCTGAAAAGCGCGTTACACGCTTAGCACGTGGATAGTGTCTAAAGGCATCAATCTGTAATACTGTATCTGAACAATGCAAATGCTAGAGCATAAATGAATTAGCATTCTATGGAAATAAAAACAAATACGACTTTGTTCATTAATAAAAAGAAAGCAACAGAACATTTTTGATAAATTAATAAAAAAAGAAAAGGCGCTGAAGTTTATTTACTTTTATTTTTGACAAGGACTTTAGTTCCGGTAACTTTCATTCAAATGTTGCCTCAGCCAAAGTTTTGGCATAATTATAATCCGTGTGCAGAGACGAGTTTGAATAACAATTTCGTTAATGATTACTAGATCTAGTAATTTTTTTTAACAAAAAAACACGTTTGACGGGATCAGTTTGTCGAGTTACATCATTGATGACGTCGTAATAGTTAATAAACGGTTTCTTTCACCAAAATTCACCAAAATTATTCTATTGATTTAAAATTATTCATTTATCTACTATTTTAATGAGTTTGAATAACACTTTCGTTAATTATTACTAGATCGAGTAATTTTTTTTTTATAAAATAAGACGTTTGACGCGATCAGTTTTTCGAGTCAAATTATTAATGACATCGTATTTCATATTCTTAGTAAACGGTTCCTTTCACCAAAATTCACCAAAATTATGATATTTATTTATAATTATTTATTTATTTAATATTTGAATTTGTAGTAATTTGTTACAATCGCGGCTGTTAGAAACACGCATATCTAAAACAAAACACATACCTAACGCAAATGTGTCACAAATGACTTGTACCTTTACCAATTAAAATTATAATGAGGGCGTGATAAACTTTCTAACGACGACGCTCATTTGCATATTGGAAATGTTATGCGTTCTCATTGGCTGACTGTTTTGCTCTTGTTAAGCCGACTCCCCCTGCGTCAAGATTTTATCGATAATGGGCACCTGGTGCATAAAGGCGAGTTTGTTCATTGCCGGTGTGCTTTATTTGTCTTAAAGAAACAACAACATGCATATGCGAGCGGAAAAGGATGCGCTCTAGAATCGGACACTGAATGTTATGGCGTTCTTTTCGTAAAAGTATGCGTTAAAATACGCCGAATTCCGCGTTACCGAGAACTGTCCGTTTAAAATCATTTTATAAGCGTCGTTTGAAAGTAAGGTTTGTACACGCTATTGGATTTTTTTTTAAGGATTCGCACCCCGCAATTTCACACACAAAAACAATAAAGTATTGTTTTCTTTGGTCTATAATTGTTTTTGAGTCGCGGCGATTTGCTGGTTCGGTCGCGGGAGGGTAAACAAACACTATTTTACTTTAGGCCAAACTGGGTAATTGTCACATGCTCAACATTGAATACTGTCGGCGAATTTTAATTTTGACATTATTATTATTATTATTATTATTATTATTATTATTATTATGATTATTATTATAATTATTATTATCATTATTATTATTATTATTCGCATTATTATTAGCATTATTATTTACCTGTCTTTGTGTTATACATTTCCATTTTCAAAATTGCCCGCCCGTATTTTCTAATTTGTTAGTCGCCACAAATTGTTATGTTGCTGTTCAATACAGATTGTATCAGTGTTATTACGCTACCTGCTTTCAGTAGGTATACACCTTGTCAAAAGACACCATTCTAATCTTCAGCGCTTGACCCTTATTCAACAACTCATTCTTAGACTTAAAACGTAAGAAACATATATAATTGAAACTGTTATATTATAATAGTGATGACAGTTTGAATTGTAGTTGGTATTCACTAATGCAGAATTTAACAGTATTATTTAGCATCAGTTATACGAGTCATTGGTAATCGGCACATTGCGATCGCACACTATTTTTTTCGAGTCTATTTTTTCTGCATTCCTAAGTCTATAAATAGGTTGGTAAACACGGATTCAGACGAAACACATTTGTTTGACATCATATGATTTATCGACCTAATACTATTCAACACAAATCAATCAATGCAGAGCCACTAAAATTGGAATTGGAATACGAAAGCATTCGCATGTCAGTGGGTTAACATGTCTATGCTTATTTGTTTAATATTATGTATTAATCTTGGGTAATATTGACAAAATCCACTTTGCTATTGCAAGGAACCAATTGGACTCTTGATTATGGACACGCGCCTTCAATCTGACGCTCATTTAGATAATGACTCAAGGATAGTATAAAAAAGTGCGGCGTGTTCAAAAAAGACAATCGGCGTTGAAATTACTACTGAGATGTCAATTAAACATAACCTAAACATAACAGAGGGCCAAGATGATCGGTTACCTAATGTCTCAGACCCCAGATGTTTTGGTTTCCACCTATATTAGAAGACTAGTTGGACCCCAGATTTCTCGGACACCGTAAGAAATCTTCTCGGACCCCAAAGTTAATTTGAGATAAATTCAATTTTTATAAATAATCGTATCGTGAATAATCCGATCATACAGCTCCATGTTTTCACCAGTGATATTTGAATAACCAACATACTTTACGTTAACATAATTGTTTAATGAATTTGTCAGGCAAATCTAACAAATTAACAATGTTAGAAAATAATTGCAAGAATGAATGCAAATTATTATGCATAAGACAAGTCTATACAGTTATTTAAAGTAATGTATACCATACACTCATCTTAGAAGTTTTCTAATATAAACACGATTGGAAGTAAAATAACCATTTATGCTGTGTATCCTAATAAAAAGCAATACGCAGGGAACATTCAGCGCATTTGAAATGTTCATACTTTATTTTTGATAACACAAGTGTACATGAAATTTCATTAGATTATGACGATATAAAATTATAATCGGTATGGATATGATGTATCAAGTGTTCCTGTGAATAATTAGTATTGCAAATTGTGGATTCATGCTACGCAAATCACAATTCGACTTATTCCGAGTATTAATTAATAACATGTATCTATATTAAAATGTAGCATCTTTTTACAGATTGAATGACATCTACTGGAGAAGTTGATAGAATGGTGTAGTTATAAATTATTCTTAATAAATCGTAGCCACTATTTAAATTCAAACTAATAGTAAGTTTATAGATATAAATTCCCCATATATAGCATTTTTTAGGTTTATGGTTCACTGAACGCTAATTGATGCATGTACTAATATAATAACACTGTATACAAAGGCTACTAAGCGCGCTATTGTTAGAACGACACTCCCGTTTCTGGAATGTGTTGGACTGGCTAGAATGAATGGGATACATGGAACGACAACTCTGTGAATGAGATTGATGACTGGGAGCTATTTATAGAGCGTACCGCTTATATAATTGTAGTCTAAACAAAATAGTCGTTACGCGAAATAATATATGATTCGATTTATGGGATACAATGGAAAAATACGTTAATAATTAGCCTCAGATCTAGAGTGTATGTCGATAATATGTTTATACGTTTATTCAAACCGCTTATGTTCACAATCATGTAAAATTAAATCCCCATAAGTATTTAGCAATTTTGGTACAAATTAAAAGATTGTTGTAAGTTTGCATTCTATACAATTTGTCCGATAGAATAGTGGTATTAAATTTTACCCCTGCATATTCTTTTTTTAATTAACTCATCAAATGGCGAGTTTTTCATTGGTATTAATTTACAAGAAATCAAGGTCAAACGTGATCTCAAACAGCTACGCCGAAAAAAAGGCAGTTATAAAGTGGCTGGCGAGCGGTAAAGACCTGTTGCGAGGAAAATACTACATTCACGTTGTTACTGTTTATCTGCTGAGTAATTTTTATAAGAGGAGAGTGATAGAGCTCTAAAACTAGGTGGATTGGAACATCGTTTTTATTTAATTCATAATCAATAAACGGCAAAGTATCCTGAGGACAATTTGTTGGATGTAGTATTGTGTTGATCACTGTTCGATATCGATAGGCAAGCACTATTGTAACATTATTAAGCAGTCCATTTATTCTTTAATGGTAATACTCATTCATGAACACTTGCTTACCGAAAACGTGATACTACTCGTTTTTTCTTTGTCTGATGATTGTTTCTGGAAAACCCGGGGCCGGCTTAATTTACAGTCGGTTGTTCGTTAAGCGTGGTCGCACTCAGTTTTATGCGTTTTATATTATTACTCGGTGTTAAATAATTGCGTTTAACCTGTTAGGAAAACATGATTCTTGGTTTAAGAGTCGATTTGTATTTAAAATAAAAATTTCAGTTAAAATAGTTTCACATGGTATTTAATACTAATATAATACTGTTGTTATTATCATTTTCCTACAAGTCTAAGGATGTACGCATACATGTAAGAATTACTAAATATTATCACACACTGGCCTTACAAGTTGTGTCGTTATACATGCAAGTAATTGCCACAACCTATTTAATTTGTGACAAATATAGTTCATAAACAGTGGTGGATCCGTGGTATGGTAAGGCAATGGCTTCGTCTTTCACATGATACGTTAAACTGAGGTTCAGTGTACTAGGTGCTTCACATCGGTCACTTTGGGACGGGGCGTCTCCTGTATCTTGCACTATCCTCCGTAACCCAACTACAAAGTCTACTAGGGGCGGTGGCCATTTGGGAGAGAATCCCGTTGCACTCGACAAAAATTGACTACACAACCGGTTCATAAACAACCTTAAATACCTTGCACGTTTCCAAGAATCTCTGAAAAGCATACGTGAACACTGTGTATCGATGTAAAGGCGAGTTATTAAATACAACAAGTTTTGCCACAGTGGAACAGACGTTCTTATTATCGATTTACACAATTAAATATACATACAGGGAATTATACTTAATATCCCCGTGAATAAGCATACGGTAATTAAAGTAAATAACTTTAAAGAAATAATAGAAATATAGTTTATTGAGTCAACCGACCTGTGACTATATAAGCATCAGAGAGCAGTGTATTTGACAGCTAGCGAAGTGGTTGGTACACTCGCTTCTCACCTTGGCGTCCCGTGTTCGTTTCCCACTCCCGGCGCGTGTGAGTTTGGTTGGTGGTCACCATACCGGACACGTGGGGTACTCCGGTCCCCTTCACGCCGAACAGAACAAGACCACACCAACATTAGCATAGCTTTCAGTAAAAAATAAATAGCTGGACATTTCAGCTATGTTTCGAAATTCGTGCCAACTTTCGAGAGTCTCTAGTAGGTTAATTAGGTAGGAGTGCTGGGACATACTCCGGGTCTTCATATAATGTAGCCTCAGGCGCAAAGGACCTCATAAACACACGTATTTGACAGCATCGTGACTGTTTGAGAAGAAGTCAGTGGTGGCAGTTCTCTGTAATTTAAAGTAATTAAATAAGTTGGGTTGAGAGCTGATTTGTTTTGATCTTCTGATTGCAAATACCTGGTACCAAACTTGTTTTGAAGTTGGGAAATCAGCAGAAGCTTAATATTAGAAAGACTCGGACTCTCTTCTCATTGGAATAAACTTCCATTTGATGCGATATACAAACCTACAAGCATAGTTAGATCTGCTGTACCATTATATGTGACATACCTTGTTTAGGAAGATGCTGTGCTAGCCCATCACATCATGCTTTAACAGTGTTTCCATCGGCCCTCTCATACATAATCGATCCCATCCACTGATTTATTTACCCCATCCAATTAGTGTAATATATATTATCCCTGATTGCATGTTGATTCGTTATTATCGTGTATAATTATTTGTCTAATCACGAGGCTTGTAGACCCAAGGACAAGTAAAATATGTAACAGCGGGTGACTATGATGTAATTTGCTGCATATCTGCAGGACGATGTGAGTAAGAGAAGAAACGTTCGTAGCCGCAGATACAATGACTGACACAATAACAGGAGAAACAAAACGTTTCAAGAATGCGCGAAGTGTACCTGTAATTTCAACTGCATACCATGGAAATATGTTTTAATCTACTTGTCGAATATAGCCGGGCCGGCTAGCTCAGTTGGTAGAGCGCTGGACTACAAATCCGAGGATCGTGGGGTCGATTTCCAGCCCGGCCACATAACTTGTGTGGGGATTGGTCATGAAATTATTTATACGGCCATTCTCCCCCTACCTCTTATTCAAGTAGGGCAGTTGTACATAAGTATGTACACATAGTACTTGTAAATTAGCTTACCCAGGAAAATTGTGAGTAGGTTAACTGACCGCCGTTATATGACTGAAATACTGGCGAAAAAATCCAAACAAACAAACAAAACAACGTGTGGAATAATAGTTTAACTCATGCTTTATCCTTGTCTCGGCTTACCCAGCCAATACTTTAAAGCTCCGGTTAAATGCAGCATGTTGACGGTTGAACACATTTGTAGAGACGCATTTAAATGCTAAGTGAATATTGACGAAAAACACATATTTACATACAGTACAATGTCAAGGATGACAATATATATATATATTTGTTTCCAATTGGGATTTTTGTCAGAATATGCATATTTGGCATTGGAAACGGTGCGACTATCAGACCAGTGAGAGCAGCAGAAAAATGCCTGTGCATACTAGTTTAATTTATCAAATATATAGATCGTATTGCTTCTGAGAATAACTAATGATTATTTAACAATTTGAAAAAAACAAAAACAAATTTGTGTAAATATTTGACAAATTTGAATCATTGTTTAGAAAGAAATATGCACTGTTTTGTCAGCTTCTTATGCATAATTAAGTTCATATGTTATGTCAACTTAGGTACTCGTACATGAACATGTCCGCGAAACTAGTTCACATTATTTCAATCATCGAAAGCAAATCCAAGTGATAAAAATATCTCACATAATGTTTGAAACACTTTACAATTTCAGTTTCGTAATTGATTTTCCCGTCTGATTTTTCTTCCACTGTGCTTGTATTTAGGCTGGGAGTTCACTTTCTGTTTCACACTAATTATTTCCCATCAAATGTAAAGGGGAATTCCCGTCATTTCTCATTCTTCATTGGTATGAATGCAAGAGCTGCTTCATAAGTAAAGAGTATCGTTGCATCTTACACAGATACGACTGCATTACAATTTCACTTTGTTTTTCCTCGTAGTGTAATAGCAATCTTGCTTGTCAACCAACGCGACGTAATACTAGCTGTTTTCCAATAACCCGCGTTTTTTTCCGCGTATTGATATTAAACGCATAATGTGTACAGCACAACATATTATATATTAAAACTGTTTTATTTCTTCCTTATAAATGTTGTATTTTCTCCTTACATTATGCCTATTGAAAGTTTAATGTCTTTTAAATATAAGACAGAAATGTAGGAAACATAAATAAAACTGTTTTGTCGTGTTATTATGGTGGTATTCGCTATTTGATAAAATGGTTCTTAGGCACATATTCTAACATGTGAAACGATTGTTGAGAGTTTGAACAGTGTATTGATCAGTGGGGTATACTACTCCTCTACAAAACAAATAAATCTCGATACAAAAAAATAATTAATGTTCTATCATATCACTATTGGACTCTGTATACTAATAATGCAATAGACTACTATATTTTATTATCTGGGGACATGTTGTTATGCATATAAAGTTTTCATCAGTAACTAATACTTATAATAAGTAATTTGATAAATGTGTTAAATAATATACCACCCTCCCAATTGTTTAACACTGCTGTTATATTTGTTTATTTGGTTACATGTTTAATCCTGGTATTTTCTCTGGTTAGGAACCAAACAGCTGATTATTTAAATTGTATTAGTACTACTTTACAAAGTATATTTAACCACTCCTTTAAGTTACTAGACTAAGTTGTGTTAAAGAGGCAATGCAACTGAAACAATAATGATTCCGGTTAAAAATGACACACTTTTACGATGTATTCACTTTTGTGACGAATTCAGATTGTGTCATGTATGCGACTTTGTCCATTTTTGCGAGTGGACGAGAGTGGCTGCAACTGGGTAAATGAGTTTTTGTTAAAGTAATGTGTAATACCCTTTTGCAGAAAAATGCGAACACATTTATAGAATTGACTGAAATTATTACATTGGATATTTATACATGTATTGAAAGGTAAGCTGACAAATACGTATGCTTAAACATATATCAAACATTTTATTTTGGGATGAAGGTCTAAATCTATGTTATTACTGAATTGAATTTTCGGTTTCATTATAAGCAGAATAAAATAGTATATCAATTGTATTCCACTTGTTGTTTTACTCGTCAAAATAGTTACTGTTTCGCTCTTTTTGTCACTTTTAATAAATTTAATTTAAACATTTTCAAGTTTTTACAAATGTTTACCATCAAGTTACTAAGTAAACATATTGAAATATATACTTATTTACTACAGCAACATTCTTTTCAGCAACTTTTATTTTAACATTATTACCTTTGCGTATTAAATATTGATTATAAATGGATGTATCTACGTGATTACAGACGATGTTTTGTTTCGCGTTGTATTTACACCTATTTACTTTCCGTTATAATTTCTTAGGGTTCATTAAAATGCAAAAATTTGGTTCCCTGTTAGTAAGTGCGTTTAACATTGCTTATCGTTATTGAAACGCGGAATCTATGCATAAAATCACGGAACCGCAAGGATCGCAATTGACACTTCAGGAACATAGATTTTTAAGTCATTATGTATTAGAAATGAAACCAAAACAACAACATCAATCTAATTAATAGGAACTTGCGTTATCTATAGGCGGAAAAGCTGCATCCAAGCTTCGCGCGACATTGGTTTTTCCGTATTAATTATTAGCTATTTTAAGTTAACAACATTCCATATTTTTAAATCGCAGAAGTAAAGAAAATTGTCAAACATACATGACTTGTTTACACAATCGTATATTAGGCAGTAAACAATTATAACTGTATGTGTTTTACCTAAACAATATTAAAATATATTGCGTATATAACCCATCGAATAATTTAAGAATATCGCCGTTAACATGAAGGTTAATAACGTGACAGTTTGGTTGTGTCAAGTCGGGCATTCACACACTTGAATCAGGTGCTTGCATCGGGGAAGTCGCGGTATGTTTAAAATCGGGAATTCCGGGATCAATAATAGTGCCCGCTAATTCAACTTCTATTTATTTCAATAAAATATACAGTTTATGACAGTAGTTGATCTTGTTCTATGCAAACGGTGTTTTACGCACGCTCTTACCGTCTAAGCATAACTAAACAAATGCACATCGTTATGCAACTTCTTGACTTTGGTACCTTTAAAAGTTGTTATATATTTTTAAATCCTCAGTCAAACATTCCCGATTATGGCTCCCGACAGCGTCCCGACAGCGCTACGATACAAATAATAACAAGTACGAAATATCGGGACGCTGTCGGGAGCTGTTTGTACGCTCACGGAACGCAGTACTGAGAATCGGGAATCATGGAGACGAGTTCGGCGTGATCAACGAAGCACTCCTGACAGTTAAGGGTTGCCCTTAACATTCGGACGCTCAGCCGAATTTATATAATCGGAACTGTGTCGGGATAGATTCTGCGGCATCGATTTAAATTCGGGACTGTATCTGTATGCTGTCGGGACCGTTTTGGTACAATATCAAGTAAAATGATATTGCATAAAATATATAAACACATATCACATCTGGTGTATATATATTGTTCATTGTGCATGCTTGTGTGCGTTAGTAATTCATCGATAGAGCTTTGACCGACCACCTTGAATGCTTCCCGATGATGGCACCTGACAGCGTCCCGACAGCGCTGATATACAAATAATAAAAAAAGTCGCGAATGCCGGGATGTTTTCTGGACGATGTCGGGAGCTATCGGGACACTGTCGGATCGCATTTATTCATTCATCGCCGGAAAATCTTTGGATCGAACATTGAATTTCGAGCCTCGAATCTCAGAATATTGTCCCAACTTTTGACATATATGAATCGGGACGCTGTTGGCTGAAGAACGGTAGGAAAAATCGGGAATGTGTGACTGAGGCTTAATGAGCTATCAACCGAACATCACTATCTTAAACATTTGGAAAAGCTCTAAGTATCTATTTGTGTAGTCTTGACACACTGGTATGCTACTGTCTAGTAAATACATATATTTGTCGAAAGGCAACACATAGTATTTCATTCTTATCTTCAGGGTCTATTACACATGTATTTTTATGAGCATTATTTCATATCAATATATAAGAAACCCCATCCAAATATTCATCTTCAGAAGACGGAATTTTCAAACAAATGTTCTAATAATAAATGTGCCTATCAATGTTACAAAAAAAGTTATAAATGAAAGAAATTAGATCCTTATGGGTCGTTTTCTCATTTATTTTCTTGCTCGCTTGCTCATTCTAAAAACCACCAACCCACCGATCTCTACATCACCTTTGATTTTAGAACGGTAATGTACACTCAATCATCCAATGTGGATACGAAATTGATGGACACAGTGCTCAGAGAGTTATTTTTTATTATGCCACTAGTGATTAATTACGTTGAAATTGCTGACCCAATATTTTTTATCGTTATTATACCACTGACCGATAACACACAGTAACCCCGCCTACATTCTGTAATATCATGTCCCTGACTGATAACATGTTTTAGCTTCGCACACATTAACGAATATCATGTTACTGTGTGGCGTGCAGGGATTGTTAAGTCCCGCCCACTTCTCGGAACTAGATTCGTAGGCGTGGAATGTCACTTACGTCGTTAAAATGTAAACAAGAATAGATCTATACAATGACAACATTTTAATTCAAAAAATAAAAATTTACTGGAACAAAACATTTAAACATTATTCAATTAACAGGAAATAAGTTATGATGTCAAATAAGCATTATGCAAAAACATGCAATGCAAGGCACAGCATAGAAAACCTGTCAATGTCTAAAATCTTAGAAAGCTGACATTCTTAAAAGCTGAAAAAAAGCACAATTAGATCTAGATGTCACAAACATTGAAATTCATTAAAGAATTGGATGGAATTGTGTGCCTGTTTATTTTATCTGCACAGAAAAAAATGCTAAGGATATGAAACCAAATCACTCAGACCATAAATTGTATCAACAAGTGAAAAGAAACTGCAAAGTCCCTACTTTTAATCATAAGAAATCAAGGAAATACTAGAAATTATAATCTAGCCAGGTAACAACAACCATTTTATTTGAAATGAAGGGTACACAAAAAATAAATAAAATAAAAAAGAAGTATTACAAGAACAACAACATGCTGTTTAAGAAATTATGGTCAATTTCACAAAAATGAACTCTGACTTTTAATATGAAATTCAAATAAATACTAGCCATTAGATCTACAATTGGATTCACAACAAATCAATTTATTTCTAAAGGAAATGTATAAGTTAAAGAAAAACATGGCTTTAAAAAGTATAAACAATAGGTTTAGTTAAAATAAATGCAGAAAAGTCAATGTGTTTTAACATAATATTTTAGTCCAGCATGAAATAGGGAAATAAATGAGGAAAATAAAAATAAGGGAAATGACGCACAACCATGAATGGACATGAAATTAAAAAACAAAAGTTTTATTAACTATGATGGTCAACTAGGAATTCTTCAATTTACAGTATTAACAACTAGTTAAATGCAGTTTGGAACTTATTGACTAGATAATCTGACTATTTATACAGTAACACATATCCACTAGCTAAATACTGTAGTGACAAGAAATTGTCACATCAAAAATTGTTACTCTCAGTCTGTTGCAATACCTTTCACACATGTGTGTCAACTTTTTGTTTTCCCTGGCTGTGAACCTGAAAATATGAAAGAAATTATGTCACCTTTTGAAAATAACTCACAATGACATGAACAAACAGCATATTTGAAAACATGACTTAATTAATTATATAATTATATACATATACTCAGTAGGCCGCTATGGCTCTAAAATGTTTTTTGTATACTGTTAGGAAAATAATAAGGCACAGGATTAGATCTATAATTAGACTTTTATTTGTGCACTCAAGACAGAATTACCAGGACACTCTGCAACTGCTGACTATGCTTGGAAGCACGTGATACAGAAGCTCTCTGATACCCATTGCTGTCCCACCAATATTATGCCTTTAATACGAGCCCACATCACAAACACGTCAGGCTGCATCTCCGAATCCTGCAAACTGTAGTTGCTTTCCCCACCCAGTTTGACATCGCACATGGAAATAGTTTTTCAGAGCAATCGTTAACTTTGAACCCATTAAGCACTGTTGGAAAAGTTGATCAACGATTCACTTGATAATATATCCACTGGTTGTTTAACTTCTAAATTTGTTTCGTTGTTGAATATTCACATTACACACATACTGCAAACATATGAAAAGTAGCTAATCGTCATGTCGACTGCAGTCTTCTTGTGTGTGTTAATAGATAAAATGATGTAAATGTATTTATATCATGTTCAATGTTCCAATAAGTAGCAATTTCTCGCTTCATGTTTTCGTTTCTTGGTAAAATGTGTTTTAAAATGTTAAATTGTTGATGATTTTACCAAGAATTATTTTTTATGCGTAACTATACATCGACGCAAGTAGACGCCATCAGACTGTCTCATTTGCATACTGTGTTCTACTGTTAATTGCGAAATGTTTGCGATTTAATTAATTTATTCTATTTTATTAATTATAAAAACAATATTTGCAAAACGTGGCATAATAAAAAGAATATATGGTAAGTTACTTTTGATATCATGTGATATCATGCATTAATTCTCAACCCTAATATATAGACATATACACGCGGAAATAATTGTTGTGTACGCATCTACACAAAAATACAAACACTCGTACATACATATCAATAACGTACATTCTTTGTTTTAACGCGTAAGGATCCTCTAATCAAGTCCATGTTATATTAAACGGAATGAATACTTATTATTACAATGCCAATACTACAAATAACAAATGTGAGTATAACATTACAATGTACCGATGCCTCCGTGATTCAGAAATGGGTCTGACGTTAGACGTTAATTGGACGTTTTTTGTTTCAATTCAGGTGGCAATCAAATCTCAAGTGCAATCTGGGGTTGCATGCGATATGTCAATAATGGCCGTATTCTCGATGCAGTGATTTTAAAACGTCAAAACACATATATTTGGAATAACGTAATCTGTGGAACTTGTGGACTTGGGTCGAGACCATTTGGATTCGTGTGGACACAGAACAAAATAATTAGCCTCATTGGATGAGGAAACGGGTCAACTTCGGCATACACTATCAGTTAACATCTACACTGTTGAAACTTTGCTTATAAAATGCATGTTCCTGTTCAGATTTACGATAATGACTGCACGTTTAAAGATAACGCATTTAATACAAATGATTTCAAATGCAATGTCTACCACGCCGCCGATACCTGGTTAATATGATAAAGAGACTGAACATTTTGAACCATTGATATCACGTTAAATACATGTATCGATTGTTCCACCGCACATGTGTTTATGCGTTTACAATCTGCCTTCGACAAAGAAGTAGATAAACACACGCTAGTGGCAAGCTGGCATGAATCCCGATAAGATGGATAAGATCTACATCCAAACCATGGCCAATTTAGACCGGAAGGCTAGTGTAAAGTTATATTGTTAACCTAAGCCAACATCCCGAGTGTCAACCATATTAAATTACGCTAGGTTTTTGAAAAACATTTTAACTTGCGTACTTTTGATAAATAGCGCATGTGTTTTACTTTTGTTCGTTGTATTGTATAACTGGGAATAGAAATATTTTCAATGCATACACACAAATGACATTAACTAGAACACAATGCTCTGACGGGAGCCGTATTGATCTTGAGGTTAAAACAGTCGATTGTTCAATTATACAATCAAATGACATGTCATCTTAGTAATGCATGCATTCAAAGTCAATATAAAATAGATATATAAAACAGTGATGTAAAACTTTAATTATCCACTTGGTAAAGCGAATTGTCTGCTACATATGTTTTGGGGAAATATTATCTACGATATAGAAATGCATGTAATATAGTCATATAGATATAAAGGGACTTGTTCTAATTTTATAAATTGCATTTGTATATTTTTCAGTAACATATTACTTTGACTCAGAACACGTTTGAGTTGAGAATGAACCCATATTTTACCGATCACCTGATCCAGCTTGACTCATATTTATTGCCATGATATTGACATGGTTCTTCTATGGTTTCCTCTGACATATCCTTATGAGAAGACAAAATAACTAAAATGCATGATAGGGGTTAAACGTGTTCACTAGAGGCTGACCCGTGTTTAAATTGTGTATTACATTGTTTTAATTATTGTTTCAAATATGAAAAGGAAGCAAATTGTAATAGCATCTACGCCTGCTCAAATCTATACCTGCTGTGCATTCACATTTTCACGTGTCCTAAAAATGTGACAGTCCAAAAATAAACAACACAAATAAAATCAACTGATTTATAAATGCATAGTTTATGTAACCATATGAAATTTAGTAATACCACAAAGGCAACATGACCAACAAAACTTATCAATTTCTTCCGCGTGTATTCACAACTATTTTAAACTAATATGACAAGGCTGCCATTCGGTATGATGTTTGCGATTGTTCTTTGGCTTTAAAGTAATTGTCCTCTTGAATGAATTGAATCAGATTAGACTATTGCGACCAAATCAGTATATCAACAGATATACATAAACTATTTATGTATTTAAGGCAAGTGACCAATTGCCTGTACAATACGGACAATACGCACAGTATCCCTAAATAAATCCTAGTGTGTTCATTTATATGCTACGCAATCGACCAATCTGTGTTTAAATGCGATCCGGCAAAATAGTAAACTGCGCGATTAAACATTTGTTCTGAACATATTTTGAATATTTCACAACGTATCAGGTCAAATATGATATAAATTATAATTTCAATTACATTTACCAATTAGGAAATGGCGGCTATTAATTAATACGTCAATTAATATATTTTAAACAGAAAGTCGCAAAAACATATTACATAGTCAATATATTTTGAATTATATTTGTATTTTTCTATAAATGATACATATAAGCGTTAAACACCCTCCGCATCGATACACTTGTTTATTATTCACGGGTACTTTTTAGTTAGACGAATAGACTCTGAAATGTGATACGGTACTGTTTATGGATATTGAGAACAACGTAACTGCTGTTAGTTAACTAACGTACAAATGTGTCCGTCAATAATACAGTCAACTCAATGAGAAATAATCCCCAGTTTTCGCGAAATAAGAACCGTACATATCATTAGTAGTGAATTCTTTAAATGAACAAACATTGTACTCAAGTTTGCATCCCGAGATTGCTTGGAGACAAATCATCTCAGTATATTGTTCTAACGATGAGATGTTCGCGTCGTTAAGGAATGTAATTTCTATACATATATCAACTTAGATAAAAACAATCAAGAGATATATCAAGACTCGGTTTTCAAGAAAAAAACAAGTATAGCACACATGCGGATAAATATTCGATATTTATAATCGCACTACTGGGTAATTTTTACATGTATAACATTGAATACTGTCAACGATTATAAATGTTGACATAATAATAATAAGAATCATTATTGTTATTTACTTGTCTTTGTGTTATACATTTCTTTTTCAACATTGCTCGACAGTATTCGACACCCGTTGTTAAACGATGGGTCCCGTTTCTGAAAACTGCATTTGCGTACACACGAATACACGTTATCATCGGAAATGTGTTGTTTTAATAATCACTATTTCCGCTTTCAGCGTGGCCTGAACTGAAGATAGAAGTCGAAACTATTTCCTGGAATGCATTGGGAATTTCATGTAAAAACTGTAAAAATCAGAGGTATGTGTATCAATTATAAAACGCAGGAATTGCATACAGTTATATTCCCCTAATTTATATTGATCAAGCCGACACTTAATGTCTTTGACGTATATTCATTTTATTCACTGACTTTATTCTTTCTGACGCATTTTGTAAACGTTCAAATTAAGATAATTCTCGTAAGAAAATGTGGTCAATTCTCATACCCTCTGTTTCTGTCATATGTATAAAAGGTTTACATACAATTGCTAACTGAAGTAATAAACACACAAATACTTACATAAACATGACACAAATTTGCCTAATACTTCTTATTTGTTAATTTCTTTAATAATGACCACGGTTCTAATAGGACCGATTACAGGCGTTTCAACATATACATCGAAACTGTATAATTTACAAAGCTTCGTAAGCTCGACGATGGATGGCTCGAATTATACTGAAGAAACGGTGCCAAACACAACACTTGGATGGATTAATGAAAAAGGTTTATAAGCATGCGGCATTTCAGGATTGAGTAGTAACTTAGGATACTTGATAGCCCGATTCGCATGGGCCCTGGGCACGTTTTCTCTCGCCCGTATACATGTAGATCACGAGCTGGGTGTTTCTTTAGGGGATTTATTAATCGCTACATCGGTTATGATCGAACTCATTATCTTGCAATTGCATGGCGGGAAAAATACACATTATACCAATCCGATGTGTTAATATTCAATTAACATTTATCAATACAGTTACAAATAAAAATGAGAATGTTGGTAAATTAGGTTTTAGTACATCTATGGAAATAATACAAGAACGTCAACAATTATTCAGTTACAACTTCAAACATGTCTCCAGGAACACACTTTATTTATATTATTTGTTTTCAAGTACACTCCAAGCATACATCTACGCAAAACCACATTAAGAGAGAACCATACATGCAAAAGTTCGTTAATCAGCACGTTTACGTGCGTATGGATACATGAGTGAATTCCAGCAATTTAATAGTAGAAATGTCATTTTATTTTACAATTAGCCAACTGGTCGGTAACAGAAGCTGCTGAGGTATCTTCAAGTAAAATAGTACCTATATAAACAGACGTCTGGGACATAACAACAACAATCGCCAGCGATTACGGTAAGTGGATTTAGGAAAGTTGCCATCGACTCCGCTTACATTTCGCTACACGAGTGATGGAAACTGTATACTGCTGAATAGGTACCAGATTATTTACATGTTTTCCAGTTTCTTTTCCAGCTTCTCTCTAATCAGGGTATAAGATCACGAGATTACATACAATACACAACAAACAGTATTCGCAGATCGATAAATGCTACTAAATCTCAATGCACAAAGTCGGAAACATTCGCGGTGAATGACATTAAAATACGACGAATCGCGGCGAGAATGGAATTAATTCGCATGGGCAATAGTTTAACTAAGCAGTTATCAATAATTAATACCAACTCTTCGAATTTGGTGTTTGTAAACTGTGAAATGTGAACAATTGTATTTAAATAATACTTCTAATAAAGATGAATCAGTATACAACACAGACAATAACATGTAGCTACAAAATGTTATTAACTTTATATTTATTAATTTACAGCTGCATTCCACAGAATATTTTTCATTCTCACTGCTGCTGTCGGTTCGATATTTCTTCTTGCCATTGTAGTATTGATCTGCGTGTACCTGAAATTCAACAAACGAGCTGTTAAAAATAGTATGTCAAAAAATGTAAGTACTGTGAACAGTTTTATAAGAGATATCAAATACATGCATTACATTCATATGTTGAAATTGCCTTGCTGACATCATCATCGCTTGTAGTTTGTTTACCGGAACTTTTTGCCCAAATGGCAATACATATATATGAGAGAAATGTATTAATTTTATTATGTTTGAAGCTAACTGTAAAACTCATGGTACATACGATATAATAGTTTTTGAATGCTATGTGTGTGTGTGTGTGTGCGTGTGTGTGTGCGTGTGTGTGTGCGTGTGTGCGTTGGTGCACCTTACCTTGCGAGGTATATGACTGGAATACACACCCACGCACCGAGGTATCAAAAACTACCGAGGTAAATTTTTCTATTACCTCGGTATGTAAACCTCGCTAATAGCGTCAGCTATCGATGTAGAACGATTTCACGAAGTTTCGCTTGTACCTCGATACCAGCGTCAAACACTTGTTAGTGTGTCGTGTGTGTAAGCACACTCCGTCTACCCAGTAAGGCGCTTAAACCGCATGACGTCATAGGGACGATATGTACATTGCGATGCACATGTTTAACGTCATATATTGTTTCATCGTGTTTGCTCTTTCTTTAAACATGTAAACTATAGAGTATTTATATATGTATTTAAATTGCTTATTTATTAAAATAAATATCATGGAGCACCAGTTTTAATCATTTACGGTATTTGTTGTGATTCATTTAACAGGTTGAAAAAACACAAAGTAAAAACGAAAACAAAACAAACAGAATATTACAGCATTCACAAGATATTTTATCGATTCTCATAATCATATTTAAAGGTCCGTATGTGATACTTCAGGGTTAGAAACTAACGTTTTGGCCATGGTTGCCGACCCACGTTCTTTCAATACTTCTTGTACAGAGGACATATGAGTTTTCTAAAAAAATCTAGGGGCCCACCACAAATTTTAGGGACCATTGGCTAGTGGGCCCCTGCTAATTTCCAGCCCTGAAACTTGCGTGTTTTTAGCTATGCATTCAGTGTACAATTTGCATTCAGTGTACAATGTCTCAGTTGGTAGAGCGCTGGACTACAAATCTGAGGATCGCGGGTTCGATTCCCGGCCCGGCCACATAACTTGTGTGGGGATTGGTCATGAAATTATTTCTGCGGCCATTCTCCCCCTACCTCTGATTCAAGTAGGGCAGTTGTCAGTTACTGGCATAAGTATGTGCACTTAGTACTGGTAAACCAGCTAACCCAGGAAATGTGTGAGTAGGTTAACTGACCGCCGTGATATGACTGAAATACGGTTGAATACGGCGAAAAATCCAAATAAACAAAAACAAATAAACAACAGTGTACAATTTAATTACATATCAGGTGTTAAAATATGCAATGAAAAAAATGAATTTTACATATCATGAGATATTCATTGCGGTATTGTTTAAAACGGAGATCCATGCCAACAGCCTTGAAATCTTGTGAAATCTTCAAACATTATAATGTTGTTTCTAATTCAATGATATTTTTATAATGATAAAAATAATTGCAAGTAACGAACACATATTTATTATAGCACACTATTACATGAAGACGTTATTATATGCATATATATATATATACATAACGAATCTAATTACATATGTACATCAATTTATAAATGTATAGATATGTGTGGTGTACATGTATATTATACAGTTATTGGTTATCTAATTTCTAATGCCATTAATGAATTGAATTTACACACTGATGGTCTATCGTAAAATCGTTTATCAAGAAATCGTCGCCTTACAGTTAAGTAACATGGACAAATGCACACAAACTGGTAAACATCACCGTTAGTGCTTTGTAGCCTAGAGAGTCAAAAGTAGGTATTATGTTGCGTGCTTTCTGTTTTCTATAAAACACTTTAACATTTTAAAATTAGCCACCAAGTACACTGCAGTGTGTTTGTCAAATGTTCAGCTTTTTCAATTAAAAATATTGTTATAAATAACGTTCTATATGATAATAATAGCATGTATTATCTTTATCTTAACTAATAAAAGGGTAGGAAAATATTGAAGTGTAAAATATGGATGCCAGAATGATACGTGAGTGTACATTCATTACGAAATGCCATGCATTCCTTATTTAGAGACATGCTTGAAGTATATACAAATATAATACTTTTACATTTACACCATGCAAGATACTCATCTCGTACATTTGTTGCAGAAAATATTCATAGCCAAAATAAGTAGATAATGTGCACCCAATCTGAAGAAATTGACTCATAGGACATAGCTTCGTTTGCATTTTTTATTAAAGGGACCTGTTCACAGATGGACAAATTGACAATTTTTTAGATTTTTGTCACAGATTCCCGAAATAAAATAATAGTGTATATAAAAGAGCGAAATAACACTATGGACATAGAAATATACTATAAATATTGTTTTGTTAATGAGGAATAATCAGTTGAAATTGAGAAAATTATTGAGTGTTTGTAACGCGAAACGATGGAATAATTTGGAATGTTTCTGTAGTTTTCGTTAAAAATGCTGGCAACACGTGGATCGCTTACATGAAGTAAAAATACAACCTCGGTACTACATGCCGGAATGGTTGAGTGGTTAAGGAGCTAGCCTCCTTTTGATCCAGAAGACCCTTGTTGGAATCCCGGTGGGAGCAACTTTTTTTTTTCTTAATATATTATATTATATTATTTTTTCTTGTTATTATACTTGAACGTTTTAGTTCCTATTCTTAAATCTGCCAAGTTAAGACATTGAATGACATACTTCAAAATATGACAAAATCTGCGAACAATTAAGTCCCTTTATTATGGGTAATTTATGCATAAATCTGTGTACACTATGGCATAAACAAGAAATGTAATTCATCATCAAAGTAACCAGTTGCGAATCAATGATCGAGTTGGCCAATTAACGGTGTATATATTTCAGTGGTAAATATTAGCACGCGATTGCAGAATTACTTGCAAACTATGTTTCACAGTTCGGAATATGCGATGCTCCGGAAATAGCCGAAATGTCAACCCTTTTCAATATGTTGACTATGGCCTGAGCTTCTAAATTTTGGCATGGATACAGTATACTGTCTAAATTTCTCCCTCACGTACCTAGCAGCTTTATAAGCAACTGTTTGTAATTGGCAGTTTACTGGATAATATAATTTAGCCCGGTCGGGGCCCGTAGCCATGCTGAGGCACACCGAGGCACTTGCTGAGGTAAAAAATTCAGAAATGACAAAGTTAAATCGACATTAATCCGATTATCGTGTGTGATTTAGACTTTACTACTACTACTACTACTACTACTACTACTACTATACTACTACTACTACTACTACTACTACTACTACTTAAGGGTATCACGTTTAAACGTTTAAACGGTCGCGTTTCGTGTTTTGCTCAAAAACGTTTACAAAAACAGTAAACGTTTAAACGACAGTCAATATCAACAGAATCCATTTTAGTTCATTACGTTACGACGTTGCAAAGCTTATTAACAGCTGCTGAAAAAGACTCGTATTTGTATCACGTGCGCCAGATGGCCCTTATTCACAATACCGTAAACATAACAATACACCATGTACGGACTAAACGTCTTGAATATTTAACGCGCGTCGGCACGAAGTGCACGATAAAATTTTCCCGCCATTTGTTGCATGTGCATGCCCCGAATCGTCTTGAACATTCGACGCGCGTCGGCACGAAGTGCACGAGGAAATTTTCCCGCCGTTTCTTCATCGGCATTCATTTTTAGAGATATGGCGAACGAGACAGGTCGCGGAAAAAAATCTCCGTATTGGAGCTTTTTTACTAAAATTGAAGTATGCGGAAAAGAAAAGGTTAAATGTAACTTGTGTGCAACCGAGTTGTCGTACAAAGGTGGAAGTACGGGGACCATGGCGAACCACATAAAAATGGTTCACAAGTCTGTGCGACTGGATGCAACTAAAACGTCCGCAGACGATAGTGAGAAACAGCAGCGGAAGCTGACTGATTTTGCCAAACCCACGATGACTCGGCAAAAATGGATAGTTTGCACAGAGAAATTAGCCCTCATGTGTGCGCGAGATCTCCGACCTATTTCCATTGTAAATGGAGAAGGTTTCATTGACTTTTGTCGAGAGCTTAATCCGTCGTATGACGTGCCTGGCCCTAGTACAGTGTCAAAATGTACGAGTCGGAAAAAAGCGAACTGCTAAACGTATTATCCAAGCAGACTGGCGTGGCACTGACATCGGACCATTGGACTAGCCTTGCAACGGAGGGCTATATTACAGTAACTTGTCACTTCATTGATGAAGGTAAGCACAAACTATAAATGCATTGATATATTTTTAATAACATAATTTCATACCAAATCAGTTTATGGAACCCACAGTACGGCATGTTTATAATGAAATAGGACATATTTTAAGTTTACTGTAGTGATGCAATGATTTAGTAAACAAATATACGTCATGTACGAGTTAGTCAATTTGGATGTCGGAAAAAATACCTCATCACGTTAGTGAAATTTGAATGTTGACTTTAGTATTATGCCAAAAATGATAAAGTATCTTGTAAAAAAAAAGCTAATTTAAGCGTGTAAGAAGATGTTTAATGTATTCCATTTTCTGTTTGCAGATTGGAATTACCACAACAGAGTGTTGGCCACTCGAGCTGTCAAAGAGCGACACACTGCAGAAAATACAGCAGCGGAAATCAAATCGATAACCCAGGAATTCGGCATAAAAGATGAGCATGTTTCCGCTATTGTAACTGACAATGCGTCAAATATGGTGGCGTGCGTACAACAACTTCAGTGGACTCACGTACGCTGTTTTGGACACACGCTACAATTGTCCATTCGCAGTGGGGTTGAGAAGTCGGAGACTATCCGAAAGGCATTGGTTTCATGCAGAAGATTAGTAAAACACTTCCGAAAATCCGTTGTCGTCTCAAATGCACTTGAAGAAAAACAAAAGCAAATGGGCTCCAAGTCCAAGGAAAACAGCTTAATCATTGACTGTGAAACACGTTGGAATTCAACATACGACATGCTCGAAAGGCTTCTCGAACAGCGTCTACCGGTGTATGCCGTCTTGCACGACCCAGCCGTAACAAAAATCGCTGATGCGCGTTCTCTTGACCTAACTGATGACCAGCTGAAAATAATTAAGGGTCTGGTCCCGGTTTTAAAACCGCTATATTTTGCAACGAGAACAATGTGTTCAGAGCTGTTCCCTACCGTCGGTGGTATTTACCCGATACTTTTCAGTATAATAAACCACCACCTCGCTGAGAATAACCAAGACACTCCCGCTGTTGCAAAATTCAAGAAAGACGTGCATTCTGATTTGGTGAAAAGGTATCACATTGACAGTGACGAAATCACATCAAGCTTGCCGGTCATATGCACTTTTCTTGACCCCAGGTACAGATCACTGCCGTTTCTGACGGAGCCCCAGCGGAAACTGGTTCATGAGAGCGTGCTTGAGCGTGTGGACACTTTACAGTTACCGATGTCTCAACCAACCGCCGATAGCCCAAATATAATCTCTCAACCAGGGCCAAGCAAGCGATCGAAACTTGACCAAGATGACATGGCATTTTTGTTAGGTGGATATTTCCAGGCAACAACCAGTGCTACACCGTCAAATGGTGCCGAAGAACTTGAGCGTTATCTGTGTGATAAAGCTGTCCCATTAAGTCAAAGTCCATTTCTGTGGTGGAAATTGAACATGGACACCTATCCCCGACTTGCAGTTCTTGCGAGAAAATTGACCGGTGTGCCAGCAACTTCCGTACCATCGCAGCGAGTGTTTTCCGTTGCTGGAGCTACCGTTACTAAGCTTAGGGCGTCCCTATACTCTTCATCAGTGGACAAACTGGTGTTCCTCCACAAATCTAGTGAGTAAACCTTTACGGGACGACGGGTACGCAAACCACGCCAGCGAGTTCATTCCTGATGCAGCCAATTTAATGAACAGATACTCGTTTTGATGTACATCTTGTTAAGTAAAAAAAAATTTTATTGTTTGTCTCAGTATTTCAAATATAAACACTTAAATAAAATGGTCAGGGTACCATTTTACTAAACTACTAACGCTAGTCGTAGACTTACGCACACATTTTAAAGTAATTGAGTTTTAAATATAACAGATTGATGCAAGTTAATAATTTCTTGGAATGTATAAATATGCTATGACTTCGCTCGAAAACATAAACTTTATCAAAGTATTAATAAACTGAATAGTCTTCACTGAATTTAAAATACGGTTGAAAGTTTAGGAATTGCGTAAGTAGCTTAGTAAAATTTTACCCTGCACCATAAATGTCAATATTCAACGATTGAAGCGTTGTCAATTTTTGGCTTATCGCGCTACTATCCTACTAGTAATTACAAATAAATTCCGTAAAGTCTGTATAGGTTACTGGTTTAATTCAGTTTATACATAACTCAACATCGAACGGGTTCAACAGGTTTATTTATCAATGTATCGCTTTCTATAACGAAATCAGTATCTCACTCACAAGGATTAAACGTTTGAAACATGAACTTAACAGCACAGCATGGCAATTCTGGTACAATATAAACGGAAAACACAGAAATAGAATATAGTTAAATGCAATACAGATCTATACGTTTTCAAATGCAATAAATACGTGTTGTTGTTTTTTTGTCTTTTTTTATCCAGAGCTTTTTACGTCATCATTTATGCAATCTGTATTACGAATTCAACTCACCAACTGTGCTAACGAATAAAACCGGTTTACTCTTATTGAAGAAATGTGGGTTCGATATTAATTCGTCTTTGTTACAAAATATTACGGCATGTAAGTAGACAAAGTGTAACCCAATGGTTCGACAACGACGAGGACAGTTGGTTTTAATATGACGTCATTGCGCGAATGGGATATGCACTGAATATAACTTCCGGAAATAATTACTACTTTCAGTTTGGAAATGCGATGGCACTGATGCTTTTAAAACGGACATAGGGATACCGTTTAAACGGTAACGTTTCGTTTATTTCATTTCGTTTAAACGTTTAGAAAAATCTGTAAACGTGATACCCTTACTATTACTACTACTACTAAACTACTACTATGAGTACTACTACTACTACTACTACTACTAAACTACTACTATTAGATCTACTACTACTACTACTACTACTAGTCTACTAGTATTCGTATTAGGCTGACTTACACAGCAAAATAAAGTTGTTACAAAATGGTAAGGTTACGTTACACACGGAAAGAGCTTTAGGCGCTAAATGGCTGACGATAAAGTTTAACACCGACAAACAGAGGTATTTTGTTTGATAACTAAATATATTATGGTTTTGTTTGCGATATATAAGCATTCATTATAACAATACAATCCAATAACGATATGACACGTTTTATTACTAGACTACTTCATGTTTGCATCTTTTCAATCCGTTTTCATTTAATTTTCACATGTTTTCGCGATGTTGATGTGCATATACGTTAATTTGATTTCGTGTACACAAATGTTGTCAATATTTGTTCTCAGACCAGAACATGTTGCCGCTTTGGACAACTTTTTGTGTGGATTTGAAAATGTAAAAATGTGCATAAGAAGATATAGAAATGGCTATTTAATTAACTTTGAAGATTACACATCATGGGTTATGGGCTTTCTCTTTCTGGAGAGTGAACATATATTTCACCAGCTATTTTAGAGAGTGTAAGTAGTTTCATGTAAGGGCCTATGTTGCAGAGAATTTTGAATCCTATTACACAATAAACAATATTTTATGATAGAAATGTGATTTATAAAGACACGTTCTGATGTTCATGAAATAAATACACATTATATACATAAGATATTTGATACAAACAAATTAGCAAAAAAGTCTGAAGAATTAAAACTCCACCCATTGATCAAACTCACAACTTAGGAGTCATACTTAGAAATAACAGTAGCCAGCGCTTTAACCAACTGCACTGTCATGCTTCGTAAGAAGTAGAGTATAAACTATAGTTCTATAAACTACTCGGTTGCAGTCGTCAGTTCGAACCTCATACTAGGCAAACAGAAAATTTATCAAAATTGGGTAATATTTTTATTTGTTATAAGTTATGCATGACAGACTTTCAAATGTCTTACTGAAAAAGTCTGCATCAATATGTACTCAAATGACTATGTCTCTTTATAATAATTAGAATTTTATTGGTGAAAATTAATGTTTTCTCTGTTGGAACACTTATCATTAACATTTTAAAATTCTATGATTTCATAATCACATTCTATATTTCTATATACACATGTATTATAAATAAGAGGACCGTCATGGTATGGGCTATCGACAACTTTGACCATCCTGACCTGCACTTCTTTAGACCTTAATGTTGTTGAAGAAGATAACAGCAATTACTTGCAAGATGTTGACAAAAATTATGTCTGTCCTCTATTCAAATGTTACAGATTTGTCATTACAAAAATGCATTTTTGTTTACAGTGCTTTTGTATATTTATTGTGATTTTAACAGCTTCTCGAAAGGACATGTTTAAATAACAAATAATATGTTTTTAGCTCGACTTTTCGAAGAAAAGTCAAGCTATTCTACTCGCCCCGGTTTCGACGTCCAGGCTAGGTTTAAGTTTTTCAGTTAGCTAGTTTCTCAGGAATGGCTTGAGGGATTTCATTCAAACTTAAAACATTTATTCCCCATATTAAAATGAACTCATGGGCCAAATTTGGTAACGCTAGTTTGAAATTTGTCAAAATTAGGGGCCTTTTTAAACTTACAAATTTACATATAAGCTATATAGACATTTTAAAGTTGTTCAAACTGGGGTTTCCACTCAATTTCTCGAGAACGAATTGAGATATTTTAATGAAACTTCAAATATAGATACCTTATATCAAGATCTCGCTTGGGATTGCATATAGGGTGGGTGGGATCAAGGTCACCAGTACTAAATCAAGAACAATGGTTTCCGCTCAATAACTCTAGAACGAATTGAGCTATTGTAATGAAACTTCATACATCGATACCTTATATCAAGACCTCACTTGGGATTGTATATAGAGATGATGGGGTCATGGTCACTGTCACTTAATATAGAAAAATGGTTCTGCTCAATAACTGAAAACAAAATGAACTATTGTAATGAAACTTCATACTTAAATACCTTATATCGAGATTGCATGAAGGGTGGGTGCACTGGGTGGGGTCAAGGTCAAGGTGGTCAAGTGATTTTTTGCAAATTAGAAAAATACTTGATAGCAACAATAACTTATGTTAATTGGCTCCTACTATACAAAAAGTTTGTTTTAGAAAAAAAAATCCATAAACTCAGACAAGCACAAGAAAAGTCGAGCGCGCTGTCCTCCGACAGCTCTTGTTGTAAATGTCTATATGTATTCTTTTTATATCTCATACTAAGGGAAATGAGTCCTTAACGAACCAAGGACAGAACAGAAATTCCGTCATCAGATTTTTATGTCAAGGATTCGAAAGAAAAAGGTATGTTGTACTTGCTGAAATAAAATCATATCTTATTGACTAGGCTGGTCTACAAACTTACAAAAGTCTGTAAATAGGTGTTGAACAGAAAGTGATGGTGACAGGTGATTATTTATTGGCTCTCCGCTTGCTTAATAATAATTTACAATGTACTTCAAACATTAATTTCTGAAACCTCTGACTTTTGAAATAATTCCGCAGTAATCCTTCTTTTTTTTTTTAACATACCCATAAAGATTTTAATCTGTAACAGGGCTTAACAAAATCCATGTTTATGTTTATGATAATGGGTCCCACAAAGATAATTTTAAATAATATATGTGGTTGCCGTGTACTGTTCTATTTTTGAATATATGTGGTTGCTGTGTACTGTTTTATTTTCGAAGGCCGATGTGTCCACACAAGAAGAAAAATTGACAGGGGGGAACGTGTTTTTAAATACGATGGACAGCTTTTGCTGTCTGGTCCAGAGGGTGACGACACATATAACATTGAATTTTCACACAAAGGGAAAAAATACTGGTTTGTACGAAATTGTATGTTATTGTTAAATATCACTTTGTTTGATAGTTCTATAATTTGGTAATACAGACATTTTATTGTTGTCAGTCACGGTCCATTGTCCATCATCAACAATTTAACCTCAAACACTTTTAGCTCGACTATTCGTTGAATAGTTCTAGCTATACTACTCACCTGTTCGTTGGCGTAATGCTCTGTTAAGGTTTGCGTGCAACAATTCCATATCTCTGTAACTATTACAAGTATTCAATTCAAACTTGACACATGTCTTCCGGGTAATCATGTGAGGTATGCCTCTTTTTGTACTTAGAAAAGCCAGGTTAAGATTTGCATGCAAGATGAAATTTAGGTTAATGATTTCATGCAATAGGAATATATGATCTCTGTATATACTGAAGATATTCAATTGAAACTTAACACATGTCTTCGGGGGTCATAATGTGAGGCCACTGACCCATAACTTTGACCTGCAATTTAGCAGAATTATGCCCCTGTTTGTACTTTTTAATACTCCAGATCTCTATATCTACTCAAGATATTCAATTATAATTTCACACATGTCTTTGGGGTCTTTATTTAAGGTCACTGAACAAGGCCCATAACTGTGACCTGCATTTTAGCAGAATTATGCCCAATTTTGGACTGTAAAAATGTCTTCGGGTTTATTATGTTAGGTCACTGACAGTAAATGTACATAATATTATCAAAGCGGAAGAATAGTCGTGTGCGATGTCTTGGGACAGCTTTTGTTACAACTACATGTGCCCTTTAACTGAGGGAATTTTAGCGTGGCAAACCTCAAAATGGGGAAAATAGTACATTTTTAGCTCGACATTTCGAAGACTTTCCTATGGACAAAATAGTTACCATTAAATTTTACTTCTAAAATCAGGGGCACATTATACACGGTAGTATCATTTCTGTTTTATTGATGTCTACAATGTAGATTTTCGGTCTATTTGCAACCAAATATCGTGCAAAAAAGCAGTCAATTTTTTTTCATTTTTTTTATTGTTCTACCAACCTAGTCTGAGGAGGACATGTTTTTTATTATGCGGAAAAAGTGGGTCATTTTAGGGGGACAATGAAGGTTTATTCATATTGGGGAGGTGAAACTACCTCTATTTGGCAGTACAAATTACCAAAAACAATCACTGTTACTGCAACATGTTACCTTATGCCCAATGAATTTATAATAATCAATTTAACGCAGTGTCGTTAAAATCAGCTCCCTAAAATTGTTAGGATCTGAATACATCGTAATACAGGTCACGTTCGAATGACATTACCAACAATACAATCTTGAAATTGATTTTTGCACAACCAGTTTAGTGACTGTTTTAAAAAAAGGGATGCTTTTCTAACCGATCCTTAGTTAATTTGCAGGTGGTTAACAATGGATATAACGGTACCTTAGGTGATTAAACACCCAATGTTAACGGTAATTTTGTGCATAGCTTTTTATGGTTTTAACTTCATACCATAACATTTTCAAGGCAACAATAATGAACAATTTGATTGGATGTGGAAAATGTTATCTGAATGTGACTTCAAATGCGAAGTCATCCAATTCAGTCACAGGGAAGAATAGTAATATCAGATTGGAAATGATTTTAATGTGATTGCTATTTAACGGTGTATATTTTTTAACATGTGAAATATAGTTCACAAACTATGGTGTCTGGCAGCTGATTTACAGTTTTCACCGTGTCTGCTTAATTTATTATATTGTATACCACTGATTGTGATTTGTTTTTCTAGGCTTGATGGTACAGAAGAAGATGGGTCACTAGGACGTCTAGTTAACGATAGCATAGATGCTCCTAATCTTGAAGTCAAAGTGGAAGGAAAGGATGGGGGTCCATCTCTTTACTTTTTAGCAATAACAGATATACAGCCAGGGGAGGAGCTTCTTTATAACTATGGTGTTGGGGACTACCCTTGGAGAGCAAAGGTATTTTTAATTTGACTTCATACATAAACTTTAGTAGATTAGGTTTGTCTCCAACATTGTAATTTGGGTTATATAATATTTTGGTAGTTTGTATTTAGAAGTCCGCAGAAGTTATAATTGTAAACAACGTTTTGTGCATGCGTTGACATTATTGTCGGACAGGTGCATACAAAAAGTTACTTTTTGCACTTCGTGGGAGCCTTGTATGATTTATGGGGAATTGGCCATGTGTTTTGAACAAATCTCAGCTAGGTTTTTACACTTGTCAGGTCTTGAGTACAATATTGAATTGTTCTTTGATTAAAAATATATTTCCTTAGCTTTACAGTAAAAACATATGTATAAGAAAAACCACTGTGTGTTGCACGCAAGAACCTTGTGGCTACCATTCAGGTCAAGGTTACACATTGAGTTTAATGGTCCTCATGTCTTGAAGGATTTTTCAATAACTTGGCACAAATTTTGACCTATTTGAGACAGTTTGTCAAAAGTAAGAACCAGGTGGCTACCTTTAAGGTCAAAGGTCAAAATAAGCACCTTATTGACAAATAGTTATCATAGTTATCACTAATTCAGTAAGGAAACTGATAACATGTCATGACCATTTCCATCTGTATTCTGTTGTGGCCTGAGGTTAAAGAAGTTAAACAGTGTAAGATGTTTTCTTAACATAAAGCACACAACATGATTAAACAAAACAACATACCAGCACATCAGAATCAGCTTAAAATTGTGTGAATTATTTTGGTTGTGGTTTAATATTTACCATGATAAATTAAGCTACCTTAAATTAATGCATCTCTTGGAATTACATATGGGGTAGGTGTGGTCACGGTCACCATTACAAAAAATAGATGAAATGCAGTCTGCTCAATAACGTGATAGCTGAATGAGCTATTGTGATGAAAGTTTCCAATCAAATTGAGACATCTCTTGGAATTACATATAGGGTAGGTGTGGTCAAGGTCACCATTAGAATAGAGAAAACGCTTCCTGCTCAATAACTTGATTCCAAAAAGAAGTATACATTATATTCTAACAAGCGAAATAACACTCATGACTAAGAAAAATATTAAAAATATCTTTTCGTTTATGGATAATCATTGAACAAAATAGAAAAAATTATACCGCGTTTGTAACGCTTTTCATCGAAAATTTTGAAAATTCGTGTAATACTTATATAGTGTTTAAAATACTCTGTTAAGCGCTAAAGCCTGAATGGCCCAGTGGTAGCGCGTTAGATTTTGCTCGCAAAGGACCCAGGTTTAAATCCTGGCGAAGGCAAAATTTTGTATTCAACCTTTTTTCTTGATATTATAATTATTTTAGATTATTCCAAATATTATAGGTTTGTTAGTAGATACATTTAATGCCATTTTTCAAAAATTCGAAAATCTGTGAACAAGTCCCTTGAATGCATTTAATTTGAAAAATTTGGTTTTCATGGAATTTCAATGTGCTTGTTTCACTTAAAATGAATGGGCATTATCATATGAAACCAAAATATACATATATTAACCTTTTTTCATGTAACTTTAAAAAACTCGCTTAGTCCCACCTTCAATCATGCTTTCAATCGGGGCCCGTTTTCACTCCTGTGACAAAGCTCTAGTTAATTTCATGTTTATTTTTAAAGAAAAGAAAGCGAAAAGGTAAGTTTAAATATTCTGCAGTTTGAAAGTTTGTTTTAAATTGGCATCCAGCTTGTTCAGCTTGTGAATTTATGTCTTACTGATCCTTATCTATTTAATCCCAAGCATACTTAGCAGATCAAGATTTAAAAAGGAGTTCTAAGTTTTCAGACACTCTAAATTTTCGGACACCCTCTTTTTTAGCCGCAATAATTATTTTTGGTTACTCTAATTTTTCGGACACCCAGATATTCACCCATAATTAATGACTCTACATTTTCAGACATTTTATGTGAAAGTGGTATTTTATCAGAATTCAAACCCGTTTGCGTTAATCCGGTGACACATCGCAAATTTACAACCGGATGACGGTCATAAAACCGGATGACGGTCATAAAACCTGACAGACGAATGAGAGGAGTCAGTGGACCGTTACAATTAATAGCGTTCTTGGGTAAATAGCCAATTAGCCATGTATAATAAACAATGGCTCAAAACGATATGTGTGACAAATAGGCTCCAATTATATCGCGCCATATTACAAGTTTCACGAATGTTTGAAGGTGTTAAAGACAACCGTTTTGAACAGATTAATATTCAAGAACAAGCATCGAAATCATAGTTTGCATATATTATTGCATTAATTACAGGTTCATACAATACGAGATGCTTGTCTTTGAACTCGGTGGTCAAAGTACAGCCTTGGCGTAATTTTCTGTAAAACAAAATCAAACATATGAATTGATTTTAAATTCATTGCAAACGTCGCTAAATGTAATTAATTCCATTCGACCTGGTATTTTACAAGCACGCGCTATCATTAATCGATACCATTCGGCAAGTAACGTTATACACAGGATTTATCCGAACGTCAATGCAATATTGTCAGTGTGTCTCTAAATTTTCGGACACCAGTATTTGGGAATATTTTCGTGTATCTAAAACTTAAAGTAATTACGGTATATAGAGAAAATATTTTTTTTTATCTCTAGTTGTTTTTTTTGGTGTTGAGTGTCTGTGTTATGGCTGTTTTGGGATATGAAAGACATCATTGTCATATATTTTCATGAAACTTGGATGGTAGGTTGGTATTACTAAAAAAGGATCCCTATTGATTTTGGGGTTGGTGGGTCAAAGTCGAGGTCAACTGACCAAAAAATTAAAAAGAAATACACAATAATGGTAAATTTGTTTGGGCATTAGCTACAATAACTACAAAACCCTAAGCAAAGATTCTGTAAACTGGGTAGCTGGGTTGATTATGACTACATGTAGCAGAGCATTGATTTTCGGGTCCTTGGGTCAAACTTACCAAAAAATATTAATACAAATAATTGAAAGAAGCTTTTCCAGGCAAGAATTTGCTATCATTGATGACTGAGTTCTTGGGTCAAAGGTCAAGGGCAAATAGACCAATGTTGTAAAACCTTGTTCAAAACAAAATCGTTTGTTGAACAATGTTACACTAGTTTAAGTTTTGTTATGTGTTTCTTCATGTAATGGGTATGATATTTATTATAAAAAAAAACTACCTACAGACCTATCCCTAAAATGTTGGGTTGTGCAACCACAAACAATAATTTTTTAAAGGATGGCCCAAACTGACCAAGAAAAAGCATGTTGCATTTTACTTTTTATCAATTTTGTTCAGAGATTGGGAGTGGGGGCATACCTTTTGTTTAGGGATGTAAACGAATATTCGAATATTCGGTTGCAGGACCGAAAATATTCGGTCGCAGGACCGAATATTCGAATCTCAATTTGGGATTCGAATATTCGATTATGATATTTTTATCATAAGAATATTAAATTTTGTTAATTGCGTTAATTTTTTAGCCATGTTTAAAATAATACAAACCAACCAATTGTCGATTTGGTTGTATCATGTTAGTATTTCTGTTTTCCGATACATGCTTACAAGTGTACGTGTCATATGGTCCCCGTATTGCGCAATGACAGTCCTTTGCTAATTGGCAGTAACTGGATAACAATTGGCCAATGGTGACAGTTTGCACAACCCGTGAAGTCGCCATAGCCATTCGGATTAATTACGACGGGGCCAAGTTTTGATTGCTATAAAATATTATGCCCTATTGATTCGCACCTCGTTTTAAAACAGTATAACAGTATACAAAGTAATTTACTTATTATCGTAATAATTTAATAATCATAATGTGTTTACTCATATTTCATAGTTTTACTTATTAACGTATTCACGTACGAAATGTCTGTTACAATCGTGATAACAACGTCAAAATAAATTCATAAAATTACTGTTTTAGAAAGTGAAAGTAGAGTTCCTTTATTGAGAAAAGTTCATTAAGCATTGTGATAAACAATCAGATTTCATTCAAACATTCGTTCGGAAGGTCAACCGAATATTCAAATACCTATTTTGGTATTTGTTGACGTCCCTACTTTTTTTACAAATAGTTCTTCTGTTCTGTTTTTATTGAAATGTTTGCTCTCTTTCAATATACAATTTTCAAATTGTCAACTTAAATATTTTTGTATTGTGTCAAAGATTGGGTTGTTGTTTCTAGAAATAGTAATGAATTCAGGTCAGAGAATATGCATATAAATGTTCTTGCATCTACCTCACTGTGTACGGAGTTACTCCACCCGTTGGAATGTGCGGTGTGTGTTATGTACCGCACTCAGTAGATGTAAGAATGCTTGTTTAATGAAGAATATTATCTGCACAGATGACTTCGTCAGCACCGATGTTCCAAAACAAATGAAGAGATGCCTGAATGCCCGAGATAGCAGTTCCTCTTCTACACATAGCTTCCCACAATCTGTTGTGACGAACACAAACGGTAGGTCTTGATTGAATTTGAGAGTTGTGAATAAATGTCTGTTAAAACATTCCTCGTTTAAGAGCGGAAGTTGTGTTGCATTTCTCCGTGTAGTAATGAATTTGTGCCAGAGAATATGAATTTATATATTCTTGTTATCTACCTCACTTTGTATGGAGTGAGCTACTCTACCCGTTGAAATGTGCGGTGTGTGTTATGTACCTCACTCAGTAGATGTAAGAATACGTGTTTAATGAAGAATATTATTTGCACAGATGACTTCGTCAGCACCGATGTTCCAAAACAAATGAAGAGATGCCTGAATGGCCCAGATAGCAGTTCGTCTTCTACACATAGCTTCCCACAATCTTGTTGTGACGGACACAAACGGTAGGTCTTGATTGAATTTGAGAGTTGTGAATAAATGTCTGTTAAACATTCCTCGTTTCAGAACGAAAGTTGTGTTGCATTTCTCCGTGTAGTAATGAATTTGTGCCAGAGAATATGAATATATATGTTCTTGCATCTACCTCACTTTGTATGGAGTGAGCTACTCTACCCGTTGGAATGTGTGGTGTGTGTTATGTACCTCACTCAGTAGATGTAATAATACGTGTTTAATGAAGAATATTATTTGCACAGATGACTTCGTCAGCACCGATGTTCCAAAACAAATGAAGAGATGCCTGAATGGCCCAGATAGCAGTTCGTCTTCTACACATAGCTTCCCACAATCTTGTTGTGACGGACACAAACGGTAGGTCTTGATTGAATTTGAGAGTTGTGAATAAATGTCTGTTAAACATTCCTCGTTTCAGAACGAAAGTTGTGTTGCATTTCTCCGTGTAGTAATGAATTTGTGCCAGAGAATATGAATATATATGTTCTTGCATCTACCTCACTTTGTATGGAGTGAGCTACTCTACCCGTTGGAATGTGTGGTGTGTGTTATGTACCTCACTCAGTAGATGTAATAATACGTGTTTAATGAAGAATATTATTTGCACAGATGACGTCGTCAGCACCGATGTTCCAAAACAAATGAAGAGATGCCTGAATGCCCGAGATAGCAGTTCCTCTTCTACACATGGCTTCCCACAATCTATTGTGACGGACACAAACGGTAGGTCTTGATTGAATTTGAGAGTTGTGAATAAATGTCTGTTAAAACATTCCTCGTTTAAGAGCGGAAGTTGTGTTGCATTTCTCCGTGTAGTAATGAATTTGTGCCAGAGAATATGAATTTATATGTTCTTGTATCTACCTCACTTTGTATAGAGTGAGCTACTCTACCCAATGGAATGTGCGGTGTGTGTTATGTACCTCACTCAGTAGATGTAAGAATACGTTTGAATGAAGAATATTATTTGCACAGATGACTTCGTCAGAACCGATGTTCCAGAACAAACGAAGAGATGCCTGAATGCCCGAGATAGCAGTTCCTCTTCTGCACATAGCTTCCCACAATATGTTGTGACGGACACAAACGGTAGGTCTTAATTGAATTTGAGAGGTGTGAATAAATGTCTGTTAAAACATTCCTCGTTTGAGAGCGGAAGTTGTGTTGCATTTCTCCGTGTAGTAATGAATTTGTGCCAGAGAATATGAATTTATATGTTCTTGTATCTACCTCACTTTGAATGGAGTGAGCTACTCTTCCCGTTGGAATGTGCGGTGTGTGTTATGTACCTCACTCAGTAGATGTAAGAATACGTGTTGAATGAAGAATATTATTTGCACATATGACGTCGTCAGCACCGATGTTCCAAAACAAATGAAGAGATGCCTGAATGCCCGAGATAGCAGTTCGTCTTCTACAAATAGCTTCCCACAATCTGTTGTGACGGACACAAACGGTAGGTCTTGATTGAATTTGAGAGTTGTGAATAAATGTCTGTTAAAACATTCCTCGTTTAAGATCGGAAGTTGTGTTGCATTTCTCCGTGTAGTAATGAATTTGTGCCAGAGAATATGAATCTATATGTTCTTGTATCTAGTCACTTTGTATGGAGTGAGTTACTCAACCCGTTGGAATGTGCGGTGTGTGTTATGTACCTCACTCAGTTGATGTAATAATACGTGTTTAATGAAGAATATTATTTGCACAGATGACTTCGTCAGCACCGATGTTCCAAAACAAATGAAGAGATGCCTGAATGCCCGAGATAGCAGTTCCTCTTCTACACATAGCTTCCCACAATCTGTTGTGACGGACAAAAACGGTAGGTCTTGATTGCATTTGAGAGTTGTGAATAAATGTCTGTTAAAACATTCCTTATTTAGCAGCGAAAGTTGTGTTGCATTTCTACGTGTAGTAATGAATTTGTGCCAGAGAACATGAATTTATATGTTCTTGTATCTACCTCACTTTGTATGGAGTGAGCTACTCTACCCGTTGGAATGTGCGGTGTGTGTTATGTACCTCACTCAGTAGATGTAAGAATACGTGTTTAATGAAGAAACTTTTGCACAGATGACGTCGTCAGCACCGATGTTCCAAAACAAATGAAGAGATGCCTGAATGCCCAAGATGGCAGTTCCTCTTCTACACATAGCTTCCCACAATCTGTTGTGACGGACACAAACTGTAGGTCTTGATTGAATTTGAGAGTTGTGAATAAATGTCTGTGTAAACATTCCTCGTTTAAGATTGGAAATTGTGTTGCATTTCTCCGTGTAGTAATGAATTTGTGCCAGAGAATATGAATTTATATGTTCTTGTATCTACCTCTCTTTGTATGGAGTGAGCTACTCTACCCGTTGGAATGTGCGGTGTGTGTTATGTACCTCACTCAGTAGATGTAAGAATATGTGTTTAATGAAGAATATTATTTGCACAGATGACTTCGTCAGCACCGATGTTCCAAAACAAATGAAGAGATGTCTGAATGGCCGAGATAGCAGTTCCTCTTCTATACATAGCTTCCCACAATCTGTTGTGACGGACACAAACGGTAGGTCTTGATTGAATTTGAGAGTTGTGAATAAATTCTGTTAAACATTCCTCGTTCAAGAGCGAAAGTTGTGTTGCATTTCTCCGTGTAGTAATGCATTTGTGCTAGAGAATATGAATATATATGTTCTTGCATCTACCTCACTTGGTATGGAGTGAGCTACTCTACACGTTGGAATGTGCGGTGTGTAAGAATACGTGTTTAATGAAGAATATTATTTGCACAGATGACGTCGTCAGCATCGATGTTCCAAAACAAATTAAGAGATGCCTGAATGGCCGAGATAGCAGTTCCTCTTCTACACATAGTTTCCCACAATCTGTTGTGACAGACACAAACGGTAGGTCTTGATTGAATTTGAGAGTTGTGAATAAATGTCTGTTAAAGCATTCCTCGTTTAAGAGCGAAACTTGTGTTGCTTTTCTCCGTGTAGTAATGAATTTGTGCCAGATAATATGAATATATATGTTCTTGCATCTACATCACTTGTATGGAGTGAGCTACTCTACCCGTTGGAATGTGTGGTGTGTGTTATGTACCTCACTCAGTAGATGTACGAATATGCGTTTAATGAAGAATATTATTTGCACAGATGACGTCTTCAGCACGGATGTTCCAAAACAAACGAAGAGATGCCTGAATGCCCGAGATAGCAGTTCCTCTTCTACACATAGCTTCCCACAATCTGTTGTGACGGACACAAACGGTAGGTCTTTATTGAATTTGAGAAAAAGTTGACCTGTTACAGGCAAATTTGCGCGCACATATTCAATAATATTGCCAAACATATTTTAATGCATGCATTTGACATAATTGATTATGACATTAATTGGCTGTATTGATGATAGATTCAATGTGTTGATGTAATTCTTAAATTGCTGATATTTATTGAGATTATGTCAATCTTATGACAAAGTGGTTGTAAAGTCCAATACCTTTTTCGAAATATTTTTAATTTTTTCGATAAGAAAACGTTTTGAATGAGGCTATTAACTGGGTTAGCAAAGAATGTTCAATGCAAATGCCAATTCTTTTCAAACTTGGTATAATTATTCAGCATGATGAGTTGAGTCTGTATGACAAAACTATAACTCTGTAAAGGATTTTGAGCGAATTTAAATGACACTTGTTTGACATTAACTTCCAATAAGGCTTGTGCAGACAATTAGAAACATTTTTGTGCTAATATCATGAAACTTTAGGTATAAAAAGAAAGTGAATTTCGGCATAATTTGGCATTATTAATTACATTTTTGTTCTTGAGTTATGCTCTGTCAGACGACACATCAGACCTGTGGATTTCTTGTTTTAGACACCTTTTAATGATGTTAGCAGAGGAAATGTTTTTGAAAAAAAAATCTAGCAGTCATTTCCTGAAGTGATTTCGAGATAATAATAAAGTAAGTTTCTTTGGAAGTTAGATTCAGATACGTAACCATATCAGCCTGATTTAATTCTGCTTAACTCCCCATTTTTGTTTTTTTATTTCAGACCACAGTTTTGAAGAACTGATGTCAGATGACACTGATGCTGACCCTGACTTTCATTTGGAGTCTGTAGGTGTAGATGATCAATCAGAGGTTGTATCAGACTCAGAGGCTTCTGACATTGTTGAGCAATTTCCGAGTTTGTCAGTACCAGTAGAAAATAATGCCCAGAGAAATCAAGAAAAAGAAAACAAGAATGTGTCTGTGAACAGGAGTAATAATAAGGACAAAAGGGTCTGGGACAAAGCTCATTTTTGTCTTTTTTGTGACACTAAATCAACCAATATAACAAAACATTATTTCGGACCTCATAAGAATGAACCTGAAGTAGTTAAATTTAACAGTTTGCCATTAAAATTAAACGAAAGGAAGTGTGAACTACTGAGGTTAAGAAATGCAGGTGATTTCAAACATAACAGTGAAGTCTTGAAAAAGGGAGAAGGTGTGTTGGTTACCTGGTCCAGGAAACAGGACGCCAGTTCAGTTGAAGATTATCTGCCATGTGAAGCATGCTTAGCGTTTTTCACCAAATCAAATCTATGGCGGCATCGTCAGGTGTGCCCATTACATGATTGTATTAATACTATTACTGCTACAGCATTGATTGAGCTTGAACATATGTGCTGTCATAGATTTACCATGTGTTTTTAATGTCTATGATCATCATGTATCTTGTACTATATTCTATATTATAATTTTGCAAAATGTGTCTTATTGCATGTCCATATCTGCTATCATAGATTTAATATGTTTATTTCTTTAATGTCAAATGTCGGCATGTTTACAGTTATTCATTTAATTATACATATTTTAGTATGCCAAACATTTACATTTCATGGTATGCTTCAATATATGTTAGAATATACTCCTACTGCAAGCACATAATCCTGTTGCTTGAATCTTTCTGAATACTTGACATTAATTTGTTTGGCTTTATTGGCACTTGAGTTCTGTTGCATATAAAAGTTAATTCACTGTTCTTGTCGGTACTACATCTTTCAGACAATATGGTTAGCTTGAGTATTTTGTTTGATGATTGTTTTTATTGATTTAAAAATATGCTTTGCACTGGTTTTGTGTAGGCTGCAACCACCATTTGCAAACTAACTGACCTACTTATTTTTCCTGAAAATTATTCTCTGCAAGCATGTTAATAAAACTGAGCTTCATAATTTAGAAGATGAAATGGCTGGATTTTTTTCATCAATGTTTTTTATTAGTCCCCTATAGAGGTGACTATAGGTTTACCCTCCGTCCGTCATGTCTGTCTCTCTGTCCGTCCGTCCGCAAAACTGGATCCTGCTATTTCTCAAAAAGTACTGAAGATACTTTGATGATACTTGGTATACTTATAAAGGGCAATGTGAGGATTATCAGGTCACTGTTACTGTTACTAAAAATAGAACAAGACTTAGTATTGTAATAACTCAAAAAGTACATAAGATATGATCATGAAACTTGGTGTACACATTGGGCTATAGGTTTGCCATTTGTCTGCCTGTCAATCTCTTCCTCTGTTCATCCGTCCGTCTGTCTGTCCGTCCGCAAAAACTGAAATAACTCGAAAAGTACATATGATATGATCACGAAACTTGGTATACATATTAAAAGTGATGACAGGATTATGCATGACCCTTAATTTCTCCAGAGGTCAAATGTCAGGTGACTGTTACTAAAAATAGAATTACACTAAATACTGCAATAACTCGAAAAGTACATAAGATATAATCATGAAACTTGGTATACACACGAAGAGCAATGTGAGGTTTATGCGCAACATTTTATCACCAGAGGTCAAACGTCTGGTGAATGCTAAAAAAAAACAAATCTTAATACTGCTGTGACAAATGGACATTGGATTTGATTATGAAATATTACACATGTACAGATAAAGGGCAATATGAAGGTAATGCACAATCTTTATTTGATAAGGGTTTTCACCGGTAGGGGACTCCTGTATTGCTTGCAATACTGTCAAAGCCTTGTTTCATGTATGTTTACACCAATTTGTATCAATGTCATGCTCAACTGTTTACTACTGTTCGTTATAAGTTTGAATTTTGTTATTCAATGTATCTGTTCATTGCATATCAATCTTGTGTCATTTTAACTGGTGTCCTTGAGTTTGCTGATCTGATACAAAATCGCTTATAAACAAAGGTGACACGGTCATTTGAAAATGAACATAAGAGTCTGAAATGCATTGAAATGTATTCTTTTGAACCGTGTTACAGTAGCTTAAAAAACGATTGTTTGAATGATGGCAAATCCGTGGTATGTATCATACACTTCGCCAATGTGTTGATGAACGTTTTAGATTAAGTTTAGTTAAGGGTGAAACTTTTTCTGAGTGTTCCTTGTCCTGTATTGACCTGTTATGTTTATTAATAAACATGAAAATAACATGTATGTTCCTCAACAGCATTTAATATGGTGGGTTATTTTCTGTAAATAAACGGTTCATGTGATGAATGTTATTGTTTGTTTTATTTTTAAATATGAAACATGCATTATTTATTTTGTATTCTAACATAATATTCGCTTTTTTTCTATAGACAAAGAACAAAATTATCGTTTTAAACCTACCAATAATCTACACAAAAAGAAGTCCTGATTCTGAGCGGAACATACTACAAGGTAGTTCTTATTACAATTGTAAAAATGTGTCGTGTTTTAGGATCGAAATATTTTTCGCATTATCGTTGTTTATCGATCAGTAAACAACTCTGTCATTCTGAGGATTGGCCATTAAACCACTCGAGCTAACAAATCTAAAATTTTGTCCTATTTATACATGTAGTGTGAATGAATCAATGAACAGCGAAGACAAATCATTAGATTTAATGCCAATGATGTAGATAGAACGGATACGTTTTTCAATTCACACCGCAAAGAAGGTGGAAAATCTACTCGCAGTCTGCAATAAACTGCATGGTTCGGCTCGAGTGACGATACATATCGACGGCTAATATGGTATTATATTTTCAAAAATAAAATCTTTTAATACGTATTTATAAAATGATCAACTGAAGTAGTAAAATCGTTATGAATGAAATGTACACGAAGTACTGCTATACGCTTGCGGTTGTTATATTTTCATTGAAGTGCGCGATTTGTGTTGGCATGAGTTCGAATCCAACTGGAACCGTGTATCGAAAAATATTTTTTGTCATGGTATTTTTTTTTTCTTAACGATTTCACCAACATATTATTGCTACTAGATAAATCTATTTATGAAAAGTGGCAATATGCAATATTTTAATATGTGTCTTTTTTAATTCGGGGACATAACCTAAATTTATTTAGGGAAAATTTTGCAATGGAGACTTTTTCCTTTGTCAACAAGTTGCTTGAATAAAATACAAGTCAAGTCAAGTCAACCTGTATTCACTCATATTCATGAAGCATGAACACATGAGGAAACAGTAGTATAACATACAAAAAGTTCGACGAGGCAAGCTTAATAAATGTCTTAGTACAAGATGTATGTTAAAATAAACAAATATGAAGTATAAATGCAAAAGAAGCCATACAGTTATAGTCATAATGACATATATGCATATAATATAAATGTTATCTAAAGTCAAATGTTTTACGAAATATTTAAAAGTTGTACGTCAAAGTATTGATTTCCTTTATACTTGCCAAGTTTACTGTTACAGACATTGTCAGAATTTCTATGATTGTTTAAATGCGCATTGCATAAGCTTTGCACAAAATGTATTATTACTGCTAGATGCGGGCAAATCACTATCATTCCAAACGGTAAAAACAAATATAAAGACTATCATTAACAAAGTTGCTGTCCAGTGTTTCTCGTGCTTGATGTAATTCTATGGACCCCATCTGAAATCGAAGAAACATTTTAACTACAAACAGTAAATCAAATAACATTTTGCTTCTTTTATTACCGTATACTGTTTATTAATCAACATTAAAAGCGTGGCATTTTTATTTGAAATTAAGAATGAGACTTAAAGGGTTTGCTTTAAACATTTGCGAAAGAAATACGCGCGGTGTTGCATACATGTATGTACCTCAGTTATTAAAGAAGCTTATACATGTGTGTGTGTGTGTGTGTGTGTGTTCGTCTTTCCGAGGTATGTACCTCAGTTATTAAAGAAGCTTATACATGTGTGTGTGTGTGTTCGTCTTTCCGAGGTATGTACCTCAGTTATTAAAGAAGCTTATACATGTGTGTGTGTGTGTGTGTGTTCGTCTTTCCGAGGTATGTACCTCAGTTATTAAAGAAGCTTATACATGTGTGTGTGTGTGTGTGTTCGTCTTTCCGAGGTATGTACCTCAGTTATTAAAGAAGCTAATACATGTGTGCGTGCGTGTGTGTGTGTGTGTGTGTGGTGTGTGTGTGTGTGTGTGTGTGTGTGTGTGTGTGTGTGTGTGTGTGTGTGTGTGTGTGTGTGTGTGTGTGTGTGTGTGTGTGTGTGTGTGTGTGTGTGTGTGTGTGTGTGTGTGTGTGTGTGTGTGTGTGTGTGTGTGTGTGTGTGTGTGTGTGTGTGTGTGTGTGTGTGTGTGTGTGTGTGTGTGTGTGTGTGTGTGTGTGTGTGTGTGTGTGTGTGTGTGTGTGTGTGTGTGTGTGTGTGTGTGTGTGTGTGTGTGTGTGTGTGTGTGTGTGTGTGTGTGTGCGTGCGTGTGTGTGTGTGTTTGTTTGTTTAATATAATATTATATTAGATAATGCGAACATATCATTGATTCCTGTACCACGTCCACGTCGTTCTGTGTTTCTGTATATACAACTATTAAACTGTTGTTCCACATCATACTGAAAATAATCGAACGATTATTCTTTAACAGCTACTAAAATCGCTAATCCACAAGTCACTGTCCTTGAGCCAGTAAACCAAGCGCCACCTCCTTGTCTTGGATTAGAACAGCGTCATTCGAGTCATCACTACAAATGTATCCCGGACACATCTCCTCCGCCAGCAGGTGACGTGGTTTCAATGATAGATCCTAACTTGATGGTCTCGAGTGGTGTCACGGAATCACAGGAACCGATGATAGCTTCATCGCAACGTTATGAACGTATCCCAATAACGCCAACGGAAGAACGTGCAGATGACATGCAAATGGCAATCATCCACTTACCGGAGATTGTGTCCGAAAGTGTAAGGGAGGCAAACTTCAACGTTCAACTGTACGAAACAATTCCAGACACAGATCAGTCTGCAGTGGTAAGTTAAAAGAAAATATTGTTCTTCTTAACTATATTTTCTTAATGGCGTGTGCACTTGTATACAAGTTAAAATGTTCATATAAATGTGTCGTTATCAAATACACAGGTGAATCTGACGCTTTTATATTCACAATGGACTATGTAATTTGAAATGTATCTCTATTTTAAATCGACGAAAAACGTTTTAATTTGACACTTTTCCATATAAGCTTAACAAGAGCAGGTGAACATCATCACGGACATTTACACCTATTTATAACTACTATAAGCGAACCACAATGAGTCACTACTGCTTGTTTGGTCTCCTTATCTTAATATTTATGTTAGGATGTATTTCATACTGAATTCATTATTATTGTGTTCATTTCAGATAGAATGCACTAATTGGATTCTAATACGTATGTATACATGTAGTTAATTAAAATATTATTAGTTTCTTTGAGACACTGACAATGTAACAACCAAATCGCAATTTATAAATCAAGCAAAAGTCGAACAATATATACTATGACCATTCATTATCAGTGTTACAAGTATTTTTTCAATGTTGTAGGTCAATTCACAACTATGAAAGACTGCTTCAAAGAAGACATAATGAGGAAGCACAATACACAGCTTTACTTGCAAGGCATTGTATGTTTACATTATATACGAAAACATATATAGGAGGCGTGTCGTGGGAAAATCGCACATGCTGATTGGGCACAAAACTTTCCGCTTTAACGGTATTTTCTGTTTCAAAGAAGTCTCTTCTAAACATAAATCCATTGTAGGCGGAAACTGCCGTCCTGGGTTATCCTATGCGGACAGCACAGGCTGATAAGAAACGACACTGAACGCACGTGCTGTAAGCCCGATTTTGCCACGACACGCCTCATACATACTTTATTAGTGTCACAACACTTTTTTACGGATACATTTGAAACAATTAGTGTGGATAAGCAATCGCGAGAATGTAGCATAAACAATCTAATAAGTTCTGTAAAAAACATGCTCACCAATTTCAGGTGCTAGAAATTAATTCGTTTACTTTCGTTTGCGAATGGTAGAATATGCAGTCATATTTCGAGTGAACGAGATAACGGTATAAATTCAGCGGAATGTAGGATTGAACGGCTTGCACTACGGCTGGTTCTGGACACAGAGAAACGACGAAATTGTGTATTGGAAGAGGCCAATAACCATGCCCGGCTCCATTTAAAACAACAATTGGTTCAGTAATACCATAGGCGCTTGGTTGTTCAACAAATTTAAAAAAAATTACAAATATACAAGGTAGCACACTTCTTTTGTAACGGAAGTCGATTGGCTGGTTTCAATGAGTAACATTACATGTTTGGTTCCCAAAATTTACATAGCTCATGCATTTAGGTCCCGGTTCTTCTTAAAATTATAACCAGTTAATCAACTTTCTTTACGATAGAAAATGGCGAGTGAGCTTCCTTGCGTATATTTATAATATAGGGAATTTGGTTATTGTTTTGTATTTGTTTAACAACCAAGCACTTATAATTAATACATTATCACATTTGAAATGTCGTATCATTTAGCATAGTCAGTATGGATAAGACGCTGGTGTAGCTAACAATCGTGAATGGCTGTACAATTAATCTCTTTTATGGATGTTTCTGCTGCATTTACGTTTTTGTTGTAGTGAAGACTGTAAGGAACGAGTGGTTGTTATTCTCTATTGTACATACGTATAGAAAGTCCATTGTATCAAACTGATGCTCTGTTTGTTTTTTATTCGTGTTATTTTATATCTGTATTTGTTAAAATTATTTCAAATGTATATATTAATTGAATACTATTTTATCCTAGCATATATTGATTTTAATGATTGTATTTATTCTGACTTTGCACTGGAGTGTTAGATTCGTTTATTGGATGTTGATTTTCAAGATATCTATTGTGTGTTGTCCGTTTAGATTTATCGTACCTGTGATTTATTGATTTCTCCCCGCATACATGTAAATATTTTAAAGCGACCTGTTTACAGATTGGCAAATCGACAATTTTCATTTTTTGTCAAAGATCCCTAATGGAAAAAAATACATAATACATTTACAAGCAAAATTACACTATTTAAACATAAATATATTGGTAAAGTAAGTGTAATGCCTTCTATTGAAGGCATGGTTCCATGGTGTTTCAAAATATCGCCAGAAGAAAGGAACTGTTTAAATTTTATATACATTTTCAAGTATTAAACGTGTCATATTTTTGGTTCATTCTTAAACATGCATTTTTGTCCATATATTTCTGTAAAATCGGATTTTTGGTGGTTGAAAAAAAAAAATGTGTTCAGTTTGTGTTGAGAAAAAAACTATATTTTTATAACACTAATACATTCTCATATGCATGTCTTTCAAAAAGGGAGATAACCAAAATATGTTACAGCATTATGCACTTAAATTCTTAAATTGCATCTGATTACTTTGTCTCCAAGTGATAGTTAGAAATACTGTAGCAAATAATTTGAATGCGATAGTTTTTATTAAGGATATGTATTTAATATATAGTTTGGAATGGGTACAACAAATAAGTGTTGTTGAATGTTCATTTCTACTTGCGCATGTTAAATGTCAAATTATATACTCATATTTGTATTATATTCGCCCTTCGTTAATTTGCATTTGACTGCTCGCATTAAGTAATTTTAACCGTTCATATGTTTATTTAACTATTTTTTAAATTTGAATACACAAATTGTAATTTGAATAATGAAGACATAAATGGGAAAACAAAAGACATGCTAGTAATATGACACTTAATGGATCAGATTATCTTACCTCTTTTTCTGTTAAATCTTTAAAATTGAACCCCACTGAAATAACCTCAAATATCTGCACACGGGACAAACACAAGAGGATGTATTATGACGATAATTTACGACTGTTATCGAATTACACTTTCACTTTCACTACCTGGGATAGATATCTGATCACTCGAAGGTAAAATCTATACATTTATTCAAAATTATTCTCTTAAGAATGTGAACAAAATACCGACTTTTTATAAATATTGATTAATTCAATAACAAGAGATTCACATTGATGCTCTGTTTATAACAATTAATTAATTAACATGGAAAGCTTATTTAATACTTCTTATTAGATACACGAACATATATATGAGCTTCATTTACGTATTCTTCATATTTTTTATCAATGCAATATTTGTTGTCGTCAAGGGCCGGTATTCCCAAAGCTCCTTAGGGAACTCTTAACTTCAGTCGTACTTAAGTGAACATTTCAGGTTACATTGCATAATTGAAATCCATAGATTTCTATAGACAAAAGGGTAAAATACAAAACATCCAATATATATATACACTTGTTTAAAACAGTTGTAAAAGTATCTTTTCAAGAGTGTTAGAGGCTTAAGGAATTTATTGAATTTAAGAAATTTCCAAAAGATGTCTGATATATGTCATAAATAATTCAAGATTCAAAATTTATAAATATCACCACCTGTCTCATTTGCCACATACTCATCTATTGTCTGATATCTGTCCATATATGTAGCATTGTCGTCATGCACGCGATCTTTTCCTGCACTTTCGAAACCTCTCCAATTTCTAAGTATCGCTGTTTAAACTGTCCTGTAATTAAAGAACTTGACGAATCCTGGTTTTCGCTTTCATTCAAATGTTACGATGGCTTCGGAGATGAACACGTCAGAATGTCATCATATCATTGAAGATTAGACTAGCACAAAAATAAAACCGTGTGTGCGTATATTTGTCTATTTTAAAAGCATAAAGCACTATTTCGCGAATGTATATTTTTATTAGCATAACGCACTTTTCCACGAATGTCTCAGATGGTCTCAAACCGTAATCAAAAAAGGGCGTTCTTTCAGTATTACAAACAGGATTTTCGTAACTTGATGTGTGCTATAAAGGACTCTAATTATTAAAGCGACTTGTACACACATTTGTTGTACTTTTCAAAAATGTCTTTAAGCGTCGTAACTGTAAAATCGAAAGCATGTGGACTAAAAAAGCTCGAATAGTATATTAAGAATAGCATACAAAGATGAAAATGTGTTCCTCAATCGGAGCTCGAACATACGAGTGTTTCAATGGTGCTATTTATCCTGTGTATTATACCAAAACTTTTTATGTCTGACATCTGTAATACACAATGAACATTGCCAAGCGGTGAATATATACCTTTAAATGCAATTATCATAATTAAAAGCACTAAGCATACGCAATCGGTGCATTCCTTTTTTCTCGTCATTATACATGTATAATCACTCTCGATTGTCAATGTATTGTAAAGGAATATGCAATATCGAGACATTACTGCCGGAACAGACGAGCTATTTAAGACTATAACAACATTTGGTAAGAAGATACATCTTGGTAGTGAACAAATGTCTATTTGATGGGGATGCAGTGTATTGATTTTACTGAGCATAGTATGGCATCGTTTGGAGTATTACATTTGTGTGAACCCACTCACTTTAACCAGCTATCTCTTTGACATAAAACATTGGTGTGCATGATAAATGGAAATTTGGACAAAACGTCTGTCAACTTAGATGCTCAAAAATGTGTTATTTAGTATTCTTTCTTTCAATAAATTTAAAAATAAATACATAGCACGATGGGATTAATAGTATACTAGGTAAGCGTTGCATCAAGATAGGTTTATGTACTCGACGCGAAAACGCAAACCACTGACAAAGGCTCGCGATCAGCTATTTAAAACTCTCTAAATACTCTTCTTAGTCAACATTTACCTAGTATTCTGTATAAAAAATATATTAGTATGTTATGTTTCTGCAGTCTTGTTAACTGAAGTATAGACATACATCAACTGCATATTGAAATGATTATTATGTTTATGATTTACGGATCGTTTGGAATGCGAGAAGAATATCTGTCATAATTCTAATGAATATAATATGTATATACTACACTCTTCAACCGATCAAAGCACACGCATTAAACGTACACTTTGATTTGCTATAAACGAATACAAGGCTAGAGACTTTAACTTTTGTAGACACTTGTCTAAAAAATCTTTACGTTTGAAATAGGAGGAAGTCAGCCTGTAAGTTTCGGGTCATTGCCCGATTTGAACATTCAATCCAGCTAGGTATTAAGTTACAACTATCATGAAAGACTTTCGCAAATATTAACTAAAATCCTGAACTGATTTAAACTAAATCGACGGTATTAGACAGACACTATAACAAAATAGTGTTCCTATCTCAAACTCTTACTGAAATACGAACAATTTATTTAAAGAAGAGTTATACAAACAACATATGTTGACCTAAATTCTCGACTACAAGAGCGAGCACTTCCATGAAAACGTTCTACTTCCTTGCGTTTTTAAAAAGGTTGCGCAAAAACAAGTCGACATTTCATGCAAATTGAATTTTCGTTGCCATGAAACCAAAAGTGTCTACGAGGACAACTGTTAAAAAATGTAACAACAACAAAATCAACAAAAACAGGCTTAGCAATTGTGTTATAAATAAGACATCGGTGTTAAACATGTTTCAATATTATGATCTACTTATAATTAAGTGTTATTGTTTGCAAATCCAAATATCGATCTACTGTCGATATACACCTTCAATTTATTTAACTAAACTGTATTTTCTGAATATCTACGATCAATATACACCTTTAATGTATAGTGTTAACTGTACAGTGTAAACTATCATTTTTCGAAGTGAAATAGAAATCTGAATACATCAATTGCGGCATTGACGAGTCAGCCATAATGTACATTGATTGCATTGTACGCATAATCTCAAAATACACATGCAGTAATGATTTAACTAGCAAATAATGGTCTAAGTTGTCTGTAAGATTTAGAATTTATTACCGGAAGTATCTATACTTGATGTTATGACTGTACACGTTCCACGAAAACAATATTTTTTAACATGTTATCTTAATATTAAAGGGAATTGTTAACAGAACTTCGTTTTGATGAAAATGAAATTTAATGTCTTAACTGCATAAACTAAGGCAATGAACTAATAGAAAACAAATATTATATACAGACAAACAAATGAAGCGCGTCGTGGGAGAACCGGTCTTAATGCATGTGTCGTACCGGATTAGCCTGTGCGGACGGCACTTTCCGCCTACAGTAGATTTATGTTTAGAAGAGACTTCCTTGAAATAGAAAATACCATACAAGCAGAAAGTGCCGTCCTGGCTTAGCCTGTGCGGACTGCACAGGCTAATCCGGGACGACATTTTACGCACAAGCATTAAGGCCGGTTTTCCCACGAATTAAACTATTTTACTTTGCCGGCACTTGAGCCTTCGACAGCCGGGATCAAATGTATGTCGCGCTAACCACTCGGCCATTCTGACTTACAGTCATGGTAGTAAATTGTTAACGCTATGTAATTAATACACGCGTTTTCCAAAATACCGATGAAAGAAGCGTTACCAACGCTTTATAATTAGATCCATTTCAATGATTTATAAATATGCGGATTGAAAAAAAATAAATATCGATACTATATTTATAATATAATTCTTTGTCAGTAGTGTAATTTCGCTTGGTATGTATAATGTATTTTTCATTTTGGGGTCTATGATAAAATTTAGAAAATTGTAAATTTGCCTGTAAGTGAACAGGTCAGTTTAAAATTGCTAGAGAATAATTGAGTACGCGTAATTACTCATTTAATTGTTTAACTGTAGGTTGGTTCAATTTAACCGACAATATTATCGAATTACACTTAAACTTGATAAACTTGATAACTTTCAATTTAATTTATTTTTAATCTAAATGTAATCAAATGCCAAATCTGATATATGCATTAAACGTTTTTTTTTTATCAAACAATGCACAATGTAGGTTTGTATTAAACAATGAATTGATTATACCAACGGAACAAGCCTCACGAAAAATGTGAAATTGGCTTACATACAGTCACATTAAACATTAGGTTAACGATCAATTTAAACAGGTTTGGAGTTTCGTATAAACTATTGTTGTTGTGGAATTATATCAGTATACAAGTATGTTTAGCTATTTTGTTATTAACATAAAGCAAAAGAGAGAAACATATTTCTCCAATATTTGCCATTTTAACCTTTAATTCCAAATGTTCGCTAGATCAATATTTGCTTATATAACCTTATAAGGTCATGAAGTTTGCAATGGTAACATAAAATATGCTTTGTGTGATATATAGTTCCATTACAATATCAAAATATATTTATATTTGAGTATAAGTAACACACGATTAATGTGTCAATTGTTCAGAAGTACATGCAATTTTAAAATGTCAGTCCAATATTAAACAACAAGGCCACATGGCCATAAAGCCCTCACATGAGTATGAAGATTTGAACCTTGCTATTTCAGAGGAGAAGATTTTTAAAGTTATTGTGCTATTTACAGTACACGCCACGCCATATGCGACGAGCCGATTTTATCGCGAAGCGCAGAGCGCTCGCTCGCACTGCCACGAATTTTCGCTAATTCTCGCGACGAAAATTCAGTAATGCTAAACCTTTTATCCAACCGACACGAGTTTAACATTTCATTAATACTAAACGATGTATCTAACTGAAAAGAGTTTAAAATTTCTGTAATGCTTAACATTTTATAGAACAGACATGATTTTAACATTTCAGTAATGCTAAATGATGTATCCAACAGAAAGGAGTTTAACATTTCAGTAATGCTAAACATTTTACCCAACCGACAGGAGTTTAACATTTTAGTAATGCTGAAATATGTATCAAACAAAAGTTTAACATTTCAGTAATGCTAAACCTTTTATCTAACAGAAAGGAGTTTAAAATTGTAGTTATGCTAAACCATGTATCCAACAGACACGAGTTTAACATTTCAGTAATGCTAAATGTTTTATCCAACAGACTCGAGTTTAACATTTCAGTAATGCTTAACTATGTATCCTACAGGAAGCAGTTTAACATTTTAGTAATGCAAAATTTTTATCCAACAGACAAGGCGGTGATCCCAGTTTTTAGTTGTTCGCTGAACAACTAAAGGCACTGCATTTCCAAAATTGAAACGACTAAGAACTATGATCCTAACAGCTTTAGGCCAGTCAACTACGCGCAAGTAAGAAGTGCCGTTTTGACGATCGTTTAATTTGTCAAATGGCAATCATTATGATAATGAATTTAATTAGAACATGACATGTTGTAAAAACTTAAGTCAGCAACGTTCCATGTAGGATCAAATATGACTGTACTCGCGGAAGAACAATACAATAACAATGCAATTGGTTACTTGCCATAAAGAAAGGACCTCGGGTTGCTAACAGTTATCTCCTTCTTAGCTAAACACTCAATTCAACCTAACCAACTTTATATCGAAATAATTTGACACAATTGTGCATGGGTGTTTCTGTAACTGAATTTAATTAATCCATTAATTAACCTAATACGACATACGTGCGTATATGTGTGACAACAATCAGATTTAACAAACCTTTTTATCGTGTATTACTATTTAGAATGCAACCTACTTATATACGTGATTTGTTATGAAGCGGACATGAAAAATTAATTTTGATATTTTTAATAACGTCACTTGATCCCCTTTGTTTTCCATAAGCATAGTGAATCGATATACGCATTTGCAAGCGTGGTTTTGTTTCAATGTACATGTATATTTTTACTAGCACTACTTGAATGTATTTTCAGGATATGTTTCCTGTAAATGAATGCTGGTTTTTCGTCATCGCATGGCTTGCAGGTATGCCTTTAACACGCTTCTTAGATCTGCGCATCTGACATTATTTTAACATGTATAAAGCATATGTGCGTATCAATTTATATACACATGTTCTGCTTAAGACCAGGAATAATACATTGACACGTTTCATTCTTCCAAATTTGGTCAATGCAAACTGTTCACAATATTTGTTCTCAAAATATTACAAAATAAATGAGATATACTGAAATCTATCAGACAGGTTCATAAGCTGAGCTAATTATAGCAACATATATAGTCACAAACTCACATAATTCAGCTATTTAAGTAAAGGATAGTTTTTAAATGTTCTGAAGCACTTTTAAGATTTCGAAACACGAACAGAAAAATAATTGTGTGACATATCACTTAACAGTTAGAATTGGAATTAGCAAAACGATGTTGTAACTACTAAACATTTCACTCCAATCTTGTATATGCTGTCTACATATTAATAAATACGCATACATGTCAATAAAACTAACCATAAAATATGTTTAGTAGTTGTTCAGCTCGCATGATATCTTCAAATCAATAAGAATATCGCCTGAATAATGTCTAAAAGTACTGTATTTATCATGTTTCTACCTGCAACAGTGACCTAATAAAGGGTTGACCGTATTCATCTCCAGTTAACAAGGAGTGGCAAGGTTTATTCAATTAGTAGTGTGTTCCTACGCGCCGAATAGCACCTTTTTCCAGAATGACATGGAATAAAAAAACAAACAAACACAATTGTCATCGATAAAAGCGTCGTGTTGCCTAGTTTTAGTGAGATCCTAACTTCCATAATGAGTTGTTACTCCGTACATGTATGGCATAATCGATAAAGGCGTAAAAACATATCATTCCATTCCATTCAAAACAATTGCTGTATGCGGGCTATTCTTTGTGAATATAAATTCTTCAGTCGAAAACAAAGATACAGTTTATTCATCAAAACAAAAAAAAATAGCCGTTTATATTAATTTTCGTTTAAAAATATTAAAACTAAACGAAGACTAGATATAAATTACTAAAAGTTTTGCACACGATGTTTCCCAACCACAATCCAAGTACATTCTATAAAATTGAAATTCAAATGGGAATAATCTCGACGGTTCAATTTGAGGCATATATTCCATACACTTTTCAATTTAAACGGTATTAACATATTCCATCCAAAACAGAAACACTAATTATTGTATTCCGATTGCTTTTATTTTAAATTAAATTCCAACACACTCGCGTCCTAGTTCGTACACTGTGTAAACTTCAAACTAAACCGAATGACGTAGGCGTGACGCAGTGCAACTTTTCAAAAATCGATATCTGGTTGAAAGTGGCTACTGTATTATAAGTCTTGTTTGTGTATATTATTGGCGTCAGCAAATCAGATTATTTTTAAAATTACGAGTATTTTTTTCTGAAGATACACATAAGTTCTAGCGAGTTATACAGTTCGAGGCTCATCATAAAGCATATATTTATAAACTAAATCTGTAATTAAAGTACTTTAAATATGCAATTATGTATTAAACAGGATACATAGAATACATGGATGGTGCCGGGAAGAAGATAGTTTATCCGGTTCGGCCCGAAATAAAAAGTACGGCTCGCTAGCTCGCCCACTTTTCATTGTCTAAGTCTCACTGGATAAATCATCCCGGCACCAACTATGTATTTTCTATATATCATCCTTTTCTTTGCTTTTATCAAAACCCCATTATACAATTAATATATTGCCTCGCAATGATAATATAATTTCCCCCGCCTTAATATTAATAAATATGAACATACTGTATTATTTTTCAGTGGGAATACAACCTTCTTTCGCAGTTTTACTAACAAAGAAGAAAGAGGACACCCATCTACCGATAGAATGTTCTTTAAACAGCGATATATCCTTCAAATTTACAAACAAACAATCCAAAAAAACACAGACGATAGCAGCCTGTAGCACAAATATTAATAGTTGTTATCTAAGTGACCCATTATTTGCACAAACCTACGCAATTGCAAAATCAGACGTGGGTGGAATTCTTTTTATAATTGACGTCGGTGAATATTCGTTCGGAACGTACACATGTTATCAGACTTACAACGTCACGAATTTGGCCGCAGTGGACGTGAGTTTCAAAGATATAGAAGCGTCAACACATTCTTCAACGGCCAAATTCGTCGAGGGTATGTCTTCTGTCATCATTAGATAACACTAGTGCCATGCCATGCCATATCATATCATATCAGGCCAAAATCGTCGAGGGTATGAATTCTGTCATCATTAGATAACACTAGTGCCATGCCATGCCATATCATATCATATCAGGCCAAAGTCGTCGAAGGTATGTCTTCTGTCATCATTAGATAACACTAGTGCCATGCCATGCCATATCATATCATATCGTATCATATCAGGCCAAAGTCGTCGAAGGTATGTCTTCTGTCATCATAAGATAGCACTAGTGCCATGCCATGCCATATCATATTATATCAGGCCAAAGTCGTCGAAGGTATGTCTTCTGTTATCATAAGATAACAGTAGTGCCATGCCATGCCATGTCATATCAGGCCAAAGTCGTCGAAGGTATGTCTTCTGTCATCATAAGAAAACACTAGTTTTAGGATAAACGGCATATCCAACTAAGGCTAATGTGTGGACGTTTGTGTTTCCTTCTGTACATTCACATGAACTAATGCAACTATGTGTCAGTATTAATCTGCAACCGCTCACGGCTAAAATCAATATTATTAATAATTCAATGTCATTGCACCAGTACAATATCATACCATATCATATCATATCATATCATATCATATCGTATCATATCGTGTCGTATCGTGTCGTGCCTAGCCTAGCCTAGCATAGCCTAGCCTAGCCTAGCCTAGCCTAGCCTAGCCTAGCCGTGTCGTGTCGTGTCGTGTCGTGCCGTGTCTTGTCGTGTCGTGTCGTGTCGTGTCGTGTCGTGTCGTGTCGTGTCGTATCGTATCGTATCGTATCGTATCGTATCGTATCGTATCGTATCGTATCGTATCGTATCGTATCGTATCGTATCGTTTCGTATCGTTTCGTATCGTATCGTGTCATATCATATCATATCATATCATATCATATCATATCATATCATATCATATCATATCATATCATATCATATCATATCATATCATATCATATCATATCATATCATATCATATCATATCATATCATATTATATCATATATCATATCATATATACATCGACTCTCTGTCAATTCAATTCGTTATACCGTGTTTTAAACTGTCTAGAGATTCAGTACAAGGCACAAAGTGTTTCAATATTTCATACGACGTAAAGGAAATTTTTATAATATTGTCACACCATACGCATTTGTAAACATTACTATCTTAAACACGAAGTGCACTTATTTGATGATGATTGTTTTGGCAAAATAAGATCTATAAGATTAAAACTAAATAGTTATTTGACCGTGCTGCCAATCCTATAATGTCGTTATGACCTTATATTGTATTGAGTTTTTGTTAATGTTTTATATGTGAGGACATTGCAGTAACAAATGTGATAAACACTATGTTCACCGGAGGCTGATGTACACAACCATATTTACTTGATAAAAGATTCATACTGGATACCATTTATATATACAATATAACTAGTTTTGAGCAAACCTGGCAACATTATATTCATGGAATATTTATAAACATGTATATTCATAATTGATACATAAAAATTATTATTCGCTAGTTGTTTTTATACAGAATAAAGCTGCTTTTAAATCAACACTATTTCAATAAGCAAACTTAAACAAATGCCATAATCATTGTTACATACAGAATTCTAATCGGATATGTTTTTAAATGCTGATTGAAATTTATTTTATTTTTAGAAAGTACACTGACGTTCATCGGATTGGTGTTAGATGGAGTCCAGACAGTTCTGTTTGTTGTTTGCATATTCTGTGTAGTATGCAAAATGAACTGTTGTAAACCGGGTAAACTCCTTTGTAAGTCCCTACAAAGTCAGTTAACAATAAATTAAATTACAAACAAATTTATTTCTAAGTTGAACATAATTACTTGAAACTTGATTGCAAAGCGAAGCATATTTATGAGTTAAATGAACTGACAACTATGTTGTGTATGCCCGAAATAACACCTCAATCCAGATGGATCTACATATTACATTTTGAATCTTCAGGTACAATGCAAACAACAGAAACAAAAAGCATCCCGGCTGTTTCATTTATGTTTTCCACACAATTCTTTCAAAAGCCATGTTCCTTCGTTCCATTTATTCCACGTCCTTTGCTGTCAATAGAACCACTTATGGAATAATGCAAATACATCAGGATGATCCAATGACAGCATGTTTAATAAGAACGCATGCATAATTTGTGTGTTACAAAACATTTAATTAGGGTATTGTATTAACACAATTTTTGTTACATACGCATACAATGAACTGAATAGAGAGGTTTATATAAATAAATAATAAACTATTTCACAGAGTTGGATCAGGTTTCAATGTCACACAGATACAAATTAGCCTTTACACTTTACATTGTGTGTATACATTTATAATGTTCTGATAATCATTTTAACCCAATTTTCCCTTTGATTTGAGTCCTAAGAATAATAAAATACATGTTCTGAAATATTAACTTGCCCATTGGATGAATAATCACATACACAATGTAAAGCTGGAATGTTCTGCTATTATGTTCATTTCATTACTTAGGAATATACAAATTGCAAATTAACTACAATCGAAGTATATTGTAGGGATTTCATACCTTTTTGAGGTCGTTGACGTCTGCACAGACCCCAAAAATGGTTTAAAGTCCGAGTGCTTTAACGCATTTCAAGGAACTCTGAAGACGTTATGGAACAATAAATAGGTGTATTATCGCTATTAAAGCATAAAAACCTAGAGTAACACGTGTAAAGTTTTTTTTATAGTATGGTGCTACCCAAAATCGCGCATCTGTTTGTTTAATGTTGTTTTTATACTGTATTAGCAGGGTCGCGTTCAGCTGAACTGGAATCGCACTAGTTAGCGCCATTTTGTTTCAGTGTTTTCCTCGATTCGAATTTTAAAATTGAATTTTACCTGGATTTCAAGTGTGCATATATTATATGTAGTCAATAGTATATCATGATATCGTGTGCTATTAATATCGACCAAAAGTAAGAACTTGCACTTTTGTATAATATACATCAAATAGTGACAAGGAGGACCGGCTAACGCATTAGTAAAACATAAAGTCGGTCGTTATTGACGCGTGTCTTTGCTTAATAGTACACCGTTTTTGACGAAAATCGACCGCTTTTTGTTCGTTAATACACCCCTATAACGGACTGAAAACGGTCTTTTTATGAACAATAATATCGTTGCTACAGTAGTGTAATTTCGTTCGAACAATTGTTATTTGTTAATTGGGTTGAAATATAACGAATACAATACACATGCTAAAGTTAAATATGTGGGCATTATTAATTCATTCGAAATGACTCTTAAGTTCAATGTAATTAAAAATAAAATAAAATAATAAAACATGCATATTTCGTTGTTTCAGTTTCAGAATGTTCTCCAAACGATTCACACAATTCAAAACCAGATCCAGAAGCGTAAGTTGAAACTTTTACTACATTTCATCTGTCCTCAGAAATGTTCAAAACTCTTGCTATGGTGAACGTTAAACCATTCAGCTATTAAAGTGTAAATGAAATAAAATTATTATGCATTACGATTTAATTTTAATTGCTATGCTTTACGTTAAATTACATTCACAATTATGTGTACTGTGATTAGTTCTGGGCCAACTGTGAGGTTTGGCATGACTTTAAACCGGTGTATAACCCAATCGCTGGGCCAACTGTGAGGTTTGGCATGACTTTAAACCGGTGTATAACCCAATCGTTTCTATTGCCTATCCCAAGGCGGTGGCCCAAGTTTTAATCATTTAATGTTAAATGCTGCGCATTAAATTGTGTTGTATAGCCAATTGGTAATTGCCTAAACTAAAGGAACACAATATTTAAATAAGGGTTTATCTCCTGCTGATGTATTTTCTGGGGTTTGATGTTGATGAGATTGTTCCCCGGTCCTTCCACGATCGAATTCATGTTTGTTTTTATATTTGTCCCGATGCTTTTAAACAGTATTGATTTTAATTAATATTTATACAGAGAACAAATAGAAAAAAACATGCCCTTTATATGACTACCATAGTAACTGTCACTGACACAAATTTCAAAAGTACCAAACTATACATTTGGCTAAACCCAAACAACACAAACGTCACAATATTATGCATTGTTTGATTACACTTTGTCAACATCGTCTATACACATGTAAATTAATTGTATGATAATATAGTTTGACGATTACTTTAAAGCATCACACACATTTAATGCATTTGCACGATTTATTAATTAATCGCATTATCGTTTGTTTTTCCTTTTAGAGACAGTGCTACGGAAATGAAACTTGAAAGCGACAAGTTAAATGGAAGCATTCCTGACAAACGTGAATTAAACGAGATTAGAGCATCAAATCGCTATCGATACCCCTAGGATGGATACACCCCGCGTACTTATTATAGTGAATTTGGTTAAAGTATTAATTTAAAAGTTTTGTAACTACATAAGTTATTCACTTGAAACTTGGAATATATCTTTGTCATCAACTCCAGTGTCAGAGGCAACATTCCCGTAACTCTGTTTTGTACTTTAATAGAGTTGTGCTCATTTTGTCACTTAGATTTTCTGGTTAAAGTTTATATTCAAAAGTTTTGTAACTTCAAAACTACATAAGTTATTAACTTAAAACTTGGAATATACCTTTGTCATCAAATCCAGTATCATGGACAACTATACCCATTACTTTACCCATTTTTATTTTGACAGAGTTATGCCCCATGTTCACATAGATTTTCTGGTTATAGTTTATATTCAAAACTTTTGTAACTTTGGAACTACAGAAATTAGTCACTTAATAGGAACATACCTTTGTCATCAAATCCATTATCAGGGTCAACAGCCCGATAACTCTGTTTTGCATTTTGACATAGTAATACCCCTTTTTAGTTGGACTGTTTGAAGAATAGGTGAGATAGTCTACTACCCCCGGCGTCGGCGTCTCGTCTAAATTGGTTAAAGTTTTTATTCAAAAGTCTTGTAACTTCAAAACTACATAAGTTATTCCCTTTAAACTTTGTCGTCAACTCCAGTATCAGGGGCAACATTCCCCATAACGCTTCTTTGTATTTTGACAGAGTTATGCCCATTTTTCACTTACATTTTATGGTAAAAGTTTATATTCAAAAGTTTTGTAACTTCAAAACTACATAATTTATTCATTTTAAACTTGGAATTTACCATTGACATCAATTCCAGTATCAGGGGCAACATTCCCAATAACTATTTTTGTATTTTGACAGAGTTATGCGTCTTGTTCGCATATATTTTCTGGTTGTGTAACTTCAATACTACATACGGTATTCATCTAAAACTTGGAACTTACCTTAATATTCAACTCTAGTATCAGGGGCAACATTACCCATAACTCGGTTTTGTATTTTGACAGAGTTATGTCCCTTTTGCACATAGATTTTCTGATAAAAATTTATATTCAAAAGTTTGGTAACTTCAAAACTACATAAGTTATTCACTTGAAACATGGGACTAACCTTTTTCATCAACTCTAGTTTCAGGGGCAACATTACCCATAACTCTGCTTTGTGTTTTGATAGAGTTATGCACACATTTTACATAGATTTTGTGGTTAAAGGTTTTTTTCCATATATGTATAAACTATACAAGGCTTCTTTTAAAAGTTTTGTATTTTAACAAATGTATGCCCCTTTCACTGTCCAATATATGTACCAACTGACAGCTCTTGTAGTAAATATTTTGTTGTTTTTCTTTCAGTAACAGTATTGTTCACTGATTGATAAAAATGACCGCTTTTAATTTATCGGTTGAAATGGCTTATTGTAAGAGAATAATACGTATTGCAAACAATCCTTAATTGTAAATATTTTATTCATAATTGATAAAACGTTGATGTGTGAACTAGTTATTACAGCCAAAACACTTCAACATTTATAGCTAGCAAGCGCATCGCTAAGCGGGTTGTGTGTTCAGGCTGGGGTTTGTCTACCTTCGTTTTCAGCGTTTTATTAAACTTCATTTAAGATCGAGTCGCTCTATAAGTCTATTATTTTTGTATGAACATTTGATTCTTAAATATAAACATAACACTCATGTATTAGATATTATCGGTCAAGACACTTGTGATCAACTTCTATTATGCTCGAAGGTATGCGCAGAAATACATACCAAAAATCGTCTTTAAATAAACGTTATATTGTAAAACAAACGCATTGATCCCAAACGTGTGTTATCCTATGCATCATTGTACTCACTTTGATCACTGCAAGATAGCAGATTGCAAAATTAAGAAATAGTATGTGTTTGCTCAGAAATCGCTATATTTATAAATCAATTGAACTATTTTAAATCAATGCATGACCCCAATTCAACATTTTACCAGCCTGATGAAGATAGCTTCAATTGTATGAGTGTGGACATTTTCCAGAAATTTGGTGTGAGGGTTTTATTGTTCCTTTACATAAAACAGGAGATGGAGATGATATAAATGTTTATTGGGGTATCACATTATTAAACAAATGTTGGAAATTATTTACTTAAGTCATTAACAATATATTAAACAATTCGACTGAAAATTATCATGTATATATAGAGTCTCAGGCAGGATTCAGGAAAATATGTGAACTATTGATAATATCTTTGTTTTACATGGTCTCATTAATTATTTGTTAAACGAAAAAAAGAGAATGTATGCTGTTTTTGTTGATTGTACTAAAGAGTTCGATTACCTGGTGCGATATACAATTTGGTAGAAATTGTTGAAGTTAGGCGTTCGAGGAAATATGATTAATATGATTAAATCTATGTATGTAAATGTCAAATAAAGAATTAAGTTAGGTAATACAATAAGTAATGAAGATTTCTCTTGTGTATTGGGTGTTAGACAAGGTGAGTCATTATCACCATTTTTGTTTTCTATTTATTTGAATGACCTAGAGGAATATTATATGTTAAATGGTTTTAATGGTATTAATATTGGTATGTTGAAATTTTTTTTAATATTGTATGCATATGATGTTGTAATTATGTCTGATTCTGAGAAAAAGTTGAAGAAAGGCATGTGTCTGTTAGAAGAATACTGTGATAAGTGGAAGCTATGTGTAAACTCAAATAAAACAAAAGTAATGATTTTTAAAAAAGGTGGTCAGTTAAGGACAAATCTTACTTTTTTATATAAAGGCCAGGCATTGGAAATAGTTAAAACGTTTACATATTTAGGAATTGTATTCACTACAGGAGGTTCATTTGCAAGTACTTTGATACACTTGCAGGCCAGGCTTCAAAAGCTGTTTTAAATTAAATTCATATTCAATTAAATTCCCTTAAATCTCCATACATACCAAGTTATAGTTATTTGATCAGCTTGTTTTACCATTTTTAAATTATGGATCAGAGGTTTGGGGTTTAACTGAGTGGATGACTCTAGAGATAGTTCATTTAAATTTTGCAAAAAGATATTAGATGTGAACATTCAAACCCACAATAATTTTGTATATGGAGAACTTGGTAGAACATCCTTGATGACAAATGAGCTTTTAATGTGATTAGGTACCGGTTAAAAATTGTAAAGTTAGAAGAGCATAAATATGTTAAGTGTATTTATTTGCATATGTGTAGCAATATAATATGTAGACCCAAATGCCCACTAATGGAAAAAATCTGTATGTTATTTGTCGCAATCGTTAGGTTTTACATTATGCATGGCTAAACCAAGGTGTGGGAATGAAAAGTGCTTTTTGTCATAAGTAAAGTTAAGAATAACTGATGCATTTATACAAAATTGAATAAATAACAGAACTAAATAACTCATCTAGAGCGAAAAGTTACAATATGTTTTGTAAATTTGAATTTCAACCTTATCTAAAACATATCAGTATTAATGAGTTTTGATTTGATCTTTGTAATTTGAGAGTTTCTTCACATAGGCTAGAAGTCGAATCAGGCCGATGGCATTAACCTGAATCTATAGTTTTTCATGCAATCCGACAATGTTATTATTAACAGAAACATAGCTATATATGTCCATAAAGCGTTTATTCAAAGAACCAATATAAATATTATTACGATTAATATTACCGTAAATGTATTCACACTTTACTTCTCGTTCCGCATGTTGCTTTGTATACTTATTAAATACTCAGTGGAATTGATATTTTGCTGTTGCTGACTATAGCATTGTTAATATTTGTATCTATAAGCGCAACCTGTATTAATCTATTCATGCTTAATTCAGCCGAGAATTAGTATTACACAGATGCCCACTAAGCATGATTTTATATATATTTGTGTACTACTTCATGTATACTCATGTATATTGAATACACCATATATAATTATATAATATGCATATACTTTTGTGTTGGAATGTAAGAACTCTTTGGACAGTTTGTTAACCATTACCAAGATATTCAACATGTTATATTCGAGATTTGAAAAAATTATTTCTACCACTGTCGGTAAAGCTGCTGTACGCAATCGTTAGTTGCGAGTGAAAACTGCTTAAACATGTATATGAGATTATTTTTAATCAATAAATCAATATTCATTAATAAATGGTTTAAAATATGCGATTTTATGTTTGCACAATTGACACAATATTATACTAAGATGTAACTTAGGCATAGATAAACAAGTATAACATTTACATGCAAACTGTCAAACATTTCGTGTTCATGTTCTTGTTTTATTTGATGTACCCGTTGATGAGACGTTAAAATAAACTGTTTTGCAGAGTGTTAGTAATACAGGTCAGAAGTTTGGATCGCCCCCATGTTTTTGGGACCATAACAAACACAGATGGGACCTTGATTGGATACCCACATGAGCCCTATCCCCGAAAGTGCGACCGGGATTTACGTAGGTCCCATATGGGTTACAATATGGTTCTTAAATGGGACCCATGTGGTCTCAACATGGGTCCATAATGGGCAAATACAGATGGTACATTGATGGGATGCCCAATTAGATCCGACCATAGAAAGTGCAACCGGGATTTACGTGGGTCCCATGGTAGACCCATATTGTAACCCATATGGGACCCACGTAAATCCCGGTGGTCTCAACATGGGACTATTATGGGCAAACACTGATGGGATTTTGATGGGAGACCCACATGGGCCCCATCCCACAAAGTGCAACCGGGATTTGCATGGGTCCCATATGGGTTACAAAATGGTCTATCATGGCGCACATGTGGTCTGAACATGGGACCATTATGAGCAAACACAAATGGGATCTTGATGGGAGACCCACATGGGCCCCACCACAGAAAGTGCAACCGGGATTTGCATGGGTCCCATATTGGTTGCAACACAGATTGGTCCTGAAGGGAGAACCTGAATAAAAGCTTTACTGAAATAGTCCAAACATGATTCTATTCATAATGTGTCATTTATACAGAGGTAGTTGTCGCGAAGCTTTGTTTTACATTCTATGGTTGTCAAACTTCATAGACAGGACAATATAAATATAGGCTGTTATATAATGGCCACAAGTAGCTTTTCAGTCTGTTGTCCTGCTAACAATGTATTCTTCTTTACCATCACACAAAATGCATAATGTGAGACAAATGTTCCATAAGCATATCGAGATCTACACGTATGTCTAATGTACCATGCATAATACACTTGTAATTATGATATCCATGTCCTCATTAGTGATTAAAAGGGTGCGTATTAAAATAAAGATAGAGTTTAATACACAACTTAAGTATTGGCAACTACTTAAAACAAATAATCATGTGTTAATGTATCTAATATAATGTTTAAATCAACATGAAAGATTGCATAGTAAGTTTTATATAAAGCATTGCCTTGTAAATACTAACAGCAAGTGAGGTTACTTTAAAGTATGGTCATACACATTACCCAATCCGGCAAACAACAGTGTTTAGATCCAGCTGGTATTCTCTGTAGTTTTAAAGGGACTTTTTCACAGATTGTCGATTTTTTGTATGCAATTAAATGTATTAATTTGACAGAGTTTAGAATTGGAACTAAAATCTTTTAAAATTGGAAGTATAATAACAAGAAAAGTATTTATAAAAAAAATAAAAAATAAAGTTCCCACCGGGGTTCAAGCCTGGGACATTCGTATTAAAAGGCTATGACCTTAACTATTCGGCCATTCAGACTTCTGTATTTCACCCAGAATCATTTACGTTGTGAAAGTGTTCCACGCGATGTCAACAGTTTCAACAAAAACAGCAAAAGACTCCAAATTATTCAATCGTTCAGCGTTACGAACGCTTTATAAATTTATCAATTTCAACTGATGATTTCTCATAAACGAACTGGTTTTTACTGTATATTTCTTAGTCCATAGTGTTATTTTGCTCCCATGTATATACTGTTCTTTTATTTATGAAATCGGTAACAAAAAGTAGAAAAATTGTCAATTCGTCAATATTTGAAAATGTCAATTTAATTTAAAAAATACACAATAATAACTGTTAAAAGTCAGTACCCATTGCTGTTATTATGAGAAAAAAGCCAAGCTGAAAAACCGAAATGTAAAACATAATTTGTTTGGCACAATAAAATCTCTTGGGCTTATTAAGCAAACATTTAAATGTATGTATTGAATCATGGATGTAAATTTTAAATTTTATTTGTACAGCAATAATAAATCTTACAATTTTCAAAACATGTTCAATATACAATTATTACCAAAATGCTTTATTGCGCATATGTAAATAATTACATTTGATTTGAATAGTATTATCTTGGACGACATAAACAGTCAACACATTCTCAACTTGAAGAAAAACATTATCAAATATGTCAACTCTTTTTAGTACTACACTAGCGTTTAAAACTTTTGGTCAAAAGAAACAAATTCTGTGTTTCGGGGCAGCCCGACCCTACCTAACGAGAACACCTAACCCAAAAGTTTTTTGCGACAACTGTTTTCAATTTTCTTTTTACTGAAATGTGCCCGAAACACACACTTTTTTTTTGCCTAAGCTGGAAGTTATACAGGCCGCTGCTGAAATAGTTATTTCAATATCATATTAAGGGCAGTAACCAGTTCTGTTCATTTTTGTAGTTATTTATCCACAAGTAACAACTTATAACTGTGGTGCATTTAAATGACGCGATTAAAAGAAAGTATCTGTATCATAGTTTCATGTCTCTCATTACACTCGAAATTATTCTACAATACAGAATTTATTAATTCCGGTAAAGTAAATTTAACTGACTAATATATAAACAAAATCAAACAATTTCATATTCACTGCTACATAAAGTAAGCACATTTATTCAAATATTGATAATTTTGAAACATTCAGAGAACTAGTTTTGTCTTCAGTTAGCGATAATTTACTGGCAATGAAAATTATTGCGATATCTCATAAATGTTTCCCAATAAGAATCAGAACGATCAATACATGTTGTATTGTTACAAGGTCGGTTGTTTCCTTTGTCTTTTGCAGTCAAATTCTTCTGAAAATTAATTAAAGTAATTACTGAAAGCAATATCATTAGAAGCAACGTCGACATAGTAGCACAGCTAGAGTATTTTTTTTAATCCATTCACACGCTCTGGCACAACACTACATGCAATCTGTGATTATCACGAATTGGCTGAACTTCCTCTCACCTCTGGAAAGCCCGCACTGTTGTTCTTGCACTGTTTTTTCATGAACTTCACCATTAACACACTTTAGTTATGCCCTTAATTTATACCGGTAGGTGATAACAATAAAGTCGTTAATTTAATACTTCAAACTCCATTTCTTTCCTTCTAGCGCAATTTATGTAGCAATCCTCGACTAATAATGGGCACATTTCTTTAGACTGCTTCTGAAGGAAAAAACAACATATATTTCAGTTCACAAAATCATGTGGCTGTTTTACATGTAAAATTAATACACTTAATACACATATTTGTTTTGTTAAAATATAAGTGCTTAAATGTGTGTTTTTTTAAATTTAAGATCACAATTTTAAGTAATAAAACAAGATTCAGTGTTTAATAAACACACATGCCTCCGTTGGTGCTATATAGCTCATTTCTTATTCTTAATTAGGTCATGGTCAAGGTCAAAGTGAGGTTGGGTGATATATGGGTGGATTGTGAACGGTCATAAGTAACAACTGTGTAAATATCCAAGTGTTGCAGTAAACGGTGTTGGTGCTAGACAAAACGGTAAAATCTAGTTAATTAACTTTTGAATTAAATACAAGTGCAAGCTAGGTTAAGGTCAAGATCAAAGTGATGTATAGTGATATTGGTGGATAGGGAATGGTCAAAAGCAACAACTGTGCAAGTATCCAAGTGTTGTAGCAAGCGGTGTTGGTGCTAGACGAAAGGGTAAAATCTATTTAACCTTGTCACGGACAAACGGAGGGGCGAACGAACAGACAGGCCGATCACTATATGCCTCCTGAATCAAGATGCCGGAGACATAAAAACTACAGCCATTTCAGTCTGCAAAAATAATCCTATATAGACATACACATTTAAACGGCTGTTTGTGTTGGGTATTGACGATGTTTAGCATTCTCCAATAATACGAAGACACATATCAATACCTAATTTGATTAGTAAGTTTTGAAATAAAGTTCATGTGCACGATATCATTATATCCTCGATGTATGGTGATTCTCAACCAATTTTTATTTAAACTATACCTTAGAAAAGTTGACAGAGAAAATGATACAGTCATGTTAACATTAAATTTGATTAAAGAAGCCAAAGTTTTTGATATTTTACGCAAGACCAGGTTTGTCAATATAATGTGTATAATATCGCTGCGAATCAAGATACATCACAATTTTAAATAAGGTGAGGGTGTGTTTTAACATATACACCTATCATTGGATATTGTTTCTACATTACAGTTATACAATTATTATAAATTATATATAACATTAACTCACCGAAAAGAATGCCCAGTATTGGATGGCTGCTGAAAAGCAGTTTGTATTCCGACCATGGGACTTGATTAGATATGTTCTTCAGTTGCCTAGTGGCTCTCATTCAACCCTGGTACCGCCAAGGCAGCAAACAATGCGATATTGTGCCTATAATAATGTCAACATTATAGAAATGTAATATTTTGATTGCACAATAGCAAAAATACACGTTCTATCTCACGAAATTGAACAAATTCAAATCAGGTTTAGAAAACCCAACTATTTCACGATTCTAGGAAACGGTATAGCGCAAACTTAAGTTGCTTTATAAATATATATTTTATTAACAGTGTGTATAACTTACCTATCTGTTTTAATATAATTTGGAGATAGTAAGTCCTTATTAGGAGAATGTAAGTCCTATTGTGGTATATCCTAATTAGTACTTAGTATCACCTAATTAGAAGTAAATATGTCATAATTAGAACTTACTACAGTGTACTCCCTCTATACCGAACACCGACTGGACCGGACCAAATGTTCGGTTTTCAAGGAGTTCCGGTTTACTGAGGGTTTGAGGCAAAATACAATAATGCATATAGATTATATTAATTTATTCGTTTTATTCAGATTTATTCAACTATGGCATTTTATGACAGTACTAATTTAAAACGTTACGCATTATTATAACATACAACACATTTTGAAATCATTAATCAAACATAATACAAAACCAGCACACATCAATTTTGACACACCGCACAATCAAATAAATGTCACAAATCATCATACATGTATCGGTAAAACTTATACAATGCACGATAATACATGTAGACAATGTTTATTCATTTAATCAAGTCTAATACAATCCTGACATAATGTGGCATAGTATGACGGAAGTAACATAACACATTATAATAATGTGCAGTACATTTTAAAATCATGACCAAGGGGAATGCAAAACCAGCACACACGCAGTCACATGTGCATCAAACATTAGCCTATAATTTACACTTTGCTCAAAAAGTCACTGATCGTAGTCTCTTTGTAGCGCACCTAGCCTTGACAATCTTCTTCTCTGGGGGTTACTTGAAAAACTTATTAAATCAAATATCGATGGAAAATGTTTCGAACTTATTAAAAACATGTACTCAAATATAAAATCCTGTGTCATGAAAAAATCAAATCATTGCGGATCCAAAGTTACAGAATTTTCCGATTATTTCCCCTGCAAAGTTGGGGTCAGGCAAGGGGAAAATCTCTCACCTCTGCTCTTCTCTCTTTTCCTTAATGATCTCAACGACTTCCTCACCCGTAATGAAAATTATAATGGCATACACATGCACGAACGAGCACAAAATGAATTATTTAATTACCTAAAAATCTGTATTTTGCTATACGCAGACGACACTGTTATACTAGCGGACACAAAATCCGCTTTACAGAACGCGTTAAATCTACATGAAGAATACTGTAATACTTGGAAATTGACAGTTAATATAGAAAAATCCAAAATTGTTGTGTTTTCGAAAGGGAGACGACCGAACTATAACTTTCATTATAAAATGCAAAACCTACAAATAGTTACCGAATACAAATACCTAGGTGTATATTTTAGTAGAAGCGGTTCATTCTATAAAAACAAATTACATATTGCTTCACAAGCCACAAAGGCTATGTTTAGTTTACTAAGAAATTCAAATCGCCTTAATCTCCCGATTGATCTCCAAATAGATCTTTTTAACAAAACCATCAAACCTATTTTGCTCTACGGTAGCGACATATGGGGTCCAGGAAATTTAGATATTATAGAACGAGTGCAACTAAAATACCTTAAATATGTTCTTAAGTTAAAAAAATCAACGCCTAACTATATGGTTTACGGCGAATCTGGGACAAAACCGATCGTTTTAGATATAGAAATGAAAATGATAACATTCTGGTCAAAAATCATCAACAACTTTAACTCGAATAGATTGTCCGCAAATATTTATAAGTATGTCATTTCCCAACTTCCAAACGATAATACATTAGCCAAAAAATTCCCATGGTTTGCAAAACTTAAACAAATCATTATTAAATGTGGTTTGATGAATGTCTGGGACACACAGGAAGAACTTAATGATAAATGGCTTAAACTCACAATAAAACAAAAACTCGAAGATGTTTTTCTTACTGAATGGTATTCTCTAGTCGAAAACGCTTCCAGCGGCTCATTTTATAAATTAATAAAGCCTGTTTTCGGACTTGAACACTACCTGACTAAGCTACCAAAATCCTTTTGCACTACTTGGCAAAATTCCGCACAAGAAATCACAGATTAACTATTGAAGTCGGAAATTGGAACGGCACCCCGCTCAACGAAAGGCACTGTAACTTTTGCGAAAATAATCTTGGTGACGAATACCATTACCTGCTCGAATGTCGCCAATTTGTCAAGGAGCGCCGTGCATACCTAAAACACTACTACTACACACATCCAAATATATTAAAACTAAACGAACTCTTCCAGACAAAAAATACCATAGAGCTTATAAAACTTAGTAAATTTATAAAACACATTTTAATAAACACCGGACTATAACGCGTGACATTTTTATATTAAAAGCTAGACAAAAATATACCGCACGTTTAGCATATGAATTTCTTATAGAAATATTGGTTATATATTTTATGTGTTGAGATTACAAAATGTTGCTAATTGCAATTATTATTTACAAATTTATACATGTCTGCTATGTATGCTTTCATATATTGTCATACTTGCTACATCAAAGTTTATGAACGTATGACTCTCCTTGTGACTAACATGCACTGCTAACATCTCAACCGCTTATTCTTCAGTAACTGATAATTTATAGAGAGCCTCTTATTGTAAATATCTTAGTAAGACCTCAATTTGTTCATGTTTTGCATGTCTGGAATCCTAATATGATATCGAACTGTTGCCCTTAATTATCGCATTAAGCGTGCAATCACTCTGCGGCAAGACAATAACAAGCGAAAGATACTCGAAAACTACAGATTGTCTCACATGTTCGGCTGACAGAGGTGAATTTGTACTCCGAAACAAAGCGATGTACCGCTCCTGCTGTTCGATATCCGGAATACAGAGGTTCCGGTATACCGAGGGTTTACGCACATTAAATATATAGGCGAAAAAACGGGATCGGACCGTCTGTTTGGTATTCAGAGAGTTCCGGTTAATAGAGAGTTCGGTTTAAGGGAATACACTGTATATCATAATTATGAGATATCTCCTAATTAGAACAAAATATCTCCTAATCAGGACTTAATATCTCCTAAATAGGACTTAGTATATCCTTATTAGAACTTACTATTTCATAATTAGGACTTACTATCACATAATTAGAACTTACTATCTCATAATATGGACTCCGTATAAGAACTTATTATCTCCTAATTATGAGATAAAGGAATACAAAAATAATATAGACCGTGGAACTAGGACGCTTCCATAGTATTTTTTTTCTATTAAAGAAATGTATAATAACGCCGTAATGAGCATTTAATGATTAACACATGTCGATTTTATGTTTCTTATTTCCATGTTCGTTGTCTGCGATAATTTTTAAGATATTATATAGTGTGCGATGTAATGTAATTGCATATTAATTACTTATCAAGGACTTGTAATGCACATTTATTAATAAGACGGTATACAATTCGAACGCTTGTTTGTGGGTAAACAATTTTAATTCTCTGGCCATTATAAGTTATTTATTCCGTCATAAAATACAAACACAAATTATTGAATGCATATAAATGAACATAATCGTATTATTAGTCTTTATATAAACTGTTACGACTAACATTGTATCTTAAAACTCACATAATTGTTGGACGGACAAAAACTAAAGAAGATTTATGGATAAGTATTGGGTTTTGGTTTTATTAATCAAATGTATCATTTTTGTGAATTTTCTGTCATATCATTTATATGATTACTCATCTAGTGATGTATGGGCTTGTAAGAACTTTTACAAATAATTATTGATGCTTTTTGACACCGGATAGTATCACCCATCATCAAGTGGCGGTCCAACCCAAATCACTCATAATAGACTTTTATCAAGATAATCTTGTACCATTACAACACTCACACACATCATCCAGTGGCGTTCCAACCCAACTTACACATAATAGACTTTTATCAAGATAATCTTGTACCATTACATCACTCACACACATCATCCAGGGGTGTTCCAACCCAAATCACTCATAATAGACTTTTATCAAGATAATCTTGTACCATTACATCACTCAGACACATCATCCAGTGGCGTTCCAACCCAAATTACACATAATAGACTTTTATCAAGATAATCTTGTACCATTACATCACGCGCACGGTTAAGAGCTGTTGATATGAAAATACTGAAACCACTAAATGAACAGTTACTTGCAAACTTGCTACAATCCATTAGAATTCTAAAATTTAAAATACATTTTGATAACATATTGAACTGATATGGGCAAACATATCATTTGGTACCCACAGTTGGGCCATATGGTATATTTTATCAACTATAGCCCATAAGGGTGTGCTTGACTTGAACCTACCAGGGTTTGATAAGGTCAAAACGTAGGGGCTTATCTGCTTTCTGTGTCCCATATGGGTCTGATATGGGCAAAAACATTTTTGGGACCCACATTGGGCATATATGGTATATTTGTCCAGATGTAGCCCATACCTGGACCATATGGGGCGTTGCCTGCTGTGTTTTCTTATTGAGAGCCATATGGGTTTGCTGGACTGGGGCCCACCTAGGTTTTTGTAGTGGTGAGACAAAACATATGGGTCCCATACATGGCCCATATAAGCCGGCAAAGATAAAGCAGATATCTTGCCCACGTGTGATTGCTTGCAGTGGACCCATATGGGCCTGATTACTGGGTCCCATGTGGTATATTATTTGGGATTTAGATGGGGCCCATATGGTATATTTGCCCATCTATAGCCCATATTGTGCCCATATTGTCTTGCTTTCTAGGACCCATATAGGCTTTTTGGTTGGGACCCACGTGGGTTTACTGCACGTGGATTTACCTGGATTTAATAGTTGTAAGATAATACATATGGGGACACTGGGCCCATGAGGTGTATCAGCCCAGGTAAATCCCACATCGTGCCCACATGGGGTGGCTTGCTTGGACCTATAAGGGCTTAGTTATAGTGGACCCATATGAGCTTCCTTTCTTGGACCCATATGGGTCTGATACGGGAAAAAGTATCATTTTGGGACCCACATGGGGCCCATATTGTAATTTTTGCCCAGCTATAGCCAATATTGGGCTTTCTGGGATCCATATGGGCTTTCCAGTAGGGACCTAAATTGGTTTACAGTACTTGGATCCATCTGGGTTTTATAGTTTCAAGATAAGACATATGGGTACCACACTGGGGTGACTTGCTGGGACCCATATTGGCTTACTTGCAGTGGACCCATATGGTCTTTCAGTTTGGACCCATATGCGTCTGATATGGGCAAAAATATCATTTGGGACCCACACTGGGCCCATACTGTATTTTTTGCCCAGCTATATCCCATATTGGGCCCATATTAAGTTGCTTTCTGGGACCCATGTGGACTTTCTAGTAGGGACCCATATGGGTTTAGTTTACTTGAGCCCATCTGGGTTTTATAGTGGCACTATAATGCATATGGGACCCACTTGGGACCCATATTGTATTTAATGCCCAGCTATAGCCCATATCGGGTCCATATGGACACTGGGGCCCATATAGGCTTTCTAGAAGGGACCCAAATTGGTTTACTTTTCTTGAACCCATCTGGGTTTTATAGTGGCAAGATAATGCATATGGGTCCCACACTGGGACCATGAAGTATATTAGCCCAGGTGAAACCCATATCGTGCCCACATGGGGTGGCTTGCTGGGTCCCATATGAGCTTACTTTCAGTGGACACTTGGGCTTCCTTTCCTGGACCCATATGTGTCTGATATACGCAAACATGTCTTGTCGGACCCAAAAGGGGCCCATATTGTATTTTTTGCCCAGCTATAACCCATATTGGGCCCATATGGACTTGCTTTCTGGGCCCTATATGGGCTTTCTAGGAGGGACCCAAATGGGTTTACTTTACTTGGACCCATCTTGGTTTTATAGTGGTAAGATAATTCATATGGGACCCGCATGGAGCCGTATTTTATATTTTGCCCATCTATAGCCCATATTGGGCCCATAATTATGGACTTGCTTTCTGGGGCCCATATAGTATTTGTACTAGGGACCAAAATGGGTCTACTTTATAGTTGCAAGATAATATATGTGGGTCCCACACTGGGCCCATGAGGTATATTAGACCAGGTAAAATCCATATCGTGCCCACACGGGGTGGCTTTCTGGGACCCATATGGGCTTACTTGCAGTGGACCTACATTAATTTCCTTTCTTGGACCCATATGGGTCTGATATGGGCAAAAATATCGTATGGGACACACATGGAGCCCATATTGTATTTTTTGCCCAGCTATAGCCCAGATTGGGCCCATATTAGCTTGCTTTCTTGGACCCATTTGGGCTTCATAGTATGGACCGAGATAGGTTTACTTTACTTGGACCCATCTGGGATTTATAATGGCAAGATAAAGCATATGGGACCCATATCCATATTGGGCCCATATTGTTTAATAATGCCCAGCTATAGCCCGTATTGGGCCCATATGGACTTGATTACTAGGACCCATATAGGCTTTTGAGTAGGGACCCAAATGGGTTTACTTTACTTGGACCCATCTGGGTTTGATAGTGGCAAGATAATGCATATGGGTCCCACACTGGGCCCATGAGGTATTTCAGCCCAGGTAAAACCTATATCATGCCCACATAGGATGGCTTGCTGGGACCCATTTGGGCACACTTCCAGTGGACCCACATGGGCTTCCTTGCTGGGATCCATATGGGTCTGATATGGGCAAACAAATATCATTTTGGACCCACTTATTGTATTTTTTGCCCAGCTATAGGACATATTAGACTCATATGGGCTTGCTTGATTGGTCTAACATGCTGTTTACATAACCCAGATCTATCAGAGCCATATTGGAAATTTGCATAGCAAACTTTAGTTGTTATGTTACGTGTGTCGATAAACCGCGACTAAATATTGATTGGATTTAATAAGTTACGAGAGCTCCATTTAACATTCCACAAGTTTGTTTAAAATATTCATCTACTGCCGCATTGTAATATATATTTTTTACCAGGTTTGTACTTTTGTAAATGTTAATGATAGTTCATGTTAATGTTTAAATGTGTAATATTATCCGTCTTTTCCTAGTTATGTCACTTTTGTTGAAATTCCTTAGTTTTAAAACATAAGGTAGAATGTGGAATTAGTCTGTATAGCTGGTAAAGACAGAATCTTGTTGGAAAATATAGTAATATGTTTATAAATATCGATATGAATACAAAACCCTTGTTTTTATTATGTGATAAATAATCGAATATTAGTGTAATTTAAAGAGGTTCTGTTTGATGTTTATATATTTATATCATGTCTCTTTTGTTACTCAGTAACAAAAACCATTTTAAATAACATAAATAAACGTCAACATCGACAAAAAACTATTTTTCTTATCAAAAAATGCAACAAAATATTTTGTGTCGATACAAACCCGTTTATCCTAAGCAACGGATACATTTGGTTTTTAATCTGATTTAATATATGATTTCTGGGGAATGTTTAAGGCTATGGTAATTGTAGTGCATTAATCTGCATTTGAACAACTGTCTCATTTAACAGCATATGTGAGAAACATACTGCAATTATGCAGTGCACTAAATTCTCTTCGCTCGAAATCACATATTTGTTTTAGAGATGTTGAATTTATTTGATAATCAGCATTAGTCGTGCTATCCATAAATTATAATACAGTTCATCCTTTGATTTATAAAATTCTCAACTGCAGACAGGTGCTCCGTTTACAAAAAAATATCAACAAATTATGTCGATGCATCATCTCTTATAATAATTTCCGTTATAATATGTTTACAACCATGATAATAATTATAGAACAACTTCGTTGAACGCTTTAATTAATGAGTTATGGCTTTAAATTAATGACCCATTCAAGGCTACTATAACTTTGCAAATTCGCAGTGAATTATTGTTTTTAAATACCATTCTTATTTTCATATCCTGTAAACCGTATATTTGAAATTCGATACATATTTGATAAAAGCAATCAACAACTTAAATAAACAATTGAAACCCATTAAGTTCAGGCTACGCTTTATCAAGTGCACCGTATAATGAAATGATTATAAACCCGATAACGAAGTTTATCGATTAAAACACATGTGTGTTACGTTCACCGTAATGCATCGGAACGACACGACTTTGCTGATAAATGACGATAACAATATACTATTGTTAGATGAAATAACAAGAAAACAAGAGTTTGTTGCGCCCATTTACATTGTTTTGTCAGCATCTTTGATTAGATGTAACATCATGGCATCAGTTCCAAAACTCTTTCCTTTGGTGTGTTTTGCTATTATTTACAGTTATATACCAGTATTGCATTTATTGCCAAAAACTATCGACACATGTCATTATACAGTAGAAATGCTTTTATATAATACTTCATTAGTGGTATATATTTTCAGGAGTATGCTTCAACTGTTATGGATATTCACCATTTTATGGTTTGCAGGTATATTGTTATTTCTTGGTATCTGACTTTTAAGGCGTGTTTCAAAAAGGAATTTACTATACTTGCTGATGACGTAAGCAATGTTAGACCGTAAACAGCTTACGTGGTATACAGCTGTCGGTCTGTCTGTCGGCCTGCCTGATTCATGCCTGCCTGTTTGCTTGCCTGCCTGAATGCATGCATTCCCGCCTGTCTGTCTGTAGTTATACGTTAAGACGAAAGAATTATTTCAGAAGTAAATGTATATATACCCAATGTATCTAGCTTAATTTGTCTATACGTTGTCATGAAACGAATTTAGCTCACCGTTCGCTGTATACGTTGCAAACTGAAGTATACAGCTTGCAGGTACACGTAATCTGAATACTGTGTAAGCTATATACGGTCTAACAAAACACCGTATTACTGCACACAAATATTTTGATAAACGTGTTTTTTTATCTAGTTCTCAATAATTGTTCAGATATTTCACAATGTATTTTACTCAAATTAAACATAACCTACATTTTCACCAATCAGCTAGCAGGTAAACACCCATTACACGTACGATTTAATCATTAAGAGCATGATCTTAATGGATCTTATTTCTGGCTTTTGACTGGCTATTCGGAACCTCGCCTTCTCAGAATTTGTAGTTAACATTACCACATACGAATATCTACTAGTCCCATGTTCTGATGGTGTACATTGTACATGCGCACGACCAAACACAACGTAGCTGCGCTCGCTTCGGCCCTCCTTAAGCAAGCAGAGTTTACTTAATATGTTCTAACGATTATAAGAAAATTCACCAAATTTGTTGTATGAAATTCTGAGCTGTTGATAACTCAAGACTTGGCCGCTACATCGCACCATTCAGCGATTGTGACAAGTGATAAGTATTTGCATAGATTCGCTCAAAGTTTTAACGTTTAAAGCTTGATATTAAACAATAATTAAATCATAAACACAAGTTTAAACAAATGACTTTCGGATGTGCATGTACTATAACCAGTGCTTGTATATTATCATTATCATACTATATTTTTGAAATATTTTCATACTCATGTTGGTATTTATTCTGTTATCTTTCAGTGGGTATAAATCCTTCTTCCGAAATTGTATTAACCAAGATGAAAGTGGATACACATTTACCGATAAAATGTTCTTTAAACAGCGACATATCCTTTAAATTTACGAGTACAAAATTAAACAAAACACAGACAATTGCAGCTTGCAGCACAAATATCAATAGTTGTTATCTTAGTGACAAAGTACTTGCTCCAAGTTACGCAACTGCTAAATCAAACGAAGGTGGCATACTTTTTATAATTGACGTTAATGAGGATACATACGGGACGTACACATGTTACGAGACGTACAACGTCACGAATTTGGCTGCAGTGGACGTGAGCTTCAAAGATATACAAACGTCAACGCATTCCGCAACGTGTACAATCATCGAAGGTATTTCTTCTGTTATCATTATATATCACTAGTTTTAGGATAAGCGTAATATGCAGCAAAGACAAATGAATGCAGATTTATCTTTCTCTGCATTCACTCTATGCAGTATTGAACTTAAAACCACCGAAGCTTAATTAAATAAAATGAATAATTAAATGTTATTGCATCGGAGCAATATATATGCAGTGTATGCATCGACTCGCTTGCCAACAACATAATCAGGGAGCATTCTTTAACATCTATTTATATATTTTCATATTTTATATTTTAAGTATTTTTATAGTCGATAGTTTCAATGTGCAGAACAAATCTTATTTTAAAGACACTCTCTTAAAACAAAAACAATAAACAAAAATAAAACGAATGCCCAAACTATTATTAAAGAAGTATTTAATTGTAGTTGCAGAATTAAACTTTTTTTTTTCCAGAAAACACCCCATCATTCATCGGAGTTGTATTAGATGGTGTCCAAGTCGTTCTATTGGTTGTTGTCTTTGCTGCCTTGCTGGATATTTTTGCAAAATGAATTGTTGCAAAAGGAGTAAACTTCTTTTTAAATGTATACAATGTAGATAAAGTTAATATTTTAACATATTAGTTAATTTATATGTTGATCATTATTACTTAAATATCGTTTATAAATGTTTCGCAAATGTATAGGATCAACAAAACAGGCATACCTATATATTTTCTTAAAACATATATAATATCTTTATGGTGGTGAATATACATATATTTTATTTATATGTAATGAAAATGCAAATATCAATAGCAAGCACAAAATAACATAACGGCTGTTTTGTGTTTGTTTTTTGACAAAGTTCATTTCAAAGATATGTTCTCTTGTGTACGGTAATTGATTCAACATATATCGCTGTCAATGGAGTCACTCTTGAATTATAGAAAGACATTATAATGATCGAATGGCAGCATGTGGTAATAGACCGTATGCATAATTTATGTCCGAGAAAACATTTAACCAGGGTATTGTATTACACATGTCTGTGGGAAATACGCACACATGAAATGATGTAGTTGTATGTAGTTCAGTATTAAAATATTATCCAAAGTGGGATAGATTACAAAAACAACACCATTAAAACAGTTATACATTACATGGAGTTATTTAAACATTTTAAATGTTGCTTTGTTGATACAGGTTGTCACCCAAAAAGACAAGATTCAGAAAAGGCAACAACAGGGTACGCTAATCTTTAAAATAAATTTTCATAAGATAGTCAGTTGACAATTTTGAAATTATTCGTCATAATATGTAACCTGGTAACAAAGGTATAACTGATAGATAAACAGAGTGTCATTTACTTATATTTAATTAAACCATAAACCTTTAAAGTTTAAAATGCAGCAATTTATTAAGTCATATTTAGAAATTATCTACGGGTAATATTTGAGTCCTTTTTATAAATATTTAGAAATCATAAAAAGGTATTGGTCCCTTCATATGCTACTAGTAGATTCAGTATAACCCATCATAATATTTACGCTTGTGTCATGTATGTTTTTTTTTTTCAGAAACAGTGCCACGAATCTAGAGCTTGAGAGTGAAACTATTAACGTTACCATTCCTGTGGATGAAGATTTAAAAGATATAAATGCATCGCAGCGTATCCCATTAGCTACATACGAAGCCTACAAACAATACCGCTAAGACACAAAACAGAATGCACACACAGTCGCGAAGTCAAAAACTTCGATTGACGAATTCTAAGCCAAAAAATATACGGATTGGAAAATGATACCCGCCACAAAATTGCGTCGCGTGCATTCACTCAAACGCGAAGTAATTTTGTTGTGTAGTCTACTAAGAATCGAAATATATTTGTTTTGCTTTATCCGTACTGTATTGTTTTATAAATCTCTAGGACAGTCTCCAATATGTTTATCTTACAAGGTTTGCAAAGAGTTACCGTTTTAGGTCAAAAAGAATAAAGTTTCCACTACAATATTATTATATTGGTGTTTAAGAGACATGTTTGAAAAGGAACTATTTGGAAAAAAAAACACACACGAACATTTACACCATCATATAATATATTACTATGGCTTTATATGTTAATAAATGAGGTTATTAAAAGCGCGTGATCCATATATTACCTTCAAAAGTGCAAATAAAACTACATTTATATTGTTACCAATTCTACACATTTTAGTAATCGTTCTAGTCATAATTATAGTAAGTCAAGTGTAAGTAATTTACATATTTTGTGTTTGTTATGTTTATTTAGTTTTAATGTTTATCGTATGGGGTTTTCCTTTTAATTGGGGCCCCTTTAAACTTGTTACTTTTCCAATATGGTGACCCCGGGTTTACTCATTGCGTGTGTGTGTCTGTGTTGTAATGTTGTTGTTGGAATTTGTGTTGTAGTATCAATTTGTCATCTGGCGTAAGATAGACGTTCATTGCCGTCATGTCCTGTCAATAACACTTTAACGTATACCGTATCAGAAATAATCACATTTATTACTGTTCAGCCAGATGTTTCGAAATCAAAGTTGTATTTTATTAACAGCATCATTATTGCTCACTGATCTCCATCAAATAATTAGAAAGGAACAATTCGACGATATTAGTAGTAATTAGGTAAGGTTTGGCTATTTAATTTAATTTCAGACAATACTTTTTAGAGAACAAACAATTATACATATCAGCAACATCGTCCGTAAAGACGCTAGCCATAGACGGGCTTCATTGGGCAGGAACAAGTGGACAATGCAAAAATACAATTTGGCTGGGGCCATATCCACAAAGCTCTTTAGGAAAATCTTAAGTTAAGTCATATTTTTAAGTGAACACTTCAAATAACATTTTCCTTGCGAAAATAAATGCTTTATTTAAGGATTGAATTTAATGTTGGCTGCGTTCATGCGATTATGAACGCAATAGTCAAACTGGAAAACCCATGATGCGCGCTTTGAGATATGAGACAAATCAGCAAAATTGTTTGTAAATCTCAACGTCCCAAGCGGGTATCAAACTAGCGACTTAGGGACCATACGAAGAAATGACTGTAGACAGCGATTCAACCGACTGCGCTATTCTGCTTCGTAAGAAAACTATGGTTATACAAAATACTCACAATTCTGACGTCAAAATGTAAACATGAAACGGGCCAAACAAACACCTCCCATATTATATATATTATTTGTATCTCAGAATGCAAAAACCTTTTTCCATTTATATATTCCTTAGTTAAATCGCTATTACATGCCATTATTAATATCTTTTGTTCACAATTTTTTAAGTATTTACCCCCTTGTGGGGCTTTTCGTTGACATAGCCCATTAAACCAGTATTTAGAACGATATACATAACAATCATTTGCAAAGATCATTTATCACAAATCTCAATACAATCCAACAAAGTATAAGCGCAGAAAAACAAAAGTCGCGTTATTTAAAGCGGATATTTAAACAGACAGAGAGAGAGAGAGACAGAGTGTCAGACAAACTCATAGACAGTCATGCAGGTTGATGTTTTGGAAAGGCATTGATCAATCAGAGAAGATTAATATTTGTTTACTAGAATAATTGTATTTATTTAGCATTTGAATAAACATATTATATCACTATATCAGAAACTCAAAGGAGAAAATATGTGGCATACTGTATTAAACTTACTAGTTTTTTCTGAAATGTCGATGGCAATTGTATACATTATGTTTGATCATGCACGAATATCTTAGACACATATCTTTCGTCAGATTCTTTATAACAAACTTAAATTGTGTAACATATTTTTAACAGCCATTTAAACGACACTAGACAATCTTGGACCTAGATTTGTTTAAAGCGTGCGTGACCATAATATTTACACCTGGCCATAGTTTATCACAAGGCATTTAAAGACGATTTCAGTAGTTATTTTCTGCGCATCTTTTCGCCCATCAGTGGAGTTGATTTAAATCTTCAAAATGTAAAGTGTCTCGACAGATACTTATATTTGTACACTGTAATTATCAACTAGAATCGAATATATTCATAATAATTGCCATGATTATATTAGGAGTTTATCGATTATTTGTGAAAGTTCGTCCATACACTGAAAACGAAAATAGTAACACGCAGCCCGAACATTGGACTCGCATGTAGCTGTAAACTTGCTAGCAATTAATATGAAAGTGTTTTGGTCTTACTTTTTTTACATATTTATAATCAAGTGCTGTTGGTAATATAACAAGTGATGTTTGTAAAACATGTATGCCCCCCGACTTGCAGCCTAGTTGTGAATATGTGCAATTGTAAAGAAATGTGTGCAATATGCTAGCCCAAGCGAGGTCTCGATATATGGTATCTATTTATAAAGTTTCATTAAAATATATCGATGCGTTCTCAAGATATTTAGCGGAAACCGTTTTTCTATATTTAGTAATGGTGACCTTGACCTTGATCCCACCCACCCCATATGAAATTCCAAGATAGGTCTCAGGAACTAACAACTCAAATTCAATGAAACTGTACATGCAGCATTCCTACTAATGGGACATGCGCATATTGCCAGGTCGTTCCGGTTTGATGATTGTTCATGGAGTAATTGCCCTTTGATTATTAATTGGCTGTCCACACTATAACTTGGCCATGGATGGAGAGATCTTTAAATTACTTGGCAAATGTGTTTGCTGCAATGAGCTGGTGTGTAGCGAGTATGAATCAGGTCCCTAGGTAAAGGGCAGGGTCACACCTAGAGGTCAAAATGCAAAATTGACATTTTGCTGTCTGTGCTATAACTTTCCATGGAGTTTAAAATCTACCTGGCACAAATGTTAACTTCAATGAGACAACATGAAGTGCATATAAAACAGATCCATATGTCATAGGTCAATGCCACACGTAGGGTTAAAGGTCAAACTCAGCTTTTTGCTTGTCCTGACAGTAACTTGGTCATAGATTTAGCTATTTTTTCAATTAAATGGCAACACTGTTTGCCTAAATGAGACGGCATGTTACAGGCATGAATTAGATCTGCAGGTCTAAGGTCAATGTTATACAGAGATCAAAGTCGAATAGGCCTTTTGCTTGTCCGGTCTTTCTACTTCTTGAATGGATTTTACCCGAATGTAAGCCTCATTATTACCCTGCGTCTCCGTATGATTCAGGTATTTAGGTTCAATTCAAGGCCATGACCTATATTCTTGTTTAATCTTGCTACACAATCCGCAATGGTCAGACATGCATCAGAAATATATGTAACAGAGATTCAGTAAGCCTGCAACATTTGTTTTACATTAGAAAATAACATACGTCTAAAATAGGTCAGTACATTTGTATTAAATGGACATTACCCTTACAAGTGATAAAATGAATCCGAAACATATGTATAATGATTAGTGCAAAGTATTATAAGTGTAAACAATAAGTGGAAATAATACAATAATATAAGTCTGGTTAAGTAAAACCAACTGTCACAAATTGTATAATACGTATCAACACACGCTTAAAATGACAGTACTGTTTAAAGTGTGTTTGCGCTGCGCATATAAAAATACAAAATATTATATATGTATGTTTTATATACTTGTACTCAATTATTATAGCTATAACTATATTTAATATTATTATACGTTTATTTCGTAATTGTTTTTGTACTTACGAGTTTGATTCATTTTTATAAATGCTACTTGTAAAACCCTGAAAAGTATGACTTTCGTAACAACCGATATGGCTTCGGTCGCCAGAATACTTATCAGTTTAGTACAAGCAATCACAAACAATAGCAGAAACTATCCCAGCTATTGCTTCTAACATTTTTTACCTCTCCTCTGCTATTGTTAACGAATCCATTTTCATTCATCCTGTATCTCACGCTTTACCACATAATCTTCCATGTAAATTGTTTAGGTTTAAATATTGGATGATCAAAATACTAATTAACATATGATTAATATATACATTTGTGAAAACGTATATTGCGTTGAACAGTCCAATCTCACATCACTAGCTTTAAGATCCATATGCCAATATATTAATTTAACTTAGCTGAGTTTATACAAACACAGCGGAATACATTATCAAACTGAAACTTGTCTGAAACAAAAACGATCGAAGCATTTCAAGAAGAAACCATTTATATTATATTTAGACTTTATTGAGTTTATTTTGGTATTGACTTGCCTCAAACGTTATACAATATGAAACATTTTACATGTAAAACGTGCAGGTTTATGACACATCAAACATTTTAAAAGATGATTATGTAAATAATATAATTTGATTTGTTCCGTGTAACTAAGTGTAAATATAAGTACATATTTGCTCGCATTTTAAAATAGATAATATTCAAATATTATGCACGGCGTATAAACATTGCGCAGCCGTTGGGGGCTATATTTGAGTGTACATGTATTGTCAAATAACCCTCAAAGGACAGCTATACCATTTTTGATCGTTTTAAATTTATTTGCTAATATGACACGTGCAGACAATAAAAAAAAACAAAAAACAAAAACAACGAAAACACCTGCATTTGTTAAACTTGCAATACAAAAATAAATGACAATAGTCCGATAGTACGTTATCAATGAGCGTGACGTAATGGTAAACTTGTATTACTGAATGAAGTTACACATGAGGCATGTTCCTTTCATACATTTGTTTAATTGGCCATGATACTGAATACAATTTAATCTTTGTTTGTTTGAATTTTTGTCGTTTTTAACAGTATTTTAGTCATACTACGGCGGTCAGTTAGCCTATTCACACGTCTCCTGGGCAAGCTTAGCCGATCCATAACAAAGTGCACATACATATGTCAGTGGCTGACAGCTGCCCTATTTGAAACAGAGGTAGGGGGAGAATGGCCACGGAAATAATTTCATGACAATTACCCCCACACAAGGTATATGGCCGGGCTTGACAACCCAGCGCTCTACCAACTGAGCTAGCAGGTCCCGGCCAAAACAAGTATCAATAAATGATGCTGTTTTGTTGCTCTGGTAACAGCCGACCATTGAGTAATTAAATTGTAATTAACCTGAATGAAGTTTTCTACTTTATCACTATTTAATTTGAAAAGCGATGCTATGAGGTGAATATTTATTTATAGTGCGAAAACATTGACCTGATCCTGCTGACCTCTATTTACATGTAAATAACTTTTCCGGTTAATTAATGATCTATTATTTAAGTCGGCACGTTCCGTAAACATCCAGGAAAGCTCACGTGACGCACTATCTTATTGATCACCTTTTTAAATGGAATTGCGATGCTATGAGGTTAATCTTTATTTATAGTGCGAAAACATTGACCTTATCTTGCTGACCTTTATTTACATGTAAATAACTTTTCCGGTTAATTAATTATCTATTATTTAAGGCGACCCGTTCCGTAAACATCCACGAAAGCTCGCGTGACACACTTTCAATCCTATGTAGTACTACTTGATTTAAGGGATCAAATTAATCGATGGAATATCGATCAGTTCTACTGATGCAAAAAGTAACGTCGAATAATTAGAATCCATTCAAGAAGTTAAATATGTTATTTGAGGTTATTGCATTTTTTCAAAAATGTATTTATATCGTTTTTTTTTCATCATCGTTTCATGTTCTGAATACATATTTTATTCAACCGAGCAATACTATTTGTGAAAATAGCAAACATAACATCACATATAATAATGTCGATGCTATTCCTGCTCATTCCAGAGCATGTTTAAGAAAAGAAGAACTATTATGGTTTCTTAACCATTCGGATGTGTTGCATATAATTTATTTTGCTTTGGGTCCGTGTGCCTGTCTCGTATCTGAAGAGTATTGCTTTAAAAGCGAAAAATAAATAAGAATCGTAGATCTACATGTATTCATTAAAAATAAATCGACATCACTTCCATGATATTATCGTGCACCGTATTGTAAATTTCGTTTAAGAACATTTTGACATAAAAAGCGTACCCCCAGAATCGAATCCTAATCGATTGGTCGATATGTAGACAATTACACCACTACACCATCGCTCCTTGCTTAAAGCTAGCGGTAACAACAATGTAATACTACATTCAGTCGTATACTTGAATCTAAACTAAGTTTTACGAACATCTACGAATATACACAAGCATACTTCGAAACAAAGTTTGATATGAATTGTCTTGCATAAATGTTAAGATTAGTTCAAGGTTTTCGCACTATACATTTTGCATGTATTTTGAATAATTCTATACCCAGCATGAGGTTTGGACCTCCGTAAACCGGTTTAACATCACAATGTTTTCCACTGACCCTTCAAAGTCGGCGACCCTAGTTTTATTCATATTCGTGTATTAAGTTTGTGCTGTGCTTTCGTATTGTGACATGTTTGTTTTGGCAATTGGTCACTTGCCCCGGTGATAAGAGTTCTCTTCCGCTGATGCAGCTCTTGACCAACATTGTTTATATTATTAGGTTATTTAACAGCTTGTTGTACAATACAGTGCTATATTTGGACGAGTACACAGTTTACATACCATATTGGACAAGCCGATATTTATGATATGCGAACAGCGATAATTTGGTCGAGTTTCTTGCCCCTTTTGATTGCATATAGTTTCTGGATAGCCAGACGGTGTCATAAGCATTTGTAGGACGAATATGGTTTATGGCTCAGATAGAATGACCGGACACTGACCTTAAAGTCTGTGCAACATGCATTCGCGAGTATCATGTCAATATGCCAATCTAACTAACGTGCACAATATTCATACGCCATACGGGAATATTTGATGACGGCCTGTTGAATTACTCCTTCTCGAAAACCCAGAATTTCTCATACGCTTTTTATAGCTAAGCCAATGAGATTGCTTGTTTCTCAAAGCAGTCTGGTTGTAGTACGAAATGTCAGACTTCTCAGATACTGCATATGAATATGCTAAAAGGAACCGAATACACGCGCTAAAACGAGATAACCTCATATCCTAAAGCGTAGCGTATTTAAGGATGCGATTTTAATGAGAATGGTCAATATGCCAAATATACGCCGTTCATGCGGCTATTTAAAGTGTACCAATATAGAAGTGGCGCTCGAAAGTTGTGTTGATTTACATCGGTGAAGAATGACAAGTTTATTGATCTTAAATATACAATTAAATGCACAATAGTTTAATACCACTGTTATTATAATATAAAAGCTTTTATTTCATGGGAACTGTGTATTATCATTATTAGATTTGAACCCAGTATTCATACCTGAATCTGCCATCTATAGGTTTTGGTATGTTGCACCCCTTCTTTTTTACCAGTGAAGTGCAAGTATTTTCAAATTAGCCGATGTACTCCCGTTTTCCAACTCAGAAGACCACACGAACTTTATAAAAAGAATATATTTCTGAAACATCTAAACAGATGGAAATTGCAGCTTTGAATCATAATTCGCCCCAACCATCGCTGTTTAAATTATATAGATGTGGTTGGACACACACAATTAATAAATTAGGTTTGGGTGCTGGGGCACACGTAATGCAGCTTCGACGCGGAAGGACATCCAACATCTCAAAATAAACACATAATAAAAAAAGTTGGAATCTGTTTCTCTTCAAATTGCATTTCGTGAACGTACACAATTCAAGTATAACGTTTGCGTAGACAATTCTGCTAAAGTGGAAACAAATATTATATCGAAACTAAAAAGTTATCTGTTTAACAAGGATGTAAATAGAACGTAAATATACTTTCTAACTCAGGGAATATTTTAGTACTGCTAACGGTAAAGGAGGAATCACTTACATAACAAAGATTGAGAAAGTTTCACGGTTTGTACAATTATTGACAATAAAGAACTGAAACTTGGCAATTGTTCTATTATTGTAGCTTGTTTTCGTTTTTTGCCTTTCAACAAAAATTGCTTTTTAAAGAACAGAAAAGTGAAAATCTTTGACACACTTAACAAAGACATAGTTTTCTTCAAACTGTTCATGAAAAGTTTATGTACATAATTGTATGGTAAACCTAATTTGCTTACAAATCGGACACGCACATACGCGCGCGCACGCACGCACATATCAGAGTGTATAGAACGTTAAAACAAATATGGACAACATAAAAATTAATAAACGCAATGGTTCTTATGGCCTTATTTACATATTTTCCTTTTGAAATATTGACAATGGCAAACGCCATGTATTCAGTTTCACACGAATTTCATTTCAACTAATAGGACACCGTGTGTTCCCAGTAAATGAACAGGAAAAGTACTGAAATGTTCAAGAGTCAATATAGATGCCAGCTGCGAAATTGTTGACATAAATCGACGCGAGGTGAATTATCAAACAACTTAGAAAATGACCGTTCTGAGATGGATTATTGTGATCGTATGTTTGCTAAACATTGTCGCCGGTACATGTAAGTATATCGTTAATTTATCAGAGTATACTATCATTTGAACATAAGCAAAACTGATCATAAAGCACATATTGTCATAGAATAATCATAATTGTGTTATTTGTCCTACAATTAAGGACCGAAATTATTCAAAGTTGGACTCGACTGCAAGTATATGGAACTCTCTGTCAAAGTTAGTTTCTTATATTATAATAGAGAGAAATGTGGTAAACGGCATAAATATACAAAATGAGGCACTACACATACATATTCATTATTTCTTTTCCTAGCATAATGGTTTACATTGTAATGGTACACTATGGATATCCCAAGCTATGCCGATACATGTACATAGATAATAACATGTTACTGCCTGGTCTTGTGTAATATATCAAGTGAGGCTTAGCATAATATAACGGCGAGGCTTGCCGAGCCGTTATTTTATTCGTGCCGAACCTGATATATTACACAAGACCAGGTAGTAATCTGTTTTTCTATTTATCATACCACGTTTTTCTTAAAATTACACCAAACGAGGTGATTTTTTTACTTATATAAAAACTAAGAGCCGCGCTGATTTTACTGAGCCGGCTTTTACACGTTCACGTACAAGTAGTTATTGATTTCCAAAAGTTGACTGGATAATACCTTAGTATTAACATTTCCTATAGATAAATGAGCTGTTTTCACTAAGAATACATAGATTACACACACGTCTATTAATAAAATAAAAAAACGCAAACTGAAATGGATTGCAACGGTCAATTTCATCGGAGAACACGCATCGACGAATTGTTTTGAGACGCCATTTTCATGATTTTGGAGTTGTGTATTGAAATTGACATTTTGATGATCGTTTCAATAATGACTATAGCGTGTTCATTAATTGGTCAAAACATGTTTGGGACTCAACATAAACTGATTATGTGCAGTAACTTTCAGTTCATTTATTTAAAATGAAGTGAAATAACTGTGTATGGATGATTTATTGTTCCATGGATGACGTCATACCACTACCAAAGTGCGGGTTTATGTGAATATTAAAAAAATAACGTATTGTGATTTATGACGATTACAATTAATAAACTATATACGTTCTTGGTATCAAATTGCTTGTTTTGTTAAATCTCATTCATTTTTACGTAGAATGTTGACTTTATAAGTGGATTTCGAGTAATATGACGTACCTCCAAACATTGACTGATATATACGCTACTGACCTAATATAAAACAATATATCAGGCACCTTTGTATCAGGCCGATATCAGCATAGTGGTATGATAAATTCGTTGATGTATTCTAGATTATTGCAAATCTGTCAATACAAATACCAGTGCAACTGTCCCATAGGTCATCTGACATTATATATATTACTACCAGCACATCATTTGATTTACAGCATTTTAATCTCTTGTTTTATATATCATAGAGGCTTGCTCAGTTGGTAGAGCGGACTGTCAATCGCGAGTTCGAACCCCGGCCCGGCCACATTACTTGTGTAGGGATTGGTCATACAAATATTTATTTGGCCATATATTCTCCCCCTACCTCTGATTCAAGTAGTTGTCAGTTACTGGCATTGGTATGTGCAATTAGTACTGGTAAACCGCTTAGATCGGCTAAGCTTGCCCAGGAAAAGTGTGAGTAGGTTAGCTGACCGCCGCGATATGACTGAACTACTATTAAAAACGGCGAAAAATCCAAACAAACAAACATATACCAATTTACCATGGTTTGATCCATTCTGCAATACTCATTGTACGTTTCGCATAATAAGCGCTTTTTGTTAATGTGTATCAGTAAAGTGTCAATATTTCCAGTTTGAAGTGTGTTTGTACGATTTTTCATTTATGTCGTGCTATGTGGTCAATGAGTGGAGAATACCAGTGAATGATAACCCGATCATTTCACTCTAGGTCGAGTAAAATGATAACGTTTGATCATTCCACTCTTGGTTATATGGAACTGCTTTTAACTTTGTTTTATGTTTATTTTTTTGAAAGTATGTGAATAACCTAATCGTCAGTGTAAACATTCGCCTTTTTAAACAACAGAAAATACATAAAAAAAATCAATACTAATATAATGAAGCGACAACGACGCAGTTAGAGTGGCACTATTTTCCAACCACAACAGTGATCGACAATTTTGGAATCATAATGGCATCATATTTATGACGTCATAATACACAAAACGTCAGCATATATCGCGCATTTTTGTATTTATCGTTCAAAAGAATGAAATAAAAAGAAAATGTATTTAATACAGCGCAACATCGTATTTTATTTCATTCGTGGTCATATAAACTATATATTTTCACTCTTGGCTGCTCCACTCGTGAAAATATTGTTTCTATGACCACTCATGAAATAAAATACGATATTACACTGCATTTAACAAATATCCTCTATATCATTCTTTTCAAAATACGCGGACGAAAGTGACAATAAAACGAATTAGATTTTGTGGAAAATGCATGTTAATGACCTTCCCGTACATGCATGTTAGTATTTGTCCTAATTCAGCCAAAAATAGTATTAACCATTATTTGATTAAAGAAATGACGGTATTCTATTGATTGAAATGGCTTATTGTAAAATAACAATCTGATACATGGTGAAAAAAATATTATTTGCCAAAATTGCTTTTCATATATTTTTAGCGAAAACAAATCTACGTTTTTGTAATATTATAATGCTTGGTTTTGACTATAGAAAAGATATGTTCCATTAAAAGTGCAAAATTTTCCATATTTAATGCATAAGCATATGCTTAGTAGACTCGAAAAAAATTCAAACAGGAGGTCACCGTGCTTGTTTGAGCGAAAAAGTAAATAATGCATATGTGCGTAGTGGATATTTTATTGAAAAAAAAAAAGATTAAAATAAACATTATTAAAAACAACACAATTAATAAAACAAGTTAATGAATATATTTTATACACATGTACATGTTAATTGGATTATGTTAGTAACATCAGTTGATTATTACTATGAACACAAAAGTAATATCAGCCAAAACACTTCAACAATCATCGCTAGCAAGCGCACAGCTATGCGAGTTCAGTATTCAGGCTGTTTCTACTTTCGTTTTCAGTGTACATGTATTAACACACATTCACAAATAATCGAGTTACTAGACCCTAGTACTATTATAATTATAAATATAATTGATTTTATTTGATAATTAAAGAGTACAAAACATTTAATATATATTATTATCTGTGGAGACACTTTACTTCTCATGTAGAAGATTTAAATCGACTGATGCGCACAAATATGCACACAAAAAACTACCGAAATCGTCTTTAAAGACAATCTGAACTTATTTATTGTTCAGGTTAGTATTTCAAATTAAATCAAAGATTTATATTTAAAATATCGTAAAATAAGAAACATCTATTGAATATTGACCAGAATAAAAACATTTGATATACAATCAGTTTTAGTAGACATATCTGCTGAATGTATAATTTTAAGATATATACTTAAATGTTTACTAAGAAGTTTTACGGATGTAGGACCTGATCGCCGACCGTTCTGTTTTCAGCTGTCACAGAGCCCGAATTGAGGATCAATGTTCATCATGTTTCTTCGAGTGCTTTTGGACTTGTATGCTTCATTTCTGGTGGACAAGTTGAAATTGTGAACTTTCAAAGACAAACTCATGAGGACTTTGAAAATATTGCCGAACTAACAAACAATGAGACATGCACATTAAAAACTTCATTGCATAAAGTGAACTGTTCATGTCTGAAAGTAAATAAAGTTGTTTGTAATTTCCCTAAAAATCCGAACGAAACGCAACGATTTTGGAGATGTTCCACTGTCAAACATGGACAAGTTGTTACTTCGAGCAAAGTTGTTGACATCAGCAAAAATGATGGTTTGCATGTTTATTTGTTTTTCTGGTTAATATATCCACTATTAAACAACATTTACAAGACAGTATATTTTATGTTAATTTAAATGTAGTTTTTTTTAAAAGGCCAGACTCATTTCGTTGTCTCTACATTAAATAATAATATTTTAGTTCACTGAAAGCCCAATGAATCTGTAAGCCGATATCCACAGCTAATGCCTTTGAACATTTGCATTCATAGTTTCTGACGAAGAAGACAACTTTATCATCACCAACAACGATTGGTCCACGACAGAAGCTACAACAATATCTACTCAAGCACGATCATGTATGAAGAAGTATTAGTGTTTATTACATGTATTATTAGGATAAAGCATTTAAGCATTACAAACATGTATAATTAATCCGTAGTGAATGAAACAGTAAAACCAGACTATACCGTACATGTATACTTATCTGTTAAAAAAGGTTTTACTTAAACTTATAACATCGCAAAGTCTCTTCGAGAAGATATTACATATTTTGAGATTACCTGTCCTACGTAATGCACTATGCTATTAATACATAGATAGCATAGTTCTCCGCCAAGGAAACCCATTCCCCCGATGCGCTATGCGACCAATGTACAACATAATTAACAATTGGCAATTAGCACGACTTTCAAATAATAAAGAATATCATCAACAACCCCTGCATGCAGAAGATGATCCCAGTTATCACCAAACTTTAATATTTAGCCCATTTCCAGTACATTTTATGCATAACCACTTTGCATAAATTTGCTTTCAAACCAATGCCGTCGAAAACATAACCTTCTTGGTGGAGGTAATAAACTAAACGCCTTAATAAACCAGTGTATAACTTTGATATACATTTTTCAGCTACAGAGAAGGGTATAGTTCTAATAATTGTTGGATTGGCTATCTTACTCGGTGTTGCGTTCGTCGCGATTTGGCATCGAAGAAAGTTTTATGATTGGTTACGACGCACTAGACGTAAGTATAATGTTTATGATTTATTACGAATTTCTGATTCAGCCAGTCACATTTTACTGAACAAGACGGCGACGATGCGACAACGCGACAACGCGACAACGCGACATTTTAATTCGCGACATTTTAATTGAAGACATTTTTATTTTTAAGTTTTATTTTTGTAGATCTCGCACTTTGAAAAACGTGAACACACTAACATTGGAAAATAATTGTCTAAGAAATTTTCCTTTGCGAGGTAATGTTATGCAGGT
>CM051026.1:28943095-28965595 GCA_027627225.1 Congeria kusceri | reverse complement strand
GAAACATTGCAATTCGATACTACAATTTAACTATTTACTGACATTTGCTAAATAAAAAATGCTAGGAAAACACTTGGTGCGCTCGATTAATGGGCAAATGGATCATCTCACAATAGCTTGGGAGGAAGTTAAAATGTAAGTGGACAAAATCATGGGAAGAACTGTTGCTATAAAATCTTCATAACAGGAAATAATGTCAATGTAGAATTAGATCAGTATGTCATACAACAATCGCAATAAGAAAGTCACCTTTCATTGTTGCCAAAGTGGGGACATTATACAATTACCCATCAGTTTAATTGCGTTGTTAGAAACTGCAACTGTTGTTAGTAGATATCCCAACATCGGATGAGCTTACAGGCATTGCGGAGTATGCAGTTTCAAATACAACTCCGGAAGAAACACGTTATACTTCAGGGCCCGTATTCACAAAGCTTCTTACGGAAAACTTTATAAATTTATTAAATTCCTAAGTCTCTGACTGTTTCATGTATAGGTCTTTTTACATTACAATTTTAAACTAGTAAATATTGTTTAGATGATTCATATTTCACCATTTTGAAAACATAAATCATTTGATTTCGCATATAAAAAATTAAGCTAAAATGTTAACCTAAGTTCATATTAAGTAAAGATTTTCCCTAGGAGCTTTTTGAATACCGACACTTGAATGCCACGAGACATGATTTAATGCAGGGAAAATATTTATGGGGAAATTAAACAACTACGAAACTGTTTCATCCAGTACATTACAACACAGCAAAGAAAAATCGAATGCTTGGAGCCGGGACTTTTATATTGCTTTTGATGATTAATAATAATGCATAAAGTAACATTACCAGGGTGGTAACTGAATATAAAAAGGCAGAATGCGATCAGTCGTTTAAGTAAGAATTTCATAGCTTAAAGGGAAAAAAGGGAATAGATTAGCAGTAGCTCTTTTCGGCAAAATAGAATTTTCTCTGTTCGATGATCATTGCAACTATAGCAATACTAGAAACCGTCTGATAGAATAACCAGTGGTATTCTTCCGGCATCTATTTTTTGTCGACGGTTTACAAATAATAAATAAATAATACATTAAATACATGTTCTACTTAGTGAACGGCAATATAAACACAAGTAATAACACACAGTTGGTGTGGTTATTTTTTTTTTGGTAAAATCGCCATTGTAAATGACACTACTTTTACATCTTCACAAATGAAAAATAACTTTCATTAACGAATATTAGGTTGAAAGCGTTATTAACGCCGTAAAAACACCACCTACAGTTTACTTAACACTAAGGTGTTTTATCCTATTAATGCAAGTAAATCGATATAATAACAATCCATAGTGAACACTGGAGCTAAACATTATCGATCTTTTTAGATCATGTCTATCCTATCGCCATTTATAAATCTGAAGATGACTACGCGTGACAGTAACTCAAGTGCCACAACTATATAACAACTTTTGAAAACGAAAATGATTGCTTCCTTGTTTGAAACATTAAAAGATATAAATAACCTGGTAACATTCTTTTTGATCAATAGTAACTGGAGTACATCATGGACTACTTTCTTCACATTTCGGTATGATAGTCGTTGTTTTTTTTTCCAAATAGTCTACTGTCTTTCGATCGCAACAATGTCGACAATGGAAAGCACAAATTATAAAAAAATAATTATTGGCAGAATGTTGCACTTACTCTTTCAGAAAATGATATAAAAATATCATACATGGAATAGTAGGTAAGTGTTGGATAAAGATGCAGATTATCATGGTCGGCACGAAACACTTATCGCACTGCAAACCTAGTGGTTTTCTGTTTCTAAGCCTCGCATGATAAACTTCATCTTTATCAAACACTCACCTAATATTCTTTTTATTCAAAAGGCTTGTAACTTCTAAACCACTATAGTTATTCACTTGAAACTTAAAATATACCTTTTTCATCAACTCCAGTATCAAGGGCAACATTTTCTTTAAATCTGTTTTGTACTTTTTCAGGAGCAACATTACCCAAAACTGTATTTTGTTTTTTAACAGAGTTATGCCCCCTTTTGACTAAGATTTTCTGTTTAAACTTAATTTTCAAAAGTTTGGTAACTTCAAAACGACATAAGTTATTCGAGCGAAACTAGGAAATAACCTTTCTCATAAACTCTAGTACCAGATGCAACATTACCCATAACTCTGTTTTGAGGTTAGACAGAGTCATACGACTTTTTACATAGATTTTGTGGTGAAAGTTTTTGTTCCAAAAATGTATAAACTATACAAGGCTTCACTAAATGTTATGTATTTTAACACATGTATGTCCCTTCCACTATCCAAAATATGTACCAATTGTAATACTTCGGATAGTCGAGCGCGCTGTCATCTGACAGCTCTTGTTTATTATGTGCAATGATTGCAAAAACACACAGAATGTTTTTCCCAAAGGGAAGTAAAAACAGGAATAGGATTGTTAACGATGTTTAGATTTCAGTTAGTAATAGTTATGCTGTTTGAAATTCAATATTAAATGTAGCCGATCACTAACCATTAATGCAATATGCTTTCAAATAACATTTTAACCTTAGTATTTAAAAATCTATGAAATATCTAAATGTATTAATTCCATAAATAAAGAAGGTGTGTTGTACAATAAATAAATAAATAAATAAATAAATAAATAAAAACATAAATTTATGAATAAATAAATAAATACATTGTAATTGCTGCCTTTTAAGTTGTTCATAATTTATAGTTAGCCCGCCCCATTAACGTTTACAAAGGAAAACTGGTGGGAGTTTAAAATAAATTCGCCCCGGTCTTTCACCGCTTTTTATTAACTAACTCCGCCTTTGAGCGACTGCGAATGAGTAGCGATTAATCGCTGAAGATAGCATTTGCGCTGAAAAGCGGTAAATTTAGTAATTCAACAATTGAACACGGATGTAAAACGCTAAAAACCGTTTAAACGGATGAAAACTTTAAAACGCATTTCAGTTGCGATTCTTTACCGATTAATAGTGGAACACAATCGCTGACCCTATTGCAGATGACCCTATTCTATTGTGAATAATGTGCACTAGAATGTGTATCATACATTGCTTATCAACTTAATACTGAACACAATGTAGAAATATCATTAAAATAATGTCCAGTCTGGGACTTTTTTCTGCATCTGATGACTTCGCACAAAGATTCACGTTCAGCAAGAAAACTAGTTGCAATCTTACGAGTATTTAGTTAACACATTGTTTATGGTTAAAGTTTCAAGGAATGTAACTGTAAATTATTTACTCCCGAGCACCAGAGAAAGAACTGATTATGTGATTTGAACCAAAAACATTGAAAATGTCAGTGGTTCAATCAGAAGCACTTGTAATGGTTGAAGTATTAATGTAAGAAGCTATTCTATTGGATGAAGAAATGCAACGAGTTGGTGTTTCGAAAAGACTTTTGAATGTGACATGTGTTACGCAATTTTAGTATCTTTTGAATGTAACAGCGATCGTTGAAATTTTTAATATTAATTAGATTTGGCAATAAAAACACCTTGATAAATACGCTGTTCCTGCTTGTGCCATCAAATGTGTCGATGACAATATACAGACTTCGTTTTCCCAATATAATATCCCATATACCCGCACCTGTATAATGTTTAATATTACATTGGAAGTGTAATATACCCGCGCGTGTAGATGTTCCACTCGCGAGGGCTTACAGATTGCAAATGGTGTTTACCGGGAATACCCTATCAGCTGATAATCGGTAGACGCTTATTAAAATGATTTACACATAAATGACAGAGAGAACATTTTGTTTTTTGTGTGAGACTAGTTTTTTCTTCGAAATACTGTTTATTTGTTTGGTATAAAAAATCAATATCCTTATTATGTTGAGAGGTATTGTAAATATTACACCCTCGGTCTCGGCTGACATCAATCTTTTCGGGCAGCAATATTTACTATACCCCTCAATTGCCTATGATATTTATATTATAAAGTCATTGTTTGCAAAACATAATGATCTATAGGCAACGTTTAACGCATGTATGAACTCTCATAAAATACGTAACTGTAAGAATTAAGATAACAATATTTATTATTATAGTAATTATTATCAAATGTCAATAGTTAGAAGTCATCGTTTGTAGAGCTTCAACGATTCTTTTGATGCATTTATAACTCGATTGTGTATGTCTCGATGTTATTTTTGATATCAAACCAACCGCTTTCGATTCGAATCAGTTTAATATTTTAAATATGAATTGTCCTAAAACTGTTAAATAAAACTGCGGTATTTGTGTACATGTAAAAAGGAAACATGAATTGAATCGAAATATTCATCATTTATGAAGTTTGTATCGAAATCGAATCGAATCGAGATATTGCTATATTGTTGCAGCTCAAAGCATTTTAATGGTATGCATGAATGAGATGTAAAACATTTTATCAGCCGTATTTTAAAATAAAACCACTAACAAACACATTTAGTTCATTTAAATATATATAATTAAATATATACTATTTATAATTTAATTTTCTATAACATATTAAGAAAATAGTGTGTATTTATAAACAAAGTCCATAAAAAGTATATCCTAATATAGGTGTATATATAGAGAGAATACTAGGTTCGTGTTGAACATAGAGAATTTACGATGCTTAGAAAACCGGCAGCGCGAGCCTTGACGAGCGCTTCGGATTTTCAAGCTGAGCAAGATAAACTTCTCCATATTCAACACTAATCCGATTATTTTATTTATCTCATCAAATATTCGTCAAAAATATATAACAACAAATGACTAACAAATTGTGGAATTCATAAACAAGTAGTACACACGTAGGCTAGTACAGACAACTATTAGTTCTAATATCAAAGTTATGCGATTGTGTTAAAAAATAGTAGCAAAACATAATACAAATAACATTAATGAAACTATAGCTGTTAACAAATGTATTTGTTTATGCTTATTTTTGTTCTAAAACATGTAAATGAATAATACTGTTAACACTGAAAATAACCTTTAAAGTCAACAAAGACACAACTGTGCAATGATCTATAAATTCGTGATCTATAAATAGACCGATTCACAGTAAATGACCATGACATTCCTGATCGTTTGGAACAAATCTTGCAGGAATTAGATGTATAACTTAAATTTAATTTTATTGTTTTGGAGACGACGTTTGTGAATTTGTTTAAAATGCAATGTTTGTAAATTATCTGCCACAGACTGACCAGAACATGCGATTGGTAAAAGTGAACAATGACGATCGTATTGTGTTACAAAACAGAAAACGTAGTCCGTGCACGCGACCGGTATACAGACAGACAAACAGACAGACCTATACATAATTTCATCTTCAAAATACATACATTTTTATATAACGATCTGTCACGTTTCAAAATTGTACAACGTTAAGTTTTACAAGGAGCAAATTGCAATGCAAATTTAGTGAACAAGATTGTTTGAAACAAAATACAGAGCAGAAAACAACAAAAAATATTTTAAAGTAGTAGGTTAAGACTAATTTCAAAGGCAGTAAGGAAAAATATTTATTTTCATTTGCAATATTATTGATAACATAATTTATTATGGTTAAAGATTCCTTTATAAATTTACATACATTAATGCTTTCATGTTTACATGTTGAAGTCAATAAACTATGGAACTTAGCAACAGATGGATTCACGTAGTAAACACTTTTGATATATGTTTGCCTTGTTATTCCGTAGCAAGGACATATACACATGAAATGGAATTCATCATCTATTTCTCTTTGATTACAACATAGACAATAACGTTCGTCACGAGGTATATTGTCAGGTGCATATCTTCCGGTTTGAATTCATAAAGGGTGGGCAGAAGCCCTTAATTTTACAAAGTACAAAGGTTAACTCTTTGGTAGTAAATCTAAGTATGCTTCATATATTGCTACATTGTGGAATATAGCCAAGTTTATCCCACGGGGTGTTTTTCGTCAATTCCGATGTGAAGCTAAAATGTGATGAAATCTAAATTGACACTTGTGTCAAAATGTACATGTTAGATATGAGCTTTCCTGCATTTCTAGTCTTCGTAGATTCTCGTATCGAACTGCCACAGTGCTAAACAAAATAGAATTTACAATTTAATGTGTAATCTAAACAGCTATTTTCAAGTCGTTATGTATCAAACACCTCATTTTTCACTTATTACCTTAATACTTGAAAGAGAAATACACAACATAAATATATATATTAATCGCGTTTTTATTAATATCTTCACACAAAAAAACAAAAAAACATTCACACCATGTGATTTAATAAAGGTATCATTAGTGTTTCCATATTTAAACAATGTGAACGTATTAAAAGGTTTAATTTTAGGAAAGATGATATACATACGTTTGAATTTCGGATTCCTGCATATTGTCTGAAATACATTCACACATAAATTATAAGAACTATATTGAAATATAAAAAGCTTACATTTTTGAAACTCTCGTAACAAGATGATGTCACATCTTAAATTAGTTTTTGCTTATGACATAAGAATACATGTTTATTTGTAATTTATTATAATTATTAAAAAACATAAATATATACATGATCTGTATATGAAAACATATAAAGTTAGTAGGAATATTAGTTTTCAAATAGTATTCCAGTAGCAAATTTATCCTGTTAACAAACTATGATCCTGTATTGAAATCAAGTGCCCGCACAACACTTGAAACACAACACAGAAGCATAAATACACTCCGGATAAAACCATTTTTAATCGGCAAACCACCTCACACTTTGCATAACTTAATATGTATTTAAACATTAATGTTCGCATTATGATTGTTTATCGGCTAATACAAAACTGGTTGGAGTTCCGATGCATACGAATTAAACCACGAGGGAATTTGCATCAAATCGACAAATCAGTGTTTATTAGCCGATAAACAACGATAACGCAAACAATATTTCGCTTCTTACATGATGAAACAATATTTTTTGCAATTACAATGCGAACTATATTTTACAGAAATGGAACTATTGTTTCGCGCAGTTTATTGGTAGTTTAACAATGATGATATGGATTCTTTGTCCATAGAAACCTATGCGCCCGTCGTGTGAAAAAAGTTAAAGTAAATAAAAATTAATAAAATGATATTGCAATGATTCAGTAATATTTGGAACTGCATTTAAACTGCATTTAAAACCGGTTTTTCCACTTTGAATGATGCTTACTTCGAGATTCGAGATATGCTTACTTCGAGATGAATTGTCCGTTCTGTGCCTGGTGCTCAACGGGGCAGCAGTCATAAAGACTTTTTCATCAGTTGGTGGTTGAGCTGTGGTAGATGTGGTAGGAATACTTTCATAATGGTGCGTGAACGCGGTGGTCGTTTCGTTGTCGATGTTTTCTTCACTATCTTCGATAATTTCGACAACAGCGGAAAGTGGGATAGTGTCGTAGTGATCGTCGGACAGTGTTTCGGATCTCTTTGGTGCATTTGAGCTTGCATCATCAGGGGGACTGTATGCTACAACAAAGGACACGCTGATAAAACCCTGGGGACAAATGCTTACTGCTTTGTGTATGCAGACATCGGAAACCGCATCATCAGCAATAAACAAATATTGAGCAATCGCTAGATAACATATCCAACAAATGTTATATGAAATAAATTTATTGAAGTAATTAAGCAAGTTTGAGGTCATCATATCACTTGTGGTCTTAGAAAAGTTCCAGCTAATGATATACAAATACCTATACATACCCAACTCAATTGCACCACTTTCTTTTTTTTTCCAAATTTATTTACGTTGAATGACACGTTTAATAAATAAATCTTATTATTGAATGCATCAAATTGAAAAGTTAAAAGTCTTTAATTTGAGGCAAGAAGCAAATTGCGTGTACAAAAGTACTTACGAATTAAATATGTTGTGTATATAGATATCTCATAGCCATATTATATATTTGACAAGCCTTCTATATATGTTTACGTGTACTGTATAGGTTTACAAAACGTTTATTTAGGTTTACAAAAAGCTGTACGCATATACAACCTGGGTGCACGTGAAGTTTCCGGTAGATGCAAATGGTCACCATGGCAGTAAGAATCACCAAATACCAATGCGCATGCGCCTCCAATGCTCAAAGTTAATTTCCGATCCACAGTACCTGGTATTAATATTATGAGATGCTGTACTGTTGTTACACACATGTTTAAACTGTCATCATAAACAAAATTACATGATATTAATGTAGGCTGCTTCTAGTATTATAGATTTAACATAATTTACATTACTGATCACATTGAGTATGTTATAAATAATGTGTATAAAAAGTAAATATCTTTATTTTGTTTCCGTATAGTACAAAACTGTCTTGTGTGTTTTAAATTCTTTATTAATTTATACATGCATAATTATTTCTATACGTTTTTTTCCGTTAACTAACGTAACGTAATTGCATGACATCACGTCCGTTGTTTAATTGTCATTTTATTCTGATGACGGCGTAAGCCGTTTAAAGATAAATTGAAATGACTGATTTCACGTCTTGTTGTTGACTTTTTCCACAAATAATGTATATAAAAATGTTCGTAACATGATTATTGTATTATGATGCAATTCAATAATCCAATACTGTATTAACAGGAGAGAACTTAATAATACAATATAATAAAGTCATTTTTCTTGATTTATGGTTACTAATAAATCATCCAATCAGACACAGCACTTACATTACATTCACAAATGTAAGTTTTTAAAATGTTTCAAATTGATATCATTACATTCGAAATGGTCGAGCATTGCTGTTTAATATAACACAGTACAACACCTCGCATTTAATAAAACGAACAATAACACGTGAATGTATTTTTAACAAGTCAAATACATGCAATGATTGATTGAATATTAATAATCCAAGGCAGTAAGACGAAAATTGATACTAATACGATAAGGTTCGAAACCATTAAATTAATTACGAAGCGTTCATAGCAAAACATCCTCTGTCAGTTTTTTCCTTTAGTTGCGAGTATGATCACTTTGGAAAAAATGCTACTCTTAACATTAAAAATGAAAAAAAAAACAAACAAGTTGCGGTAACGTTTTCAAAACTATTGATATTAGACGGAGACGTCTAATGTTTTGTTTACCTACTGTTGATATATAAGTCGCCAAATTCGTCTCTATCTAAAGTTTTAGTGTTGTGGAGATTTGATGTTGTGGAAGTATCGGCTGATACTGCTGTGGAATAGTTTTCTGACGGTCATGTTTATGGTCATGTGTATAGTATTTGCAAAGAGCACGTATTTACATACATACATACATGTTTATTTATACTGCTTGTCAATGATGTAAATTGACCATACCCAAAACAAGACATGTCTTTAAAAAGACCATTGGCGTTGAAATTAATATTGAGATGTCATTTTTTGCCCTAAATATAATTCAAGAGGACCAAGATGATCGGTTACATGACTTCTCGGACCTAATATTGTTCGGTATCTACTTAGGAGACTTCTCGAGCCCCAGATTGTTCGGTCCCTACAAAGGAGACTACGCGGACACTAGATTTTTTGGACACCATAAGAAAACGTATCGGACCCAAAATAAATTTAAGATAAACTCATTTATAATATATGTACCATAAATAAACCGATCATATACCGCCCATGTTTTCAACGGTGATATATGAATAAGCGTTACACTAGTTGTTTACGTAAACGTTGTTGATACATTAATTTTTGTCAGGCAAAGTTAACAAATTAACATTGTGAGAAAATAATAGCGGGAACAAATTAACATTATTATATACATATATATATCGGACAGGTGTACATAGTTTGTTCAATAATATTCTATATGTATTATTAATTTTGCACATAGTGTATTCATGCTACGCAAATGAAGTTAAAGTTACATAAATAACATTTTGACGTACTTCTTTTACCACGTGCTTACTTATTTAAAGATGATTAATATTTTTATAACTTGAAAAACATCTGCTGGAGAAGTTGATAGAAAGATGCAATTATAACTAATTCTTAATAAAACGCAACAACAATTCAAATATAAATTAACATGCACATATAGTATTTAAATATATATTCCCCATTCATTGAAATTTTCGGGTTTAGGATTATCCAGACGCTAATTGATGCGTGTGTATTAACACAGCTTTACCGCGCGTTATTTTCATAATGATTCACTCTCCTACTGGAGTGCGTTGTACTCGCTAAAATTAATTCACGGACACGGCAGTCGATCACAAAGTACAACAATATTTATACACAATGATACAATAATAGGAAATATAAGCGCCATGAAGTTTGCAATACTTTTTTTGCTTATTTATCAGATAAATACCAGATATATACCACTTTATATTTTGTGCTTGTCAGAAGAAAAACACTATTGACAGGAGACGTGACGCGAGCTCAACATGCAGCATTGTACGTTGTAACCGACTGTCGTGCCCGTGAAATGTAGCATTGTAAGTGCTATTTATAGAGCGCGCCGATTATGTAGGCTAAATAAAATAGTTATTTTATTATGTCCATGAATACCTATTTATCTATTTACCTATTTATATTGGCATTAAATTTTCCTGCTGCATAGTTATCGCAAAAAATCAAGTTCAAAAGTGATTTTAGACAGCTTCGCCGAAATAAAACTGAGTTTCAATTTCATTTCGAGCATCCAAAACAAAGCTTGCCATTTTCCTATCAACTACAGCTTCAACAAGTTATGAAACAGTTACAGTATTGTATTAAAACCATTTCCAAATTGTAAATATGTACATGTCTTACCGTTCTCCTCTGTTACTGTTGCCGTGTTGTTGTTTAAAAATGTATTAGCTGTCGTTAATGCGTCTGTTATTGGCTCCACAATTGATGTCGTTGTACATTCGCTGGTTTCTAACAAAATAATTTATCTTAACACATTTGTATATATTGGATATTGTGATCACCCACTCTATGGCTCGGACAAACTGACTTGACACATACCTAAATGCGCGAATATACCGAAGGTTGAGGGTGTTGAACTGTCGTATCTGTGCTTAATATTTATTTCTTAGATAAAATAGTTTCATGCTGAACCCTCGATACATTTGATTATTATAAAGCAAATTATAAAATACATCAGCTTTAAGTCGTCTCAGATAGGGTTCATATAGAGCTTATAATGGTTAATTTAGATTAAACAAAAGATTATTAATTAGTGTTTACATAAATAGACATGCCACTTAATGCTACATGTATTTTAAACGCTTTTTTTCAAATATAAAACAGGTACATGCTACGCTGAATTACTACATAATTTATAATCATTAAGAAATACATTCTAAGAGTTACATTTGTTCTTATTTCCTGCTTTTTTGCATTGTTATAGATGCAATGGCAAAGAGCAAGTGCAATCTGGACCATTGCATTCTGTCACAAACAGTAGATAAACATGTTATTAAAAAGTTAATTCGGGTATGGAGTCCTGACTTAAATTCGATTGTTAAAAAAAACGTTTTACATTGTACATTATCTGCGTATTACGCATTATTTAATAGGACAAAACAATGCTTATTAAATCGTCACGCGTTTTTGTACTGTGGTTGTTTGTATAATCAAGGATGAATGCTCATACTGTATATATTGATGGACTACTTGGCTATTAAAGCCTTTCCTTTTGCCATCACAGCTCATCGGGATAATTAAACAGTGAATGCCGTAATTAGCTCAAAATTGTCCTTATATACATCTGACTTACGTAATACAAATGATAGTCTGTTAGATAAAGTGTTACATTAAATGAGCCGCCAGCTTAATAAGACGACATGATACTCTCACCACGTATTGCATGCAAGAACAATCCTGTCAATCTTACCGCCGAAATTAGCAACTTGCGCAACTATTACAAACATCAATTAAATCCCGTTCATATTTGACATGAAATAGCTTTTGAATCGCGAACGCCACTGGACTAAAAACTGTTCATTGAGGCATCAAAGGAAGAAACATGTTGCAGAACATTTCAACTAACGGGGACACAAGATGGAAGTCATGGGCAGAGCAAAAAATAAGGCGCGTATTTGCGTAAATACGCCATTCTGAAACCTTTGTTACGCAATTACATTTATATTTGATGAGAAACAACACTCAATTAAAATACGCAATACGCAAAAAAAAACGGCAAACTCGGTGCGTAAAGAGATGACTGACATGGATACAAAATGACCGATCAATGTCTACAAAACAGCCGAAAATGATCAAATGGTTGTGAAATTGTTTTTGAAATGACAAGACACCCGAATCAGTCTGAGTGGATGTTGTTGTTTTTGTACATAACATAAATCGCAACTGTCCATTCGAGATTAACAACTTGGGAATTCTTTATTTATGTTCAGTGATTTCAAAATGCTTTGATCATGTTAGTGATTATTCCGGGAAAAATGTCGCACATTCAAAGGCAGGCAAAACGACTTTAAATTGTACAAAATCAAGGTATTACTGACTTTTGTTTGCCTTGCAATCATCGTCATCGTCTACTTCCATTATCGAGCATATTTTCATAACATTATTAGCAAGGTATTTAGTGCAACCCAATTTGGTGTACCCTAAATTCGAAGATAATATTTTATTGTAATATGCCAAACTAATCGAAAAACCATTGAAATATTCAGTAATATTTTACATTGCTTTTTCACATTGGCATTCGATCTCATGAATAATATCAAAACATATAATTCCAGGACAATTACATAATGCCTTGTTTCCGACGTCATTTAGGCCACAAAAACACATGGCAAACATTGACAAGAATAGTATTATTTATCAGTGTGAATGTTTGTAGCAATCTTTTATGTTCTGTCAACATCGTGTCAACTAATTAGACCTCATCTTGAAAACCTAGCATTCTATACAGTCCGTCCGTCCGTCCGCCCGCCCGTCCTTCTGATTTGTGTGCCGCGCAGAATAACTGCTAGAGTGATCAATCTGCATTTATATTCATCGGCTTGTGCACCTGGGAATTTTGGTGCAGTTTGTTCCGACATCAGCGGAGTTATGGCCCTTTTTATAGCAAAAAATGACATGTTTGGACTTGTCGAGCGTAATTTAAACTTTATAAACATACAAGTATTAATCAGCATGTGAACTTGTGCACCAGGGAATTTTGGTGCAATTTTGTTCAGACATCAGGAAAGTAATGGCCATTTTAGCTAAACATTAAATATTTGGCCTTGCGTCGCACGTAACTCAAAAAGTATTACTGCTGAAGTGATGAAGTGACGTAGTGCACCTGGGTATTTTGGTGCAGTTTTTTCCGCCATCAGTGTAGTAAAGTCCCATTTTTAGTAAAAAAATGACCTTTGTGGACTTGTGTCGCTTTTAGTTTAAAATGTATAACTGGTAATCCAGATTACATAATTTATTATTGTCCACCAAAACTGTAAAATATGAATATTATTTTAATAATAATATGTTTTAAACTCATTTCCATTCTGTTATCAAGATGCTTATGCACTCTTCTTAATTGTTTTTTATTTATCATATATTGCAACGATCAATTTTATGGTAAAAATAGACTCTGCAACACGGTCTGACTTAATAAAAACATTCACGATAGGCATGCCATGTTTTTTACTATAAACACGATTGATACATGTATTTTGATTATATTATTATGCAAATATATATGTTTCAATACATTATTTTACCTGAGCGTTGGCGTAAAAGAGAAAATTGTCTGATGTCGCCCTTTAGCGGTATTTAGTCAGTTTTATTTAAATACATTTAAAAGGTTCTATTTAAAATACGCAAAGTCAAAATAATTATGTCTGGCATCGTATTCCAAATTACAGCATGTATGTTTGACACGTGAATCCAAAATTTTATAAACAATAGTGTATGGTTCTGATGACGTACCTTCATATGCAATACTGCTCCAATATCCAGAACGAGTTCTATAACTCAAACAGTGCCATTGGCCACCGTTACAAATAGTGTGTGCACTATCCGAGATATTGCATACGATTAGGCTGTACCAGTTTTTAATGCACGTGCATTGTATTGCACCCTGAGGAAACGTAGAGTTCACGCTGCATTTGTGCTCAGTATAGTGGACATCGACTGCTTGTATCCAAAACTGCATCCTTCGTATTTTCTTTCAAACTTTACATATCCATCGGCTCCCTCATAAACGGTGCAAGATATTTCCAACGTGTTTTCGGACAGCACTTTGACATCCATCAGTGGATGTGGCAATACATGCCATGCTGTAAGTGACATTCAAAATAATTGTTTAATGAGTGTGCATATTATTTTGTCATTATAAACGTAGTTACAATAAAAGAATACTCAAAAATAAAAAACAGTATATTGTTGATTAAAACAGTAATACTTCTGATTGAATCGTTTGAAAAACAGGAGTTTTAATACACACAGAACAATGAGGAAGGGAAAGTACGATTCGACAAGTGTACATATGGGTCGGAGGAGCGGTGACAGACGTCTTCTAGGGCAGAAATCGATGCGCGCGCGTTCGAAAATTGCATTCGGTTTGATATTTATGATTTTCATTGGTTATCTTGAAATTAACATAATATAGGAGGATACTAAACATGAATACAGTTAACAAACTGTCCATTAAACGCCGGCGATTTTCAAGTTAAAAATCATGATATTTCCTTTGGACTAATACAATTTCCTCTCCACAAAATGCAAATGCCTGATTAAGAAATTAAGCGGGGTTTGTGTGTGTTTGTATTATATAATAATAACCTAATATTTATGCAATAAGTTATCATAAATCCTGTAACAGTTTATACACGCACAGTTCGAAGACCGTTCACCTATCTGATATGATAATTGCAACAGCAGACATATATTGTTTGGTTGAACACGTCACAAAATCATCTCCAGTTGTCACGGTGCGAAGGTTTCAACAGTCAACTTGACGTGATCGATTTGTCATGTGTTCAAGAAAAAAAGAACGCAGTAACATCGCCATTTTAGTACTGGTTTGTCAAATAGTGCATATTCGTCCGTATTAAGCGCTGAAAACTCAGATTTACACTTGTCTCATCTTTCAGAGATCATAATATAATAATATACCGAGAGTTTGCAGTATGCGTATTTTGGAACTGCAGTATGCCAGTTTGCGCTCATTACCTTCTTGACATAAAGCAAAGATACGCAGCGCAACTTGTCAATATTACCCAGTGTCTTTACAATTAACCACACTTAAAAAACAGTAGTGTTACTTTTTTCTAAAAGACCGCTTCCGGCTTTGTGTTCTTTGACCGTTCAAATAGTATAACCGCAGTTTTAAAGGAACACATTCACACTGTGGGTAATACACACTTAAAAATGGCATCGATTCCAAAAATAACATAAACATTATAAAGAAAGTGAAATAAATTTCATGACACAGCAATACTGGCAATGGTATTTTGTTTATTGATATACATCAATATGCTACATTTATAAAGAGTTTGTAGCGCTTTCAATATTTTGGAAAATAAGTGTATTATATACAAACCATTAAAGCACTCGTAAATGCATGTCCGGCTGACCGAGCCGATAGGTTGAATAGACTCTTCATGCTTAGGTCGTAGTTTTCCAGTGCGTATACACAATCGTAAAATAAACATAGTAGCAAACTAAAAATAATAAAATAATTGCTATATATTTCGATTTCAAATGAAAACAAATATAACTTTAAGTATAAATAGTTATATAAACGTCATAAAGGGTTATCTGCAATAAATGTAAGCACACTTTCTTTCGGTTACAGACTAAAAACGCATCATATTCTGTCACTTTCATCTGCTTATTTTTCAAAAACGTGTTATAAAAATAAATATATCAACAATAATAGATAATGTGTTAATATACTCTATAGGTTTATATAGGGAACTGTATTGTTAAAAGGGAGTGCATTTAGAGCTAATAAAGGACCAATAGTTATTACCATAGTCCTTTATCATACATGTAACTAAGTGCCTCCTTTAATATAACATCTTATTTTGGCTAATATGTATGCGCATATTTATCAACCAAAATAAATACGATTACATTGCTATTCGTATGAACATATTTATGAATGAACAGCTTTAAGAAAGCTAGTAATAGAAATGTAATTTCAAACAACAACAATAACAATTACATGGTATTAAAGATATTGTATTATCTATTAACACAACATCTACTATTTTCCATCAAACATGAATTATTCAGTGGCAGCTCGTGATCTCTCCGACATATCACTATCAAAATATGAAATATTAATTAGAGTTGGGGTAGTTTCAGAAGGGATATGTTAAATTCAGAAACTGTTTATCTATCAATAAATACATGTTTAAAGGAGAACTCAAATGGAGACATGCACAGAAGTAACTAGTTATTGCAGTATATTAAACGTATTTTTCTAAGAAAAAATAATGCTTTGTGCACAGAAACTTGTAAATTTCTTGGCGACACTTAATTATTGAGATAATGAGTAATGCAATATTGCAATACAACAAGACATGTTAAATCAATATGAACAAAGATTGCTGCATTTTTGCATTGGTACTGCCTAGATTGAAAAATAAACAGCATAATAAGAATATACTAAAATAATGAGTTGATGTAGACAGGCCTAGATGAGGTTACCGTCTAAGTGCTGAACCTAGTTATTGTAATGTGTATATATGCGTTATTCACCAAACATGCGATTACGATTCTTTATGCAAACTTATTTCCCATGAGGGGATTTCTATGAGGCCTAGTGCATAACGTTAATACACAGTGGACGATAACAAGACATTACAACGGAAATAAAAAAGTTAGTATGATATTACAAATACAGCACTAGAATTATCACATCAGTATTTAAGCGAAATGTTTTCGTTTTTATATAATTATATAATCTTCCGATTGGTTCATATTATAATATGCACATATACGTTGCACTAATTGTTTGTCTAGAATGTTTAGATAAATACATTTCATAGAATAAACGAAATGTATAGAAAAATGACTGACATGTTTGAAGTTGAGCTGTATGTGCATGTATCAAAGAAAAGGGGATTCATAATTGATCACGTTTGTGTCAGTGTTGCAAGAGCGGCCAATCATACAACACTGCCGATGGCTTTTAACTGTACAAAATGAACGGCTTAAAGTCATGTCTCAGTCATACTGGCGATTGTAAAACAGATAGGCATCGGATACTAACAATTGCTAAGTGACGAGAAATATCTACAGATGCTTAGTGTAAGCCGCTGACACTACCTGAACATTGAAAGGCCGTCATTGTTCAACGAAACTACAGACTATTGTTACTTTTACGTTGGCAACCTGCCGGAAGTTAAACTGATGAACTATTGCACACGTGTACCAACATTTTGTATTTACAGTGTCATTGTGCAAATCCTTTGATATGTCAAATCCAGCAAACGGGCACACCGTGTAATACATACAATTAAAGCTACATTAACAGTGAATATATTTTAGCCGTGTCATGGGAAAAGCTGTATTTATGACAAAATTTTCGATTTTAGAGTTTTGGATTTAAAACAACGCCAATAATCTTTGCTTTTGAATGATATCAAAATTATAATATATCTCAGATACTTTTTAAGATATTGTTATTTGAAGAACTCCACTACTAGAGTTTTTTCCGACCTCAAAGTTTGTAAATCGCGCACTTGTTTCTATACTTGCTGTATAATCAAGAACTCGTTCAACATGTTTTAAGAATCAACTACTTTGTTAACACAACACATTCTTTAATCAGTATTCATTGTTTGCAGTTATTTCTTTTGCTAGGGTATGTCTTAGAAAGAGGACCAGTTCTAAATTGTTGCTTTAGCAACCATATGCTAAAATATAAACTTTATCTGAAAGCATAAGATTCATTGCACATTTATACGTGTAAACTGCTACAGGTAGAAATAATTAATGATAATGCATATTGAAATGTATTTTAAATATGCTTTGGTGAAATTATCCAATAGAAACATTAATAATTCCATCATAACAAACCTATATCTAAGATTTAAAACGGTTTCATGTGAATAAGTAAGGGCGATAAAACAATAAATGACATACGTTGGAGTTGTATTTAAACACAATTGCAGCTGTTAAGACCACATTATCTAAATTTATGTATTAACCACAGAAAAGTATTCATTTGCGTTTTTCCTTTTTCATTAGTAAGCATTGTTTCCATGGCAACAATCCGCAGTTTTATACACAACTTTTTTAAACACTGCTTTTTATTTCACATATAACTAATTAACTTATATCCTATTCATATCCAAGGAAAGAACGTACTGAATTTCTATCGGTGTAAAACTAATATCTGGTATGTCAGATGTCATATTTGTAACCACAAAATGTGAAATACAACACTTGTATCACTCTGCACGCAATAATTATATACATGGAAGTAGGACATGCGTTGTCATTTTTGATTGGCGGATTGTGGTTTGAAGCTATTTTGTCCACTATCCTCTGACAGTCTTCGACTTGGTACCAAATGTGAACATATAAACAGCAATTGTGACCTTGATATCCATACATTCGACATCCGTTGCCATAGCAACCGTAGCAGGACCTACCGTCATACTTCAGAAGACGGATACTTCCCGAAGAAATAAATTGTGGCAACTATTATTAAAGACTAACACATCAACAGCCTACCTAAATACAGTAACTACGAACAAACAGATTTCATCCAATAGTTCCAACCATTTTATACTTTGTTTTTACATTTGACATGCAGATCTCTTTATAATCACTTCTCCTAATGTGGCGCCTTTTCTCTACATGTTCTTACGGACATGGTTATTCAATTTTAACAGCAAACCGTTAATTTACCATCGATTTATTTTTACAATGACTTGTATACAATATTAATGGAAACACATCACATTCTTATTGATTAAGTGCTGCTATATATGCGAACATTCAACAATGCATGTTGTAATAACACATTTTGTTTAAATTCAAGGAGTTCCTGGCCGCTGGTATAACTTATTATAAGACAAAATACAACCACCAATTCTGAAATTTTACAGCTAATTGGTATATTAAACATAGTTACCACTTTAGTCAAAGACTGCATCTGTGTGGCCTAAGTACTAACCGCCTGAGGTTGAAGTAGAAATTTAATAACACCAAATCCTAATTCATATAACGTCAATTTGTTGAATGCACGCAGCCACATCATTGCAAGTCCAATCATGACACACCCGTATATGTTGATTTTACATTACATAGTTTTATTAGTATAGCTTATAAAAACACCCAAAGACGCAGCAGCACCCATATCAGCGGTAATTCTTGTTGTTTTTTCGTTGATTTTTTGTGTGGCTTCAAAATTTAAATATATCTGTAGGTATCGTGTAGGAATTCAAAAACATGCATTTTGTAATAACAATTATAAAGCAAGATAAATATGACTGTTTCGATATAAAACTTTTTTTTTTTAATTTTCATAGCAAAATGTGCAATGGCTACTGTACCACGGAACGTGTCCTGTTATAAGATGAGCGTATCATTGCACACTTACCAAATATCCGAGATGGACATCTTCTTGGTGATGGTAGTAAGAAGAAGCAAAGGACGTCAACGTCATGCGTACCAGTAACAGTTGTTACACGTCTTCCGGTCATAAACCAATCAAGTGTTGGTTGTTTATTGTCCTGTGAATGGTATTTAAATTATATTCACCTTACTGTAGCAGTATACACATGTCAGACAGTACAATAACTATTACATTCCTTCATGAACAGAATATGTTACTAAATAAAAAAAATCTTAATTAACTGTATATAAAAAGCCTAAATTATCGATGCAAGTAATTGAGTCATAACACAGGTAATTATACAAAATCCATATATATCATGATGATGTTATATTCTTCAAAAACTAAAACTGGATAACAAAAACGTCAAATAGCTGCACCGATGTAAAAAATTGCAACAATTGTGAAGGCCATATCATTTTATAAAATATACGCGCAATAAAATTGTATATGGTGAACAAATGTAATGCACAGTATTATTTCGTTTGCAACCAAGAAATCTAAAAACAAATTGTATTGAATATTTGAAGATTTTTGTTTCATTTCAAAATTATCTCTGTTTTGTTTACATACAATTTAATAACCAATTAATCTGGTATGTAAATACTGTTTAAAGGTGAACCTTTAAATTTGGATAGTCCTCTTTACACCGCGTTTTTATATCTTTTATATGTATAAAAATTCAATATAACCATGATACAATCGTTATGTATAGACAAAATATTATATTTGGCTGTAATAAGAAAATCACATTTTTAAAATGCGAACAAAATCCCATGGGATTTTTATCTTATTTTGCTAGATTCTCTCATGTCCTTTTAAGATATACTGTGTTTTATCTTAAAATAAGCAGGAAACATGTTTTTGAGGCATTTTGACGTGTTTGAAAAAAAAAATTCTCATGGGATCTTTTTCTCTCTTTCCAAAATGGGAAAACAATTCCCATTGTTTAAAGTGGTAAATTTTTCCAATTTTAAAATGGGAATTTTTTCTCCATTTTAAATCAGATAATAAATTTGATTCAAATATTGAAACTGCCTTTTAATGAAATTTAATAGCAAATATCAATGTAAATTACAACATCTGATTCTGAACAAAGATTATTCGGCTTGGGAGAACATCAATGTTTCTGATTTATTGGTTAATGATGTATTTATTGATTATGATTTCTTTCTTTTTCTCTTTCTGGATAAGTTAATAAATAATAATAATAGTAATATTAGTAATAATAATAATAATAATAATAATAATAATAATAATAATAATAATAATAATAACAGTAATTATAATAATAATTTATTGTTATCATTAGTATTATTATTATAATTATTATTATTCTTTTATTTTTTCAAATTTATTATTATTATTATTATTATTATTATTATTATTATTATTATTATTACTATTTAAATTTAGTCATCAGGCAAAATTACTCAGCTCATGATTTAATGACAACATAGTTAGATAACAAACTAAATGTATTCGTAATTAGATACCCAAAGATATTGTGTTTTCACTGATACTGTCTTATATCACATAAGTGTTACAATAGGCGTGTTTTCTCAGGCGTGTTTTTTAATTGACAGCCACGAATTTGATTTTATGCCAAACAAAATGTATTTACTATTTTTTAAGATCGCGCTAGGGTTTAAAGTAACAGTCTAGAAATATATGAATAAATATAAAACTTTGCAGAAAGTGTTGTAATGGGCACGTTACAGAACAAAATACAAAAACTACGCATTGAAATCTGTGAATTATTAACAATTTACTAACTTGCTATCGTCAATTGTCTCGGTGCGATAATTGGTGATGACTCTGGAATAAACCAGCATGTACATAATAGTATATTCCGTTCGTACCAAGCGCTTTTCAACAATGCCTTTCGTAAATAACAAACAGATGTCGTACGAATAAACACTATAAACGTTTAAAAGAACTAGTACTAAAATTACGATGTATTGAATTAGATTCCATGGACAGCGACTTAAAATTACACGAATCTGCATTTTAACATAACGAAAGAAGAGTAGCACGGTAGAGATTTTGGTATTGCCAATAACTTTCTTCCTGTGTGATTTAATTATATAAATCGGATACATACAGATTGTGAAATACTGTGTAAATGTTGAAAGAAATGTCATATTCGATTGGGCACCTGTACAAATATCGTCTGTTTGTTAAATTAAACTTTTGTTTCGTAGAGGTTTTCCTTGTGTAATAGCATTATAAATTTTAAACAATATGGAATAGATTTCCATATTTTTGTGTTTCAATATAAGTCCTTTGAAACAGATAAAATGTCAGCTGTATTGACAAGCGTTGATTTGCCATTCCAAATTATTGGCGATTTATTGCAAAACTAATTGTTATGTTTGACAGTTATAAAAATATGAATTACAAAAAGTTAAATTCTATAAATGGAAGTACTTAAATGCTGATGGTATATCAATTTGAAGGCACTTCTGTTAATTATGAACATTCAAATTGATTGTCTTTTTACGTCAGCTAGCATAAATGACCGTTTGTCATCTTAAATTCTATATTTATAATTGTATTAACAGGGATGCTTATGCTGTTATTTCAGTTTAAAATTGTCTTCAATCTGTACTTATTAACCTGTTATAGTAAGCCATTGCAAAGTGGAAATATAAAACAGTCGGAGAAATAAAAAATTTGCACTCCATCCTCATTTTTTTGAAAAAGTGCTTGAGAAACAATTTATTAATATGTAAGGTCTAGCTTAAATCATAAGTATGGATGTCAACGAATGCTCGAACAATTGATGATTTGAATACATTATCAAATGAAATAAATCTTTAAAAATAACGAACACGGACTTTAAATGCTCTGACAACACAATATGTGGTAATGACAGTATGCCATTTTGACACGTCAGTTAACATCTTAGAGACCTGTGTGCACAACTTATCATGATGTATTTTGGGGGACGATTCGTAA
>CM051026.1:28928095-28938095 GCA_027627225.1 Congeria kusceri | reverse complement strand
ACGGATGCTGATAGTACTCCCATGCAACAATCCCGTTATCTACTGACGATGATACTAATGATGCTGAAAATCGTGATCTTGATATTAATGATGAATTTTTAATTCCACTTCACCTACGATAAACTACTATTTGATTTTATTGCGAAAATCGCTAACATTCTTTATAAATTTGGCCCTGTTCTTAGTCTTATTTAATAAATATATTCAAGTAGAAAGTATGAAGTGGTGGCCTCCATACGTGTTGAGTACGAGCAACCTTCTCATACACAATACATTGGTTTTCAATTAAAAGTGTTTATCACCTAATTAATCCATTAAATCCCACACCCCATTCAGTGGATTTATTCACACCTGGTTAATTGGTTAAGAACGGTCATGTGTTTATCTTCTCGGGCCCGCCCCGGGATCATTTAATTGGTCCTGTTTTCCGCACCTCGGTGGAAGTGCGGCCGCTACCAGAACAAAATTATTTAATTGGTCAATCGCTCAAGCGAGCCTGAGTAATGAAAAGTCTGGAACGGACAAGTGCAGATCGCTCGGGTGTTGACTGGTTAACAGTAGCTACCCGTATTGAATTGGGACTCGCCCTAGGTACCCTGATGAATGTTTTATTTTTTATTTCAATAATATTATTTATATTATATTTTATATTATATCTTCATAACATATTTCTTCAAATATCTACAAATAAGCGTATACATGCACTTTTAAGTCCAATTTCAAAATGTATTGTTTAAACATTATATAATGTTATAGCACATAAATATTATATCATATCAATACTATTGACGTAGCGATTAAACACAGTTACCAAGCATTGTAAAACGAAAGTATTGAGCACCACATACATACAATAATGTAATAACTTTTATAAAAAAATCAGATAATTATTATAAGAAGGGCAAATAACACAGGCGCGTAGGAAGCTCACGAACATTGGGGCCGCGGACGGGGAGAGTGCGTGAGGGGTTTCCCCTCCCAACATAGAATTTAAAAAAAAATGCCGATAATACACCGTTTTTCCTGCGTTCATTTCTGCCAAAACGGGTGATTCAAGACACAATTTGATAATTTATTTCATTATTTCAAGATCATATCAATTTTTAATTGGAATACAGACGCAGAGTTCAAAAATAGTATTTTTTAGATATCTTATATGTCTATATATCTTACATGTATCATCATTACGCTTTCCTTACGTGAGAAAAAATTGAAACAATATATATACATTTAACTTTATAAAACATAGTTTATTCGTAGAACAATGTCTGAAGAGATACCACAACTGTAATAATAATGTATTTCATGAAACAATTGACGCGATATTTTTATAAGATATTTATACTTCAATGTCATAAATGCGAATAAATTGAATTGAACAGATAACAATAATGTATTTAGCAAAAGTAATTTATATAATAGTAATATCACTGCACCATAGTGTTAAAATTGGATGATATATGTTCAAGGATGTATATCGTCAAAAGTTATATTCATAATCGCGTTATAACATACATTTTACCATTATGGAATTGTTGTATCAGTTTGTGCGAATATTAGATGTATACGAATTCTGATCTCAATACATATACTTTGGCGGTTAATTTGTTTTATAGAAACCAGTGACTGTGCAACATTAGTTCTAAAGGACGTCACTGATGAAGGAAACATTAAAAGTTTGACCCCCTCCACCGTAACAGTTACATAGGTCATAAATAGGTTTACATACGTGTTAGGTAAGACATGTACTCACCGCTAGCACTTTATAAGAAAACATGATTGATGTTACATGGGTTTCCCACCATCTCTTGCGGATGTATATATTTTTTGTTTAATACATGTGTATTTATATTTTATATGTATGTTCTACTGCATGACCCTATGCTTATGTATTGAATAGCACATCAGTAACCATTTACGTTGTTTCACTGAAGCTCAGGGTTAGGGTCAGAATGAATGAATATTTAACGCAAATGTAGGTTTGCAACATATAAACAATAAATGTATACACACAGCATTATATTAAGTTAAAGTTATCGAGGTTCTTTTAAGTTTTAATTATTATTATTAAAAAATAAAAAAATTATATCCCATCGGCAAAAACCAAGAATTTCACAACAGAGACAAGCAACACTACGACGTTCGACAACGAACATCCTGATAACGTGTATATCAACCGTAAGTAATTAAGAACAATACAGTCGACATGAAGTCCTGTACATTCATCAGTCGTTTTAAAAAGTGTGAAGCATAAATCAAGTCCCGCTGGAAGCGAAATGGACCGAATTTACAGGGGCTTGCAAATGCACATGCACTTAAATGTCTGAATTAATACACCGCAGATCCATGACGATGACACAACTAAAATTTACGGCCAAGGAATCAGTATATTTTTATATTATAGCTCGGATATTTCATTAATATTTTTCCCAAGAAAAGGCTCATTGTAAAACATGCGGTCGCGGTGGCGTAGTGGATATGGTGTCCGCCTAGCGATCGGGAGGTCCCGGGTTCGATCCCCACTCTGGGAGCGTTCTTGAGATCTCCCCCAAAGACACCAAGTACTGGTTCTACCCAGGAAACGGACTCGAGAGTGTCTCAATAAGCCTAAGGCTTTCGATCCAATAGGTTTAAACTAAACTGTAAAACATGGTACATATTGTATGTGGTTCGTCGATGTCACTATTTAAGTTCTAAAGTAAAAATTGTCCCGAGCATAATACATTGTGTATTGTCACGCTTGGAGAGATTTCGAAAACAGCTGGAATATTGAGTTTGTCTGTAGCATGAATGTCAAGGTAACACTCAGAGGGTATAGTTGAAATACACAAATAAATGTGTGTGACCGGGCAATATATTTTAAAAGAGTTTTGCGATTCTGCTTATGAAACCTTGGCTACCCATGATCACAATGATCACCATCAACATAAAATGTGGTGTACGCACGGTTTAGAAGGTTACATATTAAATGACAAATAAAGACATGAAATTTCGAGTCTGAATCATATAGCTATAGAAAATAGTGTTTGTGCAAAAATATATATGACATGAAATTTGCGAGTTCCTACCTTTATTGTAGTTTGTATTGCCCAAGACAATCTGTTACACAACGATTGAAGACAACACGAGGGTTTATCTTACTAGAACCATAATTCTCAAATGCCCAGTCTGTTTAATTACCTCCACAACTTTACTGATATTTTTGTCATGACTCTAGATTAAGGTATTGGTGGTTTTGTGTTTTTTATTACCTACGTTCGTCATAGGAAAAAGAATGGGTTGAGCGAAAGTACAACGCACGAGTATTATTTTTCTTCTGAAATATACAGTAAACGTTTATAGGTAACGTATAGTAAAGGCAAAGTGGTGACAACCTTGTCAGTTGTGGAACATTTCTAGTTATATATTTATTTGCTTGCATTTTCTTGCGAACAAAACACACAATGAAAACGATGTGCGTCTAATTTTCCTACAAACTGTTTATGAGTGTAAATGAGTGTCGCTAACTTTATCCGCGTCCCTCTGCTTATCATGGCTGATAGTGTCAACATTTCAAACGAGCACATTTTGTATGGATCATTCTCAATTTTGCCAACGAATGCATCACCTATACGAATGCATGGTTGTGTGTACATCATTTTCTAATAGAGATCTTATCCATGCAATTGTCGCAGCTGTTTACACAATTGTTATCACGGCGATTGTGACCATATACGCTTACTTATACGTTAATACGACAACACTATAGGTGGTAAGACATGTTCATTATCATTGTTTACTGAAAACGATATCACATCAGCAACAGTCCGGATGTCCACAACAGAGACAATGAACAATACGACGATCATCGATAACACAGATTCTGAAAACCTGTATGTCATAAGTAAGTTATTAAAAACAATACAGTCCAGTACTATACATTGATCAATGTGAAAAGCTCAAATCGTGTCCCGCTTGAAGCGAAATTGTGTATGTGTTTCGTTGACGTCAGTATACAAGCTACATGGTGAAATAGTTGTCAAATAGTTGTCAAGAGAATGATATTGCAATGCATGGTGGGATTTTTAAAACAGCTAGCATTTTGAGTGTGGACTGTACATTAATGGTAAAGGAACACTCAAAGATCAACATTGAACTATACAGATAAATATGTGTGTCAATGCCATATATTAGGCACCCATATAGGTATATTAACATAATAGGATGTACCGTACGCAAGGTTTAAATGTAAAGGTCTCAGTTTAATATCAAAAGTCTAATTAACACAGTCATGGAATTTTTAGCTGAAGCATATAGCTAAATGCATTAAGGGTTTCTGAAAAAATAGCGCCAAAATCACAAATCGTTAGTAAAAAATATGGTTCGTGCAACAACGTAACTGACTTGTAAATTTGTGAATAAACATCACTTAATTGAAATGTGTATTGTCCAAGAGAATGTGTTGATTCTATTAATAACGATTGAAGGCAATCTGAGAGGTGCATCTTACAAGAACCATAACTCTCAATTGCCTAATCTGTTGAAACTCCCCACGTTTACTGATATGTTTAACAGGATTCTAGATTATTGTATTGATGGTGTAATGTTTTCGATACCTCACCATTATTCATCGCAAGACAGAAGAAGTTGTAAGAAAGTATAATGCACAATAACATTTTTTTTTGCAATTCGTGTGAGGACACTTGAATACTCACGTCACGTTAGCGAAAGACCAGAATTGAATGGTTCATCGATTTTCCCTAACTATAACGTTGTATTATGTTACAGCCCTTTCCAACAGAGAAATTAACATCATAATTGTTTCTGTGGCCCAACAATTGTTATTGCTGCGAATGTGTGCAGCTGCGCGTATTGGAAACTTAAAATGAAATCAAATGATAAGTTACTGTTAAGAGTTGAAAAGTTGATTGCTGTAAATTATTTTATCGACTAGCTTATGCTGCTGAAACAGTCGTGGGCGCATTTAATAAAGAAGCAAATGTGTCGCCAGTATATGTTTTCTTTGTTTTTACCTTATGTAGGTAATTCACTTATACTTGACGGGAACCTAAAATACCAGGATAGCATGACAATCCCAATGATGTGCCTCAGTGCTTAGATTGACATATCAGGGCCTTTTACTTGTCAGCATTTAAATGTTGGTATGATAAATATATGGGCATTTCTATTCTCCATACTTCCAATGCGCAACTTTGGCTAGTGAGTTTGAGACAAATTACTCATGGTTACAGTTTGTATCTTATTTAAATTCAAGCAGTTAATCGTCAAGTTACTGGACTTGAAAATGTAACATCAGCTCTGCCAACTCCGAGCAACAACACTTTAACCCCAGAGGAAAACTATCCGAAATAACAAGTGCGTACCTTACCGTAACGGAAGATCCTAACTACATGAGCGACACTGGACATTACCAAGGGAATACACTAACTGCCACAAGTCACTTCGATAATATCCATCAAACGCCAAGCAACACTAGCATAAATGAAAATGCAACACAACCCGGGAATGGCGATACAAACAGAACGGAACACGAGCCTATTTCAGTTATGGCATTAACAGATATTTATTTGAATAACGGTAATGTTATCATAATCATCATCATACTCATCATCGTCATTCTCGATGTCGTCGTCGTGGTAGTCATCATCATCATCATCATCATCATCACCAACATCATCATCAACAGCATCATTATCACTATCACATTCTCATCATTATCAAGAACGATTATTTACATTAGTATTCGTTGTACATGTAGCATGATCAATAATATTAATATTGATATTATTTTTTTCATTTTTTTTTTATTTTTACAATTGTGCAGATGCTGTTGACGACTCGGAAATTCATAGGCACGTATCTGTAAAATGTGTACCGAGTTATTATTATTTGATATCCCACAGTATGATAATGAACATGTATATGATGTTTTGCTTATAATTTATTTTATATAATAAACACACACATGTAACTTATAGTTGAGAAAAAGGAACACTACGCAAGTTATCTGATTGCTAAAATGAAGTATGATATTGGAATTAAAATATTATATTGAAACACTATAATGCAAATGTATTTAATCTAACACATGTATAAACTTCAAACATAACATACATCAAGCATACTGTTTTAAACAAACAATATTTTATGTGTACATTACTGTAGATTTTTGTATGCGGACAGTGGTCGTTTACGAGAGTCTAGGTCGCACCGAACGTGATGGTAAATCGCAATACAACACACTGATCTGAAGTTGCTAACATAATAAACATGACGTGAGTTGCCTGTGTCATTTTATGTTATTATGAGTTTAAGCATGTACTGACAGTATAACAGTGTAGGATATCATTCGAGTGCTTTGTATCTTAAAATCACGTTTCAATCAAACACATCTAAGGAACACCTAAAACTATATTGAATAGCAAATACAAGCAGGACTTTTGGCAGACGCTACATCTACAATTACAACAAAACAACGCCAACAACAAATACTAATATTACTACAACAACAACGACTACTACTACTATTACTACGATTACTACGACTACTACTACGATTACTACGACGACGAATTCTACTACTTCGACTACTACTACTACTACAACAACTACTACTACTACTTCAACAACTACTACTACTACTACTAGTACTACTACTACTACTACTACTACTACTACTACTACTACTACTACTTCTACTACTACTACTACTACTACTACTACTACTACTACTACCACTACTACTACTACTACTACGACTATTATTACTACTACTACTACTACTACTACGACTATTTTGACTAATATTACTACAACTACTAAATTTACTACTACTACTACTACTACTACTACTACTTCTGCTACAACTACGACTACGACTACTACGACTACGACTACTACTACTACTACTACTGCTACTACTACTACTGCTACTACTACTACTACTACTACTACTACTACTACTACTACTACTACTACTACTACTACTACTACTACTACTACTACTACTACTACTACTACTACTTCCACTATGCATGCTGATGCTGCCATACTATTGACATATTTAATATTATAAAATGCTATGGCAACTCTTACGATGTTATTTTGTTGGTATTTACTATTGAGAAGTGGACAGATAGGCATGCCCAAATTGATGAATTTCTGCCGCTGCAGGAGTTACATTTAATAACAAATACATATCTTTCTTACGTGAATATTTATCTTGATTTGTCATACCCCTTGATTGCTCAAGTTAGTAAACTATGGAGATATTTAACTAAAACACCACTTAAATATCAACAGTACAGTTAATTTTATTTTATCCGGGCGGACATAATTTAATCACGTAAGTACGTCATGCTATGCACATGCATATTAACGCCCATAAAGACAATGATTGCCTTCAATAAATATGCTCGAAATTTGACAGTACCATGGATAAAATGTATGCCTCTTTTACATACACGGATATGCTCCTAGTATTGACCATAAAGCGACATATTGCCACTGACTGTGGTTTGGACTGAAACAATGATCAGAAGACATATGAGACATTTCATCGAGGTCAGCCAATCGTGCCTTTTTCGCTTAAGGGTCACATATTGCCCGACTTATATCCCTTTGAGAGTGAAAGTTGAAGATGATAATGGCAATGATACACTTTAAATACTTGTTTCGCTTGGTTTTAATACTGGGTGAAAACTCATCGATATGGACTTGTCCGGGCTTGTCTTTGCGAGTACAAAGAAACCAATTTTCAATTCGTCCTGTTAAACATCCCCAGTCATTGGAGATATAAACATAACTGTGCAGGTGTATTGATCGCAGACTGGGATTTTTCCAAGTTGATATCATGCTGCAGATATATAAATTTAACTACGGACTTACATATAGTTATTACAACCTAACACGGTATTGGCATACTTTGGACGCCAACACTCACATACGCTATTCTACAGTGCAATGTACGGTTTGTTTTGTACAACACCTCGTAGTCTTGACACATTTAACTACATGTTGCATGGTTTTAAGTCAGGCGGTACATTTGTAGTTGAACATTGATACGTATGCGATAATTGCATACACTTGATATTGCAATAACACTTATTTTAAGGGGAGTTAATTCTCATTTGAAATACACTTGCAGTCGCTACAAATGCAAGTGATAATCGTTATAATCGATACAGATGAATTATGGTAAATTAAAGCATACACATTTTAATAAATATAACAGAAATGTTTATACGTTTTAAAACATTACCCTATTTTCAAAACAGTGGTTAACCTCTCATTATCAGCTACATTTAAATCGACCTTATTACTCATTGCCAAAATGGATCAAATCTAATAAAAAATAAAACACTAGATCCACAAAAGCTATTAAAGTACCTTTCTTAGTTTGTACAAATGGGCGAAATAGTTATCATTTATATCAAATAACTTTATTGTGTTATTTAATTCACAAAACTAGAACAATACTAGTTTTAACTAGCAATTTCTCGCCAATACAATTAAGCATTTACGCCGAACATATATGCCATGTTTTAATGTTGGCTTACAAATAATACAACACACACATTTTGTATATGCAGCATATTTTCTGGGCATAGCACATTTCTAACACTGAGATTTAACAATATCATTTGTGTAAGATGCATGTAGTTGCACGTTGTAACCAGTTGCGGAATATTATCAGATCCATAATAGGTTGAGACAATGTTCCCAACAGACCTTCTGACTAACTCGGCGCTAGTCGCAGTGAGGTCGATACATGTGGTTGGCGAACCGTCCAAAAAAGTTCCTGCTCATTCTATTACTCCCGACATTCTGCATTTGAATTATTACAGCCCCAAGCGGAGTAACGTAATTGTTGAGGAGGTGTAAGCTCGATGTACCTTTGTGAAATCTCAATTCCAACTGATTCAATTACAGAACTACGTGTACATGATCATGTTTATAGCAGTTAACTGACTTTATCCAGAAAGACATTTTAGTAAATCTGGATTTTTCAATACATTTATTTGAAGAATGGAATGTTCAACATGGCGATCACGCGCTGTCCTTGTTCGTATTAGATGCATTCAATAAATATCGGTTTCATCTGAATGCATATAAACTGGATTTGCCGAACAGTCGACAATGATTTGTCACTTGTAAAACCCGGATGCCTTATCGAGCTAACCCCGACAAATATACGTAGCTTATTAGAAAGGTTGCATGTGTCTGCATAATAACATCCACAAGCGAAACCAGATTATGTGTGTCACGACATATGGAAATTGTGTTGATAAAATGTTCCAAATGTAATTCAAAGGCGTGCCATAGTTTCAAAAGTGTGAATTGTTTTCCTACGTGGTTTCTGTTTTACGAGTCGTGCTGTGTTTGCGATTTAGCCTTTGACTTCAATCACTAGGATGCTAAACTAAAGAATTAATCTACGTTTTGTACAGATGAAGTTTCACACATGTCCGTATGTCATGCGATCATCATCAACATCATCACCATCATCATCATCGTCATCATCATCATCATAATCATCATGATATCATCATCATCATCATCATCATCATAATCATCACCATCATCATCATCATCATCATCATCATCACCACCATAATCATAGTCATCATGATCATCATCATCATCAACATCATCATCACCATCATCATCATCATCATCAACAGCACCATCAGCATCAGCATCGTCATCATCGCCATCATCATCAGCTGCAGCAGCGTCATCATCATCATCATCATCATTATCAATCTTCATCATCGTCAATCATCAATCATCGTCATCATCATCATCATCAGCAGCAGTAGCATCAGCAGCAGCAGCATCATCATCAGCAGCAGCATCATCATCAGCTTCATCAGCATCATCATCATCAGCATCATCATCCTCCTCCTCCTCATCATCATCATCATCAACATCAACATCAACATCAACATCAACATCACCATCACCATCATCATCTTCATCTTCATCATCATCATCATCA
>CM051026.1:28913095-28923095 GCA_027627225.1 Congeria kusceri | reverse complement strand
ATCGTTATAATACACATTGGCGAATCGTCATGACCCTCTGGCGAATCGTCTTTAAACTGTGGCGAATCGTTATTGTGGTGAATCGTTACTAATGCTACTACCCGGGGCCAGGTGTTATATCATCAGCTGAAACAAAAGTTTGAAACAAAATTGAAAGAACTGTCATTTACTAGTAGCTTTGACTACAACAATTACAATGTTATTCTTATTCATAGTTATGTGCAAATAAGATGCATAACAATTGACCTTTCCAATTTATGTCACACAGGTAAAGAAACTGTAGACAGTAGATATTTTCGGCCGATGACACACAATTCCATATATTTGATATTTTGATCAGTAGTAATATAATAAAACTCGTTTACCTTTTTTTCGATTTGATTTTGTATTCTCACTGTTAGTTGTATTAACAATTATTTTGCCAAATTTCATACACAAACCGTTTTAACACGACGTGCAATAAAATGTGGTGTTGAAATATTTGCTCAACACACGGTTTTAAAATGCATGCCATAATGGGTGTAAACATTGACTAACACCGAGGGCCTAACGGGTCGTTTTAAGAAATAAATAGAACATACATATGAAACGTTGCGTTTCAAATGTAAAAATAACCATTAATTATTTAAATATATTTTACGCCTACAGTATGGTTCCATCAAGACACGTATACGGGCTTTTACAAAATTGCAACTATCTGAAAACAACTTCAGACTCGTTTAGCCTTCAGTCGTAAATCTAAACTGGAACGCGTTTCAATATTTCCGTCTCTTGCAACATGTATATTATGGATACAAAACACCTTGTTCAAAATTGCTCTTCCGAAATATCAACCAAAACAAAAGTAAATCAAAAGTAAATGTTTTCACTAGAGCTTCTGTATTATTTAAGATACCGATGTGTTGCGACATGTACAGAACTCTACTGCAGTGCAAGGGGCGCAGCCTACGAATTATACTTCAATGTATTGATGCGCGAATTGCAAAAACTAAACCCCAAATTAATTTACTCTTTTAAGGCGAAAATTTGCAGTATACACACAATCGTAATTATAATTATAATTATAAGAATTCGGCTTTATGCATATTAGATACCAAAAAACTGACCTTCATACATCGATGAAGCGTCAAAAAGAGCGTTTCAATTTTTAAGTATTTCTGCATTGTGTTATACAGAAACAAAAGTTTTTATAATTAGCATATTATTTACGCTTTCATAAATATTAAAAGACAATGATGACACATTCCTACAGTAACACTACAATATACTACACGACAATATATTTATTAAAACTAATGAAAAGCTGCTCTTGCAAGGTTTAGAGCGTAATCAAAAACATGCAGATACACAACATTTTCGTGAACAAAGAATGTGTCACCCATTTCATATGTATCAAATAGAAACAAAATAACAGTCTTTTTTTACTAGTTTGCCAAATGTTCAGTATAAGGAATCGCTACGCAGCAAGCAAGCCCATATAGACGCAATATGGGCTACAGGTTGGCAAATATAACATATGGATCCATGTCAGACCCATATATTATTTTTTCTGCCTATATCGGGCCCATATCGGACCAAGCAGGCCAGCCCACATGAGTTTCTTGCAAGTATGCCCATATGGGTCCCGGTAAGTCATAACAAGTGGGCCTGATAAGGGCTATACCTGGGCTGATCTTCCACATGGGCCCCATATGGGACCAATATACATCGCCTTGCCGATGTTAGACCCACTTGGGACCCAGACAAGCAAGCCCATTAAGGTACCAAAAAAAAAGCTCATATGGGTTCCAAAATAGTAAGCCCATATGGGTCCCAGCAAGACTGCTTATATTGGTCCCCAACAACCAAGCCCAAATTGCAAGACAGCCCATATGTGTCCCAAACAAGCAAGTCTATATGGGCCTCCGATACCAAGTACACATGGGTCCCAGAAAGAGTAAGGGTACTGAACAAGAAAGCCCATATGGGTCCCAGCGAGAAGGCCTCTATGGGACCCAAATAAACAGACCCATATTTGGTCACAAAGGGCAAGCCCATATGGGTCCCCATCGAGAAGGTCAATGTCTGTTTTCAACAAGCAGCCCCATATGGGTCCTAGCAAGTAGGCCTATATGGGCCCAATATGGGAAATACCTGAGCAAATATACCATATGGACCCATATTTGACCAAGCAGGCAAGCCCACATGGGTTCCTTGCAAGTATGCCCATATGGGTCCCCGTAAGCTATCAGTTGTGGGCCTGATAAGGGCTTTATCTGGGCTGATCTTCCACCTATGGGACCAATATACATCGTCTTGCCCATATTAAACCCACTTCGGTCGAAGGCAAGCAAATCCATATAGGTCCCAGCAAGAAAGCCCATATGGGTTCCCAACAAGTAAGCCAATATTGGTCTTATCACGAACCCAGCAAGCAAGCCGATTTGGGGGCAACATGTGATTTACCTGGGCAAATAGACCATATGGGCCCCACGTGGGACCCATTAAATACTGTTTTTCCCATACCGGGCCCATATTGGACCAAGCAAGTCAACCCACATGGGTACCCATAAAGTATGCCGATATGGGTAAAGCCATCCCATGTGGACCGATATGGGCTATACCTGGGCTGATACACCACATGTGCCCCATGTGGGACCCATATGCGTTGTATAGCCCATATCAGACCCAGTTGGGTCCCAGGCAAGCAAGCCCATATGGGTCCCTGCAACAAATCCCAAAGAGGCGCCAAGCAAGAAAGCTCCATATGGGTCCCAGGAAGGCAGCCCATATTGGTCCCCAACAAGCAAGCCCATATGGGTCAACAACAGCAATACCATATGGATCCCAGCAAGAGAGCCCACATGAGTACCAAACAGGCAAGCCCATATGTTTGTTCAAATACATTGAACTCTACGGGATTTTCTGATTGGCTAATCATACAAAAAACTGATTTGCTAAAGCAATGCGAGCTAGGAGTGATCTGTGATTTCAAGTCAGCACAGATCACCCCTAATTCGCATTGCTTTAGCAAATCAGTTTTATCGATTGTTTGTGTGTGATTAGCCAATCAGAAAACCCTGCAGTATTCAATGTATTTGAAAAGGAACACTGTGGGAAAGAGGAGTGAATAATGGCTTACAACGTTCGAAATACTTTTTCTTCTTAACGTATATAGCTCACATGGTGAGTGACCAGTATTAAACTAAATCGTGATTAGAAGCAGTAGCAGAAGAAGTAGAAGAAGCAGAAGCAGTAGCAGTAGCAGTAGCAGTAGCAGTAGCAGTAGCAGTAGCAGTAGCAGTAGCAGTAGCAGTAGCAGTAGTAGTAGTAGTAGTAGTAGTAGTAGTAGTAGTAGTAGTAGTCGTCGTCGTCGTAGTTGTTGTTTTTATTTTATTATTTTATAAACGCTGTGCGGAAATTTCATAAGAAAGTGAGCATTGCCCTTTTCAACAAACAGTCACCGAGGATAGTCACGCATCCAGCCTTCTGTTGTTTGTTTCTGAAAATAAGATCACTGTTTGAAAACGGTCTTTATCAGGAATGACCAAACACGTGCAAGAGTTACAATAAAACACGTGACTGTGCCTAAAATCGGAGCAAGGGTCCAAAACGATGTTCAACAGAATGAATGTCAGAAATGTGTTGATGCCGAAATATGTTTTACGAGGTAAAGTGACCCCATAGAAAAATGACCTCCACGTTTTTATATTTTGAAAAAAAGACTTCCCGGTAATATAATTTCGAATGCCCCGGTCGTAATATTATGACTCCCCAACGTTAAGTTAACTGAGCCCAACCCAAGAATTTGTATCCACTGTAAAATAACGAACCTTTAAATGTTTCTGCCATTGACGGACAAACGGGCGGACCGACAGACAGACCGACAGACAGACCGACAGACAGACCGACCGACAGACAGACAGACCTACAGACCGACAGACAGACAGACCGACAGAACGACAGACAGACAGACAGACAGACAGACAGACAGACAGACAGACAGACAGACAGAGATTATCTTGACGTATAAATATACATATGCAGCTCACGCGTAAGCTGTGTACGGCGTAAGTTGTATGCGGTCTAACAAAGCCGGCATCCAAATGCAGTATTTGGTTACTGATATGCAGGCGTTCCTATAGCTAATTGTATTTGCATAATAATTTGACACTGTAACCTATTATAAACTTTCAGAAATTATCGGAAACATTACCTATCTCATTCCACACACGAATACTCAGTACCTTTAAATTCATTGTGAGGCAACAACAACTGTTAACTCGGTTTAATGTGTTTTGCTAGCTGTGTTTCTTTAAATTCAAGATCGTTTTTTAAAACTGACATACACGGGCTCATATTTACAAATTGTATGGCCATTGATTATATATGTGATTATAACCCATGTACGCGTACTTCTGTGGATTATATAGATGCCTATCTCAATATGCAAATGACCGATTTAGTTACATGTCCAGTTATGCATTTCTGCTATAAAGCACGCTGATTTTTTATCTGGTTTTATTGGAAAGAATAGAAATAATTTATATCGTACTTAAAAACATGACTTGGTTTAGGTCATGTCATTGGTATACATATATAAATTGTAGCATCTTCAATGCCGACATGTGTAATTTCAAAATATATGACATACCATTATATAGAAATACACCACAATCATATCTTTATAAAATCTGATCGGAAATTAATGAATGACAGGACACCAATAATCGACAAAGAATAGACACAATACAGTTTCATCAAGTAAGTACATGCACATATACGTATACCACTCATATCCAGTTAGTATATATGTATTGTTCGTGCAATAACAGTTTAGCTGTTAAAGCTCTCCTTTAGCAAATAACCACATCCTCAAATAGGGTTAAGCGGTATCTTGTGTTCTGCTATTGTTCTATAACTGTTTGCTAAGGAATTGTATTGTACTTTTTTACCTGTGTTCTCGCAAGAAGACTATCATAGCGAACTGCTTCTAAAATAGTTGTGTAGAATGACATTAATTAATAAAAGTGTTTTCGGTTAGTCCAGATGCTTTAGAATTTGCAGTTAAGAATGTAATGACATTCTTCAAAAATACGAAATAGTGTGAATAAGTGCCTTTAACACAATATACACTCATCATATTCACGCCAGATATGTATCATGTTAAACTTTGTATCGAGAGATGCAACACTATGTGTTGATTTATACATTAAGACTGTTCGTGAACGTTCGATTGCTTATCATCCTATTGATTTTGATAAAGCACTAAGTTTTTGTGAATAAGTGCGTTTTAATTAAACCGTATAATGTGAAATATACAACGTGAAATAATACATGCACAACTGTATACTTGATGTCCGAGGTAAATCATGCATGTAAACAACATTCGGTCATAGAGACGCCATTAACAAAACACACGTGATTTGAATTTAATATATAATTTAGTATTGTACTTTCACTTTTGTTTCCGAACGTACATTTGTGTTTATTTAGCATAGTCTAACTTAAATGAATGATCAAAAATGATAGTATGAAAACTCATGATATTTGATGTCCAAGTAATAAATCATCTGATACAAATAGATTTTAAGTTGAGTTCTATCCAAATAACCCAACATTACATGTACTCTATTTATAAGGTAGTCAGGTAAACACTGAGTCATTGGGATTTCAGTGGGACAAGGACAACGCAAATACAATGTATGTTTTTGTTCTAAAAGACACATTTCGTGCATTGTGCTTACTTTTAACAACTGTTTACTTCATGAATATCGTATCTTATACAAACAAACGAATACTGAAAATATGATTTATGGTGGAAGCTTTCCTTGAGCATTGCTGTATTGAGGAATAGTTGGGTTTATAGATATTTGATAACATTGATACATGCCTCTTTACAATCAGTGTTATTTGGATGTTTATATTGGGCGACTTTGAAAGAGTAACTTATCGCATTTTTTTTATTACTTGATTATGCACATTATGCTGTAGAATGGATGATAAATACAAGTACATGTAGATATTATTACAACCCAACACATATTAACGCGGTACTGCTAATAACGAAGTCAGGCCGTTCGCTTTAAAAAAAAAGATTTGTTGAATATTAAGAATATGTGTTATCTATAACATATATTCACAGCAATTTTAACCAACAAACTTAAAGGGACTATGTCAACGAAATATTGGCTTTCTATTGCACTATAAAGTATTTTATATGATAGTAATGCGCTATCCTAGAACAAGTGTATTAAATAAATCAAAAATAATAAAATACACATTAAGATATTTGATAAAAACTAATAAGCAAAAGAGTCTGAAAAAATTAAAATGCCAAGCTTGTATCGAACTCACGACTTAGGAGCCATACGAAGAAATAACAGCAGTCTCCTTTTTAACCAACTGCGCTACCATGCTAGGTAATGAATTGTGAAAAAAATATCGTTACATAAAATGCTCCCAATTCTGACGTCAAAATGAAAACAGGAAAATGGCAAAACAAACAAGACCTATATTATAAATTGATTTATATCTCAGAATGCCTTAACTCTTTCAAATTATATATACCCTGTTTATATATACATAACTCTTTCAAATTATATATACCCTGTTTATATATACCCTGTTTTAACTGTTATTATATGCGGGTATTAATATATAAATTGCAGATTTTTTTTAAAGAATTGCCCCACTGAGTCCCTTTTCGATGACATAGTCCCTTTAATTTTGTACATGATTCATGTCTCATAATTTGAATGCGTTTTCAATGTTTACTACGTGTCTGATATAATTGTGTTTATTAATCACAAGATACATTCTATATTGTAGTATTGCTTCTTATCAAGCAGGCGTCAATACATAATTAAATGTAGTACACAATTAATTATGTCAATATATTAATCTTTACAATGATCAATATATATGACCTGTTAAAGATAACGCTCAACACCGGCAAGCTTGCATGCCGGAGACATTAAAGAGTGTAAACTCGAAGCGCATACATATTTTTAGATTCGTGCGACAGTGAGATATCCTCTACAGGAATCGCGACTTGCACGTATATGTTTTAATATATTTAACGTCAATAATAATGGCAAACGGTGTATTAGAACTATCAGATGTATTCTGTTTAAACGGCCACCGAAAACACTTCGCGAAACCGAAATTTCGCAAACTTAAGTACCTTTTTCTTTCAGACATTACTATTTCTACATAAAGTGTGCATTAAAGTGTTTACTTGTGATAAATAACTGATGTTTTTCACATAAAAATTGCATGTCTGTCATTATGAAACTTTTATGCAAAATTGGCTTTCCCGTGGCATTTTTTAATATTCCCACGGGATTTTCATTTTCCCATGGGATTTTTATTTTTTCCCGTGGGATTTTTTCACATTTTTTGTTGGAAAAAAATCCCGTGTGATATTTTTTTTTTTTAAATATCCTTTTTTATGCATATATGCATATTAAGCGTTGTTAAACTGTTTGCACTAATTCTCGCTTGAAATTTATGATTATAAAAAAAATCCCACTTTTTAAATGGGAAATAAAATCCAGTAGGAAATTTTTTTATTTTATTAAATAACTAGAAGAAATATCTTGGGCTAGTTAAAACATTGTATTGTTTTATATTTCTGAGTATTTTATAAGCGTTTTCTTAATTTTCAAATTTTAAGTTTTCCCACTGGATATTTTCCCACTTCTGAATGTGGGAAAAATTGTCCCAGTTTTGAAAATGGGATTAATTTATTTTAAAGAAAATGTGTATTTTCTCATGTGCAATCTACGTAATGTATTACTGATTAAAGTATGCTATTCAGTGTCTAAATTATCATAATTCCATTGTTTAAACGCAGGATAAGTAGAGTAGAATCTGTGATACTGCGGTCTGCGCTTGACCGATACTGTACATTTTGTTTCAGCTAGATATAGCATTGTGTTAATACAATTATTGCATATTATGCTTAATTCGAACGTCGATTCATTTTGTCATCTATCAATCAGTCAATGATAACGTGAGGTCAGTTTAATATTTCATACAGTAAAGGTTTTTTCGACAAACTCTAGAAAACGTTTAAGTTTGGTACACACGTCATTCCGCTCAGTTGATGACGAAACTCAAATAATAAATTTACGAGTAATTAAATTACCATAGGTCATGTACTTATTGCACTTCTATTATATATTTAATAATTTATAAACAAAAATAACTTGAGATCTCTTGTAATATTTCGCAAGTTTGAATAAGTATTTACGAAATACATGTATGTGAATACACAAACTAGAGTTGGAAAGTTTTTAATCGATTGCTGCTAAAATAGAATTGTAAAGGAAATTTGAAACTTTAAACAGTGTACATAATATCAATGTATTGATCATAAGTTACAGCATATTTCAAATCGCTATATTTGATTAGTCGAACATACGCAACAAAGCTGACCCGTTTTGAAACTATATATGCCTACAATTTCCTTCTAATCGCCATAGGATTAAATACCACATGTTTAATTTCATGCGTATATCAGAAACCATCAGCACTTTAAATTCAGTGGCTGTGATTCCGCATATTAGCTCAATACATAAAACCATGCATAGCCCAATTTATTACTGGAACTGCGGGGAACTCTGGTACAGTGAAAACGTCTCTCGCCGCGCAATCTGTTTACTGCCAACGGTTCGAGCTCCGATGACCGGACCTGAGCAGACAGCCGCGGGAACCTTAAACCCTCATACTGGATGTAGCCCGACACGTCTGTTACCGAGAAAGATACTAAGATAGCAATGGCGCAACGCTACCTTACTAAACATGTATATTAGTATTGATCTATAGGCAAAATGTCTCCTGGCGCACAATTTCTCTACGCCATACGGTTAGAGCATCGAAGCTTTCACCTAAACAGGCAGCCAAGGGAACCTAAAGCTCTCCTACCGGAAGGGGTCCGACGCCTCTCGGCCGCAATGTTGCCGATAGACGCATTAATATAGTTTACATAGTCAAAACGTCTCCTGGCGAATAATATAATTTAGTATAACATGTAAGATATATATGTATTACAGGGACTGGCAGACCTGGACGAATGCAGCCATAGTGCTGTGCAATTACTTATTTTTGACAATAAATATATTTTTATAATAAAACCGCAGTGCTCGAGTTGGCTGTTCACGAGCGCCCGCACGGCCTAAATATCAAGTTGGCCGTAGCGAGACCGGAAGGCTACCCATACGCCGTACACAAGAATCTCCAAATCCAATGCGCAATTTACTTAGTTGTGATTATGTACAGGCATAAACATGCTTATAATTATTATTAGTTCGTTACGCGGAGTTTTCAATAAACCGTGTTAATCACTAAATAATGACAGTGATGCTGCTGCTGCTGATGTTGCTGCTGCTGCTGCTGCTGATGATGAAACAGATACTGATACAAAACTTAATTATGGTGATGATGATGATGATGATGATGATCATCATCATCATCATGCTCATGATCATCGTCATGATGATGACGATGATGACGATGATGAAACAAATATTAATACAGAGATTCATGATAGCGATGATAATGATGATGATGATGATGGTGATGATGATGATGATGATGATGATGATGATACAACTGATGATACTACTACTCCCATGCAACAATCCCGTCATCTACTGACATATTAGTAATGGTACTGATAATAACGATGATAATTATGATGATGAGAATCATGATATTGAAATTAATGATGAATTGTAAATGCCACTTTACATAAGATAAACAAATATTTTATTGAGAAAATTATCGAAGATTCTTTATGAATTTGGCCCTGTTCTTAGTCTTATTTTATCAAAATATTCAAGTAAAAAGTATGAAGTGGTGGCCTCCATACGTGTTGAGTAGGAGCAACCTTCTCATACACAATTAAAGTTGTTAATCACCTAATTAATTAGCTACTGCCATAGATCACACGCCCCAATTAGTGGATGTATTTACACCTTGTTAATTGGCTTAGAGCCGTCACGTGTTTATCACC
>CM051026.1:28563095-28908095 GCA_027627225.1 Congeria kusceri | reverse complement strand
ATTAATTACAGCGAAAAGCTTAGTTTACCCAATCAAGGTAAGCATAAAGCAGCAATATGTATTGGCTATAAGTTTTGTTTTGATTCAACGACGTCAGCCACTAGAGGCACTCAGCCATGTTTCTATGATATTGTTCGTCATACAGGCAATGAATTGTGACCACAACTATGTACTGCATTTTAGAAGTGTTGGCATTGGAGAAACAAACGCATGCATGATGATTTTGGTTGTGTTTAACTATTTCATGAAATAACTCTCTGTTCAGTATGCTAGAGATAGTCACATCACCAACATAACTTCATCATAATGTATTACTTTCACTATAAATGTATTACAGTATTCACAGTTCACATAAAAATCAGAATGATACAATGTGTGTACACTGCATTTCTATACTGAATGGTATTCATTGTATAGGCTTGTACTCATTGAGTTATATCTCACAATATTTAATACTCACTGTCTTATTTTATTTTCTGTTGATATAGAGAATAACAGCTTACTACCTGGTCTTGTGTAATATATCAGGTGAGGCATATAATAATATAACGGCGAGCCTTCTGAGTCGTTATTTTATTCGTGCTGAACCTGATATATTACACAAGATCAGGCAGTAACCTGTTTTCCTAATTATCATACCACGGTTGTCTTAAAATTACACCAAACGAGCTGATATATATATATTTATTTATTTGAAAAACTAAAAGCAGTGTTTATTTTGCTGAGCCGGCTTTTTTTTACACGTTCACGTACATAAAGCTATGGATTTCTGTAAGTTGACAGGATAATACATGTACCTTATTATTAACATTTCGTAATGATAAATGAGCTGTTTTCACTACAAATACATATATTACACAAACTATAATATATATTATGTTGAAAATGCAAACAGAAATGGATTGCAACGATCAATTTCATCGGATAACACACAACGCCAAAACTTTAAGAGACGCCATTTTGGAGTTGTGTATTGAAGTTTACATTTTCAAGATCATGTCATTATAGACTATTACGTTTTGCATTTTTTTTTTTGTAAAAAATGTTGTTTTTTTAAATATGTTGAGGCACGTTATAGACTGATTCTGTGTAGTGCATTTATTTGGAATGTATTGAAACAATTGTGTCTGTATGATTGATTGTTCGATTGATGACGTCATACCACTACCAAAGTGCAGGTTTATTTGAATATTAAAAAAATAACTTATTGTGTTTTATGAAGATTGAAAATAATAAACTGTATGCGTTCTTGTTATCAAATTGTTTGCTTTATGCGATCGGACTCATTATTACCGAAAATGTTGACTTTATAGTTGATTCCGGGTAATATGACAAACCTCCAACCATTGACTGATATAAACGACCTGATAAAACAAATAATAAGACACCTTCGTATCAGGCGAATTTCAGCATAGTGATATGATAAATTGATAGTAATATACTTGACATCTTCGTCTATAAATGTATCAAACCTGAAAGATACGACTATTAAGTTACACTTCAATTACTTGCTATGTTCGTGGTTTATCTCAGGACTCGATGCTAGTTATTTTATGTTCTCATAACTTAGACTAAGGTACATGCTATGCTTGCTTTCTAGAAACCATAGAATGTACCACAACGTCAGTTCCAGAGCACCTCACTAAGGAAGAAAGTACTCGCTCTACAATTTTGGACGCTTACACGGTACAAGTTATAGAGTCGGTGGATAGATTTACAGAGGATAAATGTAATACATATATACACAATTTATATGTGAAACTATAATTATAAATATGAAACATCTGTAACATCTGTCTACATTTGTATCTTGCGGGGCTTCATCAGATAACACTGTCCGGCTGACAAAATACAAGTTCATATTTTCATTATTTTGCATATTCGTTTTATTACGTTTCCCACAAAACCGCTACATATTAACGACCAAAAATAGATGCACGCAATGCAGCAAAACATAATGATTTAACGGCACATTGTGTTGTTGTCTTCAATGCAGACACTGATTTCATGCAGGACTTCATTTAAATGGTTCACTAAGCATTTTTTGCAAAACTCAGTACTCGTCGTTGAAAACAACATGATGCCATTGTATGGATGCTTAAGCACGAATTCACACATTGTGTAACAGTTGTTCTAGGTTAAATTCACGCCGTCGAATAAATACAAACGTGTTCCCCTTATTTAGTCATTATAAGCATGTTTAAGAGGAATACACAAATATCATAACAATTCCCAGCAAACGATACAATAACAGAAAGCATTGGCATTTCCACAACACAAAATGCGAACAATACATATATAAAAGTTAGTGTATTCGTTCACTTTTTAGCACAGTCACGGTTATATTATCGATATATATTTAGAACGCTATGTATTTCAATTTAACGTCATACCAAATGGTGCGGTTTTTAGTAAACAACCAAAAAACAGTGTTAAAAATAATTTTTGACATATGTTTACCTGATTTATGAGCACATCATATCAGGATAAATATATTATTATGCAAGTGCTGGATAAATATATAGTTTCTCATTCTCGGCTCGAAACAGTGTAGCGCTCTCGCTGACGTGTTTATCAAACTCGCATGATAAACTTGATCTTTATCCAATACTCACATTATATTCTCTATATAAATGATAACTATAAAGCTGAATGCAAATATGACTGAATGCAAACTTGACTGCGGTGAAACACGCAACTTTTAAAGTTGTCATGCTGCAATCCTTCTAAAGTTGTCATACATGTACTGCATACTGCAAATACCTACAAATTGATCTTAGTCTACTTTAGTTTTTCATCATGACATAATCGATCGAAAGAAGCAATATGACTGCGTCCCTTGTACAGATGTATGCTGCATGCTGCCGTTCTCTACAAATTTGCCTTTTCATCACGACATAAGCACGATCTAAAGAAGTTTCACTATCTTACTTTTTGAACATGTGCCTGTCATTTCGTTAATGTCAAACAAATTGCTAATTTAAACGTTATAATTTTACTCGGAAATGGTAACATATTTTTTATAACATTGACAACACAAATGGGAATTAGTTTAACAATATGGCCACGATGGCTCTAGCTCGCTCACCTGAGTTTAAGGCATCATAATGGCTTTTAACAAGAGGGCCAAATGTCACTAAACCACTAACCTGACTATAAATACATGTGCCTTGTAGTTTTAGGAGAAGGATTTAATAGACTAAATAAACCATGTGAGCACAGGGCACATGGCCACTTTCAACCCCAGGGGCATAATTTGAACAATATTTGTAGTGAACAAAGTTTCAAGCCAAATATGAAACCTCTGGGCCTTGCGGTTTCAGAAGAGAATATTTTTAAAGCCCACTTTCGATATCAGTATATAGAGACCATGTTACCCCGGGGTGGGTCATTTTGCTATTTAAGTCTAATTAAAACCATGCGACCCTTGGAGCTTGGCCAGTTTTGTCCCTAGTGGAATCATTGAACAATCTGTGTAGAGGACCACTATACAATGTTATATACCAAATATGAAACCGCTTGTTCTTGCGGTTTCAGAGGAGGAGAAGATGTATAAGGAAAATGCTATTTAAGTTTATATAAACCATGTGACTCCCGGGGTGTTGTCAGTATTGACCTTAGAGGCATCATCATAACAATCGTTGTAGAGGACATCTATTAAATGTTACATACAAAATATGAAACATCTGGGCCTTGCGGTTTCAGAGAAGAAAATTTTTGAAGTCATTTTGCAATATATTTCATAAAATCAATGTGAAACCCGGAGCGTGGCCCATTTTGACCCGAAGGCGTAAATTAAACAGTCTTGTAGAGGACCACTAGAAAATGTCAAATATCAAATATGAAACCACTTGGCCTTGCGGTTTAAGAGAAGAAGATTTTTAAAATCGTTTTGCTATATGTTCTATATAATCCATGTTGCTCCCAGGGCGTGGCCCGTTTTGACCCCATGTAATTTTAACAATTGTGTAGATGACTACTATAGGATGATACTTACCAAATACGAAATATCTGGGCATTACGGGTTTAGAGGAGAAGATTTGTAAAGTCATTTTGCTATATATTACATATTAAACACGTGACCCCTGGGGCGTGTCCCGTGTAGACCTCGTGGGCATAATTTAAACAATCTTTATAGAGGACCACTATAGGATGTCACATATCAAATATGTAAGCTCTGAGCCTTTCGGGATCATAAGATAATTTTATTAAGTTTTCACTTTTTAAAACTATTTTAGCACTGGTGATCTACACTTGCAGCGGACCGGAAAGAGGTCCACACATGAATCATTCCTGCGCAGTTTGGGGAAAATCTGCCAAGTGGTTTAGGAGGAGATGTTGTTTGAATCAAAAGTTGACGACGGACGGACGGACGGACGGACGGACGGACGCACGCACACACGCACGCACGGACGACGGACAACGGGCGATCACACAGGCTTACCATGAGCCCTTTGTGCTTCAGTGAGCTAAAAAGCACACAATAATGTTCAAGCATTGTACAAGTGTATGTGCAAGTGATTCACGATTTGTGTTTACCTCTTCTATCTTAGTTATATGCACACTGTCTTTCCCATGATTTACCTATAATAAATATAACAGTTGCGGCATGGATGTATGATTTCATTAATCAACAAATCGTTATTTTAATGCATATGTCAATGTCCTACTTCAAATAAATTTGAACATATGATACACGTTAAATATATGATAGGCCGTCCTAATAAAGAAATCAGTTTATATTGCATATTATTATATTTCATGGACATTATGTTCATAAGTATTACCTCTGCCGTCGCACATGTCACTTTTGCTTTCATGTTCCTGATTAAATAAATACCATATGTTACTCAAATTATGTAATAGGTAGTGCAATAAAACATGGTAAGACGTATATATGAATGTTTGAGAACAACTTGCATTTAAATGTCCAGCTATCTGCATTGTATCATCCGTATCACTAGCTATTCTACCACAATCATTAATAGACACATATAATGCTAGAATTTATATATATTAAACATGTTGCTGATATTTTATCGAGACCTACCTAATGATGAATTGTTCAGTATACTTCTATAGCCGTTAATCTTAGAAGTATGGCATATCTAACACCTCACACTTGATTTAAAATTAAAAAACTACATTTGTAAATTATATCAGTATTTGTATTTGTAATTGCACTGGTTAAATTACATCAATTGAAAATGTACAATTGGAGAGTGGCAAAGAGCTAAACGAATAATACCGATAATTACCATCTCAAAAAAAACTGCATACGATCGCTTTTCTCGTCGGTCATTTACATATTAAATACAAAAAATAGTTGTGGTTGATTGCAATTCCATGATTTATAACTTTAAGTAAAACATCATCTGCTGGTATGCGCTTATAATGTATAATGAATTTAAAACATTATAGTTTACATCTCGTGAGCTCTATGAATCATCATTTGCTAAATTAATTAAAATGTTCTTTTGAAGAAGCGAATAGACAGGTACAATTATCTGAATGTAGATAGATATACACACACATTAACCGATTTGTTTATTCCGAGTCTTGTGTTCGGTTGTATTTTTGAACAAAGCTAGTGTTTGTTTCTGATTAAAATAGATACATAAGTTATTACCAACTATACGTGTTTAATAAATGGTGTTTCGCAGGTTATGTCCATTTTGTACATACGTATATATTATATGTATGTTGATGTATCTTAATATATGGACAGATATAGTATAATACCATGCAATCGAACACTACGTTATGAAATGAACGTTAACTTTGGAGATGTATTAACAAATACTTCAACGTTATAACATGTACATTACTTACTTAATCATCTTCGCTCCCAGTGGAGCATAAGGCATCAAACCATTATTATATGCCCATACCATAAGTCTATGATCAAATATATGTGCTATTGAGACGTCATTAGGTGTTCCTATTCAAATCACTTGATTGCAAACTTAAGTGTGGGCTACATTGTAAATGACGAAACTACATAGTCATATCATTTGTACTGGGAACAACACATACGTGAAGCAATACATTTACATAGTATTTAAAAAAACAAAACCAGTACTTGTATGGGTGTGTCAAGCCCTTCTCAGCAGCATTCAAACAGCAACTGGAGATCGATCAAATGCTTACATGTACTCACGTCTACAGATTCGCTTCATTGTGGGTTAAATGGATATAAATTCGCGAGTGATTCAAACTGCAGCTAAACCATAACAAGTTTTGAGTGTTAAAGTGTGTTTTAAAAAGCGTAATATGTGCATTATTAAACATGATGTGAACTCATTAAACCAGCATCAGACTACATATGGTAAATCATACAAATTGTATTAACGCAATACATACATATTAATACAAATATCTTAAAAACATATAACTGTATACTACTATTACTAAATAAGGCTAATTGTATGTACATTTCATCGTTTCTTAACCAGTTTAGACATTTGATAGCATACTGGCAAACTGTGTTTTTGGACGCTCGAAGTGGAAATGAAATTGAAATTTGCAACTGATACAAGCGATAGGCATGTATATATGTATATAATTGTTATATGCTAATATAATGCAATTTAACGTATGAACAATGCATGTTTTTTTCACAGAGATTTACACCACAACTGAAACAGCAAATGCTTCCACAACAACGAATGTCAACAACACAAAGTATGTGGATAGCGAAGAGCCTCACAGCTTATATTTCAACAGTAAGTTAACAAAAAATAATAATATGCCAGTCTGATATCAATTGTTTTAAAATGCCGACATCCAGGAAATCTGTAATAAACTTTAATAAAACACATACAGCCTACTGTTTTACATGTAAATGATTTACATAGAACAACAACACAAAGTTCAGGCTATACATGTGTGAAGCATTACTTTAATCAGATTGCCGTCTATCTTTTGTACAAATAGACCGCGTCACGAAAGGGGAATTCCTAAAGAACATGTACATGCGTCACTTCATGAAACGCCAAGTAACATTCGACTGCCAAAACCTAAATCGTCTATAATACATGTATTACAAATATTGTACATTTCTCTGACATAAAGGAACTGTTTTTGTTTATGTCCAAACTTCTTAAAACTAATATGGCTGATTATAACTAGCCTTATTTGTTTACCTAATCTCTGCTAGTAATGCACATGTCAATATGTTAAAAAAATGTGTTTCAGTATTATTACCTAACCGCACTTTTATTTTAAGTATGACATGTCACAAAATGACTTGTCATGAATTGAACAATGCTGCATTTTGTTGAATTAATATAAGGTTAACTTAATTCTGGTCGATGTGAAAACAAGCAGTATGTTTTAAATCGTATTATAAGTATCGTTTTATACAATCGGTACATGGTGTTTTATTGCCTACAATATTTAATTTGTGAAGATAATTGATTCATTTACACCTTTCAATATATACGTTTTTTTTATGCTTTCCAGTGGTTAATAGGGAAATATCAGTGAAATAAAATGGGCAATTCATTGTTTTAAACAGTGAAAATTACCACTTTGATACTTTTCACTATTTCACACCAGTTTCCGATTTAATACAGTAACTTAAATGGACCGTAAACGATGTCGGACTCGAAAAATGGGAATGTCGCTTTTTTACTTTTTGGATGCGTCACTCTTGAAAATATAAATTGATATGATCACTCGTCAAATGAGTGTTATGTTATTTTCAGCACTTTCAAAGAGAGACTTCATGATCGTAAATTTTGAATTTCTTCTCGGGATGTTAACACGATAACCTGTTATGGTCAATGTATACATGAGAATATATCAATGGTAATTACTTTGTACCAATACATGGCGCTCGGAGAAATCCACATAGTTGTAGATCTACTAAAGGCCAGTTGAGTGTTGGAATGAAAATCTAGCGGTTATCTATTTGTATAATATTTTCCAGTTGGCCTTTATTGGCAAGTCTTGGAATGCTAACTGTATTATAGGTCGACCTTCCGCTAAATCTTCATACCTCAAAGCATCCGTGATTTGGAACGTGTTAGTAGTGTCCTCAACTGATAATGGAGCTACTTGTTCACCGAGCAGTCGGAACATTACCAAAATGACACATGTTAAGCATAAAATAAAAAAGAACACGTGTTGGTTTCGGTATATGATTTTTTATTCACTCGTGATAATATAAATTATATGGTAACTCCTACCTAAAACTCGATATTCTAACGAAACCAACAAATAGCCTCTATATACTACGAGCCTTTTATTCCCATAAATATATGTCTCATATAAATATGGCTGAATACACATTTACGCATCAAGGTTAAATAAACATTTATAAAACATTGTTTGCTACAAATATACAACCTGGTTGTATAGCGTGATACTTCCGGCAGAGACAAATGATAACGTGGTCGTCAAAATCACCAACCTCAACGCAACGCAAACGGTGACAGTTATTACTGTTCGGTTGAAAGTACCTGGCAAAACAAAATAAACTTCGGCCATATTCCAGAAAGATAAATAATAATAAAAGAGGTTTACAATTTAATCATTCAATAGTTTAATGTTCAGAGAAACAGATTTGCAACTGAAGTAAATACAAGTATAAGCAATACGATGTCTAGCGAAATCATGAAGACTAACACTGACAGCGATACAAGAGACATGTTTTATATAATACCAAATATAACATGAGTTTTCGCCTCGGACGTGAGCAGCTCATTGAACTGAAAAGCGATGTCTATTGAGGGTGAAACTTGACCAGATTCAGTAGTCGATGACAGTCCGTCAGTAACTAATTACAAGAGGTACGCCATGTTCAGATTTGTCACGACATGATGTGAATTATCATATACATGAACATTTATTATGAACTACGAATTAGAATGTACGGAAAAATTAAATCAGCCGTATAACAAAATAAAATGACCAAATGATATGGATAGATTTACATGTAAGTACAAAAGACAGTGCATGGTTAGATATATGTTACATGTATACCAGACCCGTTTCAAACACATGTTTCATCACATTATCATTTAAATCGAGACTGTCATCAGTTTATCTAATGAAACTATGAACCTGTCTTATTTGTAGAGATCCGTGTGGTGTTTGTTGTAATGCCACATGTTTCACTCACTGTGGCTGGAGATGCACCGGTTTGATCTGAAAAATCACCTTTCTCAACTATTTTTTACTTTCATTTGCTGGTCTGAAATAAGATACAAAATCGTTTCTTATTAGTGTTGACCCTTACTACTCTTGTTATAAACGCAATTAAAAAATGTTCAGAAAGAGTGTTACCATTACTAGTTTGGTTTGAAACTTTGTTTCCATTATAAGTTTGTTCTGAAACTAGATTTTTCTGATAGATTGTTAGGAAAATACACGGCCCTTGCCAGTTGATTTACTCCAGAAAAAGGTCATCTAAAAAAGACAACTTACATACAGAAACATGAGATCCAGTCAGCAAATAATTCAGAAACTGGAAGTGTTGATAGTGAGGTTGTAGTTAAGTTATACCTTTACTGTGTGCGTACGCAACATTGCTATACATTTATAATCTGTTGTGATAGGTAACACATGTCCACCTGTCACCTTGTATCGAATCCTTTTATATATATGATATATTGCACACAAATTATCTGTCCCCTATACACAAGCATTGTACAGTTTCTGCTGGCAGTGGGGTTGCCATATCAAATGCGTATTTAATGTACAATACTGATACAACAGCGACCATATCCTGCGTATTTCTTCTGAAAAACTGTATTAACCCATGTGTCGAATTACTAATGTTGCAAGATACTTCTATCGTGTTTTCAGACCTCACTTTGATTTCAATCAATGGGAGTTTAAACGCTGAAAATGACATGCACACTTATTGATCTATATCGTTAGTGTCAGGTACAACGAAGACATACTACATGTACACTCTATACGAATATAAGAAACAAACCATCAATAACATACATAAAAGCTGTTAATAACAGTTTATATTATACAAAGAAAAAAAAATCTACTTGTATGCGCAATTATAACTTTGGTTAAATATAAACAAAGCGAAACTCCAGTTGCGACAGCAGGAGATAACTCGTTTTAGCAGCCCGATGTCCTTGTTTATGGCAAGTGACCAGTTGCTAAAAGAATACACAACACATGACAAACACAAAACACACATACATAAAAATGGGGTCACCGCCTTGGAACGGACAAAGTTTAAACCGGTTTACGTGCTCAGGAACCTCACTATTGGCCCAGACTATGTCACTAGTATATATTTAACACTGCAATATAAAAGTAAGGAGAAACTAATACGTACATGATGCAGAAGCGATCAAACGTAGAATAACGATTGTTGTTAACATTTTTATCACGTTTCAGATTTTTATTCCGTGAACTATTTAATTAATAAATACATGCATACATTTGATAGTCCTCAACTCATTAACTTCACGTATTTTAATGACAATTCAAAGCATGCACTTATTGCACAGGAACTCGTTTGAAACAGGAATTTTAACCAGAACTTCAACTCTTCAGAACAGCTAATTCAATTGACAGGTTTCAGTTTGGCGCATGTATGAAGATTGTAGCTTAAATAAACGGCAATCTTTGTTGTAAAAACTATTCTTACTTCGAAAATGATAATGAACGCTTCCGAATTAAATTGACACAACCATGTATTTATCCTTAAAGTGAGAAAACACGAAGAACATTTGCTATAAATACGTAATTGACTAGATTTTTAACTCAATTAAACGTGTATCAGAAACTCGGCAATTATTTCGAGGTTACACAACAAACGCTAAGAGTAAAGTATTCATTATTCGTAGACAAACACGGGTTTACTGGAGAAGACTCGTTATTGTTATCGGTCGGTTAACAATATTCTGTAGACCTTCAATATCTTGCAAAGGCCGTTTGTCCATGCGACAGTTTCTGCAATTTCGACTGTGATTGTATTATTTTTAAATAGCATTAAGTCAAAGCGGCCTATGTGCTTTCAACGATTCCATTAGTATAGTGTACCTTGTAAATAAACCGTTTATTTGCCCATTTAAAACAAAAACGACTGTCACATCCAGTATATAGACTGTAAAAAGGCGGTGATGAAAGTCTAGATTTACACACTTACACTGAGATTTTAAATACCATTGACTTCATGTCCATGACATTCTAGAAGATATTACCATTTTATCAATTTGGCACGTATGTACATTTTTGAGGATTTGTCGTTGCAGTTTACTTGATACTTTTTCTTAACACAAGTCTGCAACTCTCTACTCCGGTATTACCCTATGTTGTTATTTATGCAGTACAAAGGTCGAAATAGCATTAAAATACGTATACAATTTCATGTTTACCAGCCATACCAAATGTTGAAGCATCCGGCATGGGATATCAATATCAGTTTATTCGGTGAAATCAACGTGACTAGAGTGTGACTGGTCCTTACGGCTATAAGGAGCCGATAGAGTAGTTCCAGATCTCCGACTGGATCAATAACTCATTGAAAAAAAGAGGGTAACCAACCCTGGAACTGTCAAGTGTTAATTTGTTAATGTTTTTTCTTTCTAGTTGAGAAACCGGTAACCATCTGGTTCGATTATATGGAGGGCACATATTTACTGCCTTGGCAAAGGCATCGATGTGTTCAAGTCAGTGACAACGCCAAAGTTAACTTGTTTGGCAGTTCTTCAGTTTCTTTCGGACAACGCAACATTTATATTAAACATTCAATTTGAAGACAATAAACCCAATAAACATTGCTCAATGCGGCTTTTCGTAGGCATGTAGTGTACAGTCAGTGTTCCAACTGTCTGCTCCTTAAGGCAAACATATTAATCTGAAAAAGGCATGTCAATGCATTTCAGGAGGGACTTATTTCATCGAGCACTCTGACGCCAACTCATTTACCAGTCTTACCACAACAAATAATCACAAAACAGTAATAATTGCCGGGAATCGGTTGAACAATCGACGCGTATTCATGTGGATGTTGGGCTTTAAAATCTCAATGGTAGATGTTTTACGTTACTAAACAATGGTTTATTTAAATGTTTTGTCTCACTGGTCGTATTCCAGAAACATCTTAAGTCATATTTATCATTAACCTTAAATTGATCACTTTATTTAGCCTTTTATTTAGTGTGCACAGTACAATATGCTTCGTATGTATTTAATATCAGCTGGAGCATTAACAATTGTTTGTTTTACTGTAAAGGGATTCACAAATTGGTAGCTGTAAACGTATGACATTTTGAAAAATTGAACTTAAGTGACCTTGTATTAAGATGAACACGACCCCACTTGCTGAGTAATGAGGGACATGTACAGATCATTGTGACTCTAATGACTACAGAGCAGACTGAGGAGGATGTGATTGTTCAGCGAAACGCCCGGACATAAATTTTGTTTCGTACTTGTTTGTTGTGGCATCGGGACTGAAAATAGTGGCGCCTCTTTCCTTTCTGGATAATGGACCAAGTGACTCTTGAAGCGAAATAGCGTTTGTCGTGTTCATAATTGGACTTATTAAAGTTGAAAAATGACTGTAGTAAACGTCTATTATTATCAAATTGGCCAGAGTTGAAAAACTGCAATTAAATTGTGATGTGTTACTATAGTAACGGACACATTCGTGAATTTTATGAATTTTAAAGCATCGGAAAGCGCAATACTGTACTACGTCAGTCATATTTACAATGCTGAAAATTATTTGAATCAGATTTTAAGAAGACGGTGATCCGGATCACCATCAAATTATAATCATGTGTTTTTGTTTGCTGGCCCATCGACAACATTCTAAAAAAATGTTATGCAAATCTGTTAATGGCATTTTGCGTCAAGTTCGCTACCTTACAATGGCAATATTTTTTAGTTTAAAACAATACAAGTCCATATAAACCTGTGTGAATGTTGTTAACACAACTGCCCTTAGGAGAGAACCATGAAACGTGTAATAATGCCGTTGGTGTTTCTTAAAGTACATACAAATCTGGTCCACTTCCTGTTTGACTGTTTCATCATGATGATAATGCATGTATAACTCTTCTCAGCACAGTTTGTGTTTATTGTGCATTCCTTCAACACCTAATATACAGATGGATTAAAACGTTTACCATTCAACATAATATATTAAGTTGGCTTATAGTTTAAATTGTTATATTTGGGGCATCTATATGGATTGGCTACGTCCGGACGCAGTGCCATTTTGCAAGATGAATAACTGTATCGTCTTTGTTATATTATTATATAGCTCAACTTGCGTCAAAATTATTCGTGTAAACAATAAACTTCATTGCCATACAAGGTATATACAAATACAACACTTACGACAACATAATCATAATATACGAACAAAATAAATATTATGCCTAAATATATAATCTAAGATACAATTGAATCTTTTTAAAAACGTCACCAATTTAACGAATTATACGTTTAGCTGAGCAAATAAAAATTATTCTCCATTGTTTACATGTATATAAGTGTATCACACTCTCGTCGATCTCGTCTTAAGTCCCCAGTGATGACAACCGCTTTTACTTTGCATTAATTCACAAGATAGTGAGTTATATGCCGATTGTTCATCGCGGTCGTTATGTTGTTTTATGTTCATATCGACCACCTGTCGCTCGAATGTGTATATAAATATGTTTTCATATATTTCGCCATTACATACATATAATAAACGTGAAACAGGTATATATATAGGTAAGTGACAAGTGTTTAAACGAAGTTTTACATGGAATATTATTGCTTCCGGCACATATATTTGTGTTATATATCATGTACAACCGATAAATAAAACATCCGGGACAATAAATTATTATAAAATATGTTATATATCATGTACAACCGATAAATAAAACATCCGGGACAATAAATTATTATACAATAAAACAATATATACCCTTGAAAATCAGATGTTAAGGCAAGCTCTGAAAATAAAATGAATAGCTATACAAAATAACAGACTATGCTCAAGTAAATTGCTAAAAACTAATGCAATGCATACGTCCAGTAAAGGCATTGAAGACCCACAATTTCAACTGAACTTGTACTTCTGTCTTTCAGAGATTAGCAATTGCTTTAATTGTTCTACCTGTGAATAATGGCTCCACTGTTTCAATTTCACTTATACATTGGGTTCCAGTATTTATTCTTTGTTTAATGTCCTAGTCTCTCTTCTAGTTCTAACCATTTAGCCCTAGTTATTTATAGTGTGATCGTTTTTAATTCTAGATCCGCAATCAACTTAGCTTATTTATTTGGGATATAAATAGCGTCACGTTTCAGACGTGTTGGATCACCTTTTAAATACAGATCTTCTATTTATCGTGTTTCAACCACCAGCATTTACCGTATAAATGGATGACCGGATAAATATTCCTATATCTCTAGTCAACAGTAATTTGCTTGGTTTATCCTGCTACTAGTGTATTCCTACCCACCAAATAACAACAGTGTCTTGGATGACACAAAACAAACTGAAATGCACGTCAATTAACATGGCCTATCAATTGATACAACCTTCGTGTTATTGAGTTTGTCATAGTAACCCCTTCCAAAATACATTTAATTTATTCCGCGTTATTACGTCTTTCATCGTGTTAACAGTTTATTCATTCCATTCCATTTCAGAATGGATAGACATTCGTGGATAGCCTTTGTTTATTCAACCAATACAGATAACATTTAGACAATAAATACTACTGTTAGACAAATATTAAAACTCAACAAGAACTACATCCATAAATTTACTGCAAAATGTATTTTGGCCACATTATCCCCAATATGACACATATTTGGGTATCCGAATGAATTCTAGAAAATTGAAATATGATCAATCTCACCGTGTCCACTCGATGTATATATTAAGTACACTCTTATATTAACGTTTATAATCATTACCCATACAAAACACAAAAACAGCAAATATTGAATTCCGATTACATGTTCGAGTATTTTTTTAATTGCAGCACACAAGCCGCCTTGTTTGACAACAATGTCTAAAGATAAAACTCATCTGATTGGCGTATGCTTGACGTAATTAGAATTAAAAAATTGTTTCAAATAAAAGGAATTTTATTTAATTCCTGTTGGTGTTTCACATTTCAAAGAGCAGCCGATTTCTTAATAGTTTACTATCCCCTTTACCTATAATTGATACTGAAATGAACACATATTTGGGTTAGAACGCATATTTGAAGTGAGGTACATGTATTAGGTTTAAGTCCCTTCATGAAATTATAATTTTAATATTCAATTATTCTTTACACAATGTTTAAAAGGGATTTTTTTTATCTAAACCTTATCGGATAAACAATCTACATCCCGGCATCAACCAATCAGTCTTTATTTAAATGGAATGCTTTTCAGTAATTAATAGCGAAATATCAGTTAAAAATTTTTTTTTGGTCCATCTCAGTTTTGAAACAGTGAAAATTACAACTCTAATAATTTTCACAGTTTTAAACAGTACTATTGACCATACTAGTAATATTCACTGCTTCAAATTGGTTTCCGATTTATTACAGTAAATGGAATGGATCGGAAACAAAAATTGTGTGGAAAAACACAAACCTAAAATGAAAATGTGTTGTTTTCGGTAGAATACCAATTTTGTATTTACTCGTGATGATATAAATTTCCATGATCACTCGTGTATTAAAATCGATATTCTACCAAAACCAACAAATATCCTCTATATCTTCGTGACGTTATAACTCTAACATAAAATACACATGTACCATTACATTTATTATCAACGTTTTTTCAATACGCAGATGTGATCTAATTACAAGGCTATCATGTATTACAGCCTGTTCGACATCTACATATTATAGTTTACCATTTTCATAGATTTACGGCATGAATTAAGCAAAAGTACACATTTCAGTAGTATTATAACATTATTTGATAATGATGCGTGCATTCATCGTGTATACTTACTCTAGTTTGCATCAGATGCATGTATTTATAAAAACAAAGTAATACATTATTGTTAATACATAGCAGTATATTGCAGAGTTGTACAGTATTCTGCATTCGGTTTCTAACAGTAATTTACGAAGTAATATGTTTGATTGCATTTATTTTTTATGTTAATACTGTAATCCCTTCTTAGCTTAAACGTATCATGTGACAGGCTTTTTTTCAATCAATGCGGTTTCCTCTGGGTCTCGTTAATGTTCATGAGTTAAATCATTTAAGGGACACATTTTAGTTTTTTCCATGCATTGCTGTTACAAATTTATATTAAGAAATACAGTAGAAGCACATTTATACACATGTTCACATATAATTGTTTCTAAAAAACATATAAAATGTATAATGTTTATTTCATTTTGACCATTACACGTTTACCCATTAACTACTTGTTTCGTACTTTCTGTCGTCGATCATTAAGCTTACATTTGAAGATCAATTTTAAACAAACAAAAGCCATAAATAAATAAAGTAAACAATAATAATAAATCAATATCCTAGTAGAGAAAACAATGATTACAGGATGCCAAACAATGGTTACAGGGCCAGACTTTTATTTTATGGAGATTATTAATTACCGTATTTACATGTACTCAATAATGTTGTGGATGAAATACAACGAGAATATAATGATTTTGCAAATCGAAATGCATTCTTTGAAATAGAACATGTCACTGATAATGCAAATGTTGCTAAAATACCAATTGAAATGAATTCTAAGGTTGCTTAAGAAAATCCAAAACAATCCAAGACAAATCGATTTCGAATTATGCAAAAGTAAATATTGAAAATGAATAACAAAACAACGTTTCAGATTTCAAATTATGCCTAACAAATGATGCCAATGTTCAACAGTATACAGTATATATGTTATTGTATTTACATATTTATTTACCGGTATAGTGTTTGTGGGCCAAGTGCGAGATGCGACGCGCCTTTATATTCAAATTAATTGCATTGACTAAGCTGTGACTACAGCTTTTCCACTTTTCCTCTTGGGTTCGTGTCTGTTTGTAGTATGTTTTAGTAATATATTAAAAACAGTGAAGCAATACTTGTATTTGCCATTGAATTGCAAAGTTGTTGGGTCACACTTAATGTCGTGTGTCATGCGAGACCATTTATTGAACTGTGCTTTTACATTCAAAAGCTTACTTGCCTCATGTCAAACAATTAAATTCAGGTCGCATTGTTGTCGCCTATCAATATTTTCTGAATATGACGATCTAAACACATGCTTAGCAAGGAGTCTATGACTACTACTACTACTACTACTACAACTACTACTACTACTACTACTACTACTACTACTACTACTACAACTACTACTACTACTACTACTACTACTGCTGCTACTGCTACTTCGTCTGCTACTGCTACTACTACTACTATTACTACTACTACTACTGCTACTTCTTCTGCTACTACTATTACTACTACATCTACTACCACTATTACTACTGCCGCTAATAATAATAATAATAAATACTCTGCAAATGCCACTGTCTAACATACCATACAAGTACATAGATACCTTTTTTTAATGTATGCGTTATTCAACTACATGTGGTTTTAAAGAAAGACGTCAATATGAAAAAAAACACTGACTACCACGTTTGAAGGTTTGCTGTTAAGTAAATGCGCCTATAGGGATGTTTCGTGTACGACCACAGTATTAAATCATTCATATAACCACATCGACGTTTTAACAGTACAAAGTAAACGGCGATAAGGCGATAAGGGATTATATCATAAATTATTGTAGTCATGGTGGTGATTGTTAGAAAAGAAAGGCATCGGATATGAACAATTGTTTCAAAACGAGAAATATATACAGAACGCTTACTGTAAGCCGGTGACTCGACCTGAAATTTGAGAGGCCGTGACTGTACAATCGCCTATTGTTTCGTGGGGCATAACTGTTAAGTTGGCGACCATCCGGTGGTTACAAATAGGTCTCTGATGAATAATGCGCACGTGCATTAACATTTTATATTCGCGATTTTTACTTGGTGCAAATTATTGGCTATGTCAAATCCAGTAAAACTGGTAAACCGTGTAAAAGATACAGTCAAAGCTCTGCTTACTGTGATTTATATCACAACAATTTTAATCCGTTCATAAATAGTTAAAGACAAGCACGATACACAGATCAACAGACAAGCAAATGTATAATATCATTGGGCACATATATCAGAACACATAATTTTCAAGCATATTATGTGCATACAATGTACAACCAAGAACACGGTAAAACTTCAAAACGTTACATATAGCATTCATATTATGAATCGAAGTAATTAGATGTATAAGTCATACACAGTTAAAAACGTGTTCATAATACACATGTACATACACATATACATATACGCACAGAATACAACATAGTATACCACATATAAATATTAAATATACAATGAGTGTTGATAATGTATGCATTGCAATACTTATTACGTTACGACAAATATAATGACCATCCGAATGAATTATTTAAAAAGATTTAGCGTGTAGCATAATTCTTGATACACATAAAAACTTGCAATTGAAAATCTTTGTATCTGAAGAAAGAAAACACGACACTTTGTACACATAAATTAAGGATCCGCTACGAACAAGTTTATCAGTATAGTCCCCTATGTCTGCAAAATAAAACAACAACAAGAACAATACAGTGTTACATGAAGGAATCATAAAGTGCATATATTTTATAACGTTTTGGTGATGATCACTGGTACCAAATGGAAAAAAATGCAAATTTGGTAACACCATCTGGAATACGGCGATCTTTTACGTTATCACATTCCAACTTCAAACCAGTGCGCTGTACTGCGATTTATCATCACGTCCGGTTCGATCTAGATTCTCGTAACGACCGCATTCTGTTTCCGTCCTATATGGCACAGAAGACCATAGTTATGTATGCATCAAACATACCTTGTATAAAAACATTTAGAGTGTATGTTTGAAAACAAAATTCCAGTGCAGTTGTATTTCATCAAGGTTGTGTGGCTATATTTATACGTGTACATGCATTGCGGCCATGTTATTAACATTGAGACTCATTGTGAAATGTCGCGATTAAGAATGACATAAATAACCTTAACTTAAGTTCTGAATCAAACTTCTATCTCTCTTTTATGTCGGGTGGTTGGAACATGTTTGAAACGGTCGTTTTGGCATGCCATATGATTATCATACCAAAACATTAAGTCTTAAAATAAGCGAAACGTTTAAATATGAACAAAATATACAATTTTAGAAAAGGTAATATCAAAGATACATGCCTATGGATTACTGAATCTGTAACCGCATCTGAAAATGCATACATATTCATAGCATCTTGCAGTACATGTCACTCTATTATATATCTGGATGTAGAAATAGCCAAAAATTAGCATAAAGTAACACATACAATGTTATGCTAAAATGTGAAGTTTATTAACTTAGATTCTTTTTAATTAGTTTACATTTGACCTGTATACAAGATATGACATTATGCGGTCGTCTACCGTCAGAAATGTGGATCTCGGCTAATGCCATTAAGGAAATCGCTTCGTGCGCTGTTCTGAGTGTCCTTGTGGTCGACTGTTTGTCCACAGTCGTCGTTTGCCTTGATATCTGGGGAATGTTACCCATTTCCATGGATGGCGTTACGGGTATAATTTCGTAGTGGTCGATAGCTGTTGGTGTATGTAAATGGGAAACATATACATACATATATATACATTTTTTGGCGTTATGTTTATATTTTCGTAGTGGTCCATTGCAATTATTGTATTACCTTGGTTGTTGCTCGTTGCATTCAGAGTGCTAGCTAATGTGGAACCGTCAGCAATTAACTCAGTTGGTACATCCACGATTTCATGGTAATGTTCATGTGTGTTCTCTTCAGGGTTCGTTTCTAAGTTGCTCATCATCATCGTCGCAGTTTGCAGATCATCTTAATGTTTTCAGAATGTTTAGGGTTGACTACTGATTTATTGATGACATTGGGATATTCATAGAAAAAAACACATCATTTTCTGTTATTTATATTTTATAGTGATATACAGTACAGCTCAAGCGAGGTCGAAATGTTTGTTTCGCGAACTGGCTTGGTGTGTCTACGTGGAGTAACGCCACGAAATTGTATGCAGTCTCTCCGAGTGCATTTGCTCGGATTGTTGATAACCGGTGATGCCCAGTTTCATTAAACGCAAATCATAACATTGTTAGGATCGGACATTCCAAAACAGGTCCCGTTCAAATGACGTTCAGAACAATACCAATCGCAGCCCTGCTGCGTCCAACACAATCATGTTCTGCACAGCAATGTTTCAAAGCTGTCTTTGAAAAACATGATGCATTTCCAACTGATCCTTGGAAAGAGATAATTTACAGTTACTTTTCCCGTGAATAATACTGCATAAAGTATTACCTTAGGCGACTAACCATCCAAAGTTCACGTTAATTTCACTCATAGTTTTTTTGTGGTTTACATATCAAGTTATTAGGTGTACTCCCTTGTACCGAACACCTACCGGACCGGACCTAATGTTCGGTTTTCAGGGAGTTCCGGTTTACTGAGGTTTTGAGGCAAATACAATAATGCATATAGATTATATTAATGTATTCGTTTTACTCTGATTTATTTAACTATGGCGTTTTATGACAGTACTAATTTAAAACGTAACGCATTATTGTAATATACAACACATTTTGAAATCAAACCAGATCGTAAGTTTGTAAAAAAAAAAAAATTATCCCTCGCAGTATTTTTCTCCCACTGTTCACTGTAAGTAGATTTTTGACCAATTGTTTCACTAAGTTTAGACCTGCCTACTCTACTTTTTAACTCAGAACCTTAAGCGAGGATTTGGGGATAGATTCTGCGTCACTGATCAATTTTATTTTGTTTTCGAGAGTTATTTCAACCCGTCCACGTTTAGAAGGTGGCTCAGACAGTTTAACACTGTACCAATTTTGCAGAATAATGATAGTTCATAAGTAACATCGAGCATAAATACTCTATCATTTCTTTCAAGAAAGCCGATTCTGCTCAACATTGCTTTGATTGCTTTGATAAACTGTGAATTCGACCAGCATCATTCATTGATCGCAATGTAGATGAAGATGACGTAATTGTTATTGATACACCCACGCCTCGGAAATCACGAGATCCTCAAATCATTTCGGTGAACGTTTACTCGATGTGTGCAAAGCGACAAATCAGCTGATAGCTAACGGTCGATGGCCAGGCAACTTAACTTGCATGATTCATAACGGTACTAGTGTGGTAGATTATTTGTTGACACATCGCAATAATTTTGATCTGCTTGCCAATTTCACTTTTGGGGATTTTATTACTTTATCAAATTACGCGCCTCTCTCATTTTTGTTTAAAACAAATACTGTATGCCGAAACGCCACTGGAAATTGTAAATCGCGGTATTATAAATTTTATTCAACACACAAAGACTCGTGTGTGAGCGACATAAAACTGGTTTAAATGTTGAAATCAACCGGAATGGAGATGTGAATAGTCTCACGTCGATATTTACGAGATTTTTATGTGCTTACGCAAATAAATATTTTGAAAAAAGCTCTGTAAATGGAAATGTACGTTTTCACGAGGAGAACAACTCAAAAGATTGGTTTGGCGACGAATGTAAACGTAAATATACCGTATACAAACAAGCCGTTAGACAATTTCACAACACACTATCGGACGCAGACTGAGTGATATTATATAATGCGAAAGAGAGGCTATAAATATTAATGTCGACGTCAACAAAATCATTCGCGCGGTCGCAAAATGAATGATCTTAGGCGGAAGTCACCAAAAGAATTTTGGAAAATATTTAAACCGCAAAAAATACACTGCTGGAAATGATATTTCAAATGAAGATTTTAAAAACTATTTTAGTAACCTCATGTCTGGTAGTGCCACGCAAATTAACGATGAATATTCGGACTGTATTACTCAATTTGATGATAGTCAAGAGTTTAGAGACGTTCGAGTCACTAGATATTCCAATTTCCGATTATGCAATTTTAAAAGCAGTTAAAAGGCTAGGTGTAAATAAATCCCCTTCCATTGATAATGCTATATATTGATATTTTAAGGTATGTGAGCCACAAATAATCCGTCCGTTAAACACACTTTTCAATCATTTATTAAAGTCATTTCTCCGTGCATGGGCCTCAGGCATAATTATCCCTATTCATAAAAAAGGTGATCAATCCGACCCAATAATTTTAGGGGAATTACGCTAACAAGCTGTTTCTCTTAATTGTTTACCATTGTATTAAACGAGAGACACAAGTCGTGGCTGAAGAAAATTCAGTTCTAACGGACGCTCAATTTGGATTCAAAACAAATATAGCACTCTCGACCCAGTATTTATGTTACATTCGTTGATACAAAGACAAACAACTCATAAGAAAAAAATAGATTGATGTTTTGTTGATTATAGGAAGGCCTATGACTGCACTGATAGGAACCGGCTGTGGTTCAAGCTTATTAAATTAGGAATTGACGGCAAAAATATTGTCCGTTGTTCGGTCAATGTATAGTGAGGTAAAACTGTTTGTCAAACATTTTGGAACATTGAGTGATTTTTAACAACAACCATGGATTATTCCAAGGGGATATAACCTCTCCGATCTGCTTTTCCCTCTACCCAAATGACAGTGAGATGCATTTACAATAAAATACGATGCTGGCAATAATATTGATCAAATCGCTACATTTTTACTATTGTTTGCCGACGACGAAGTTCTTATATCGGAATCGAAAGATGGTCAAAACAATTCTCTAGATAGTCTATTTGCATAATGTCGTCAATGGAATCTCACGGTTAATATAGAGAAAACTAAAATCATGGTCTTCAGAAAAGGGGGAAGGTTGGGGATTAACGACAAATAGTTTGATAATAATCAAGAAGTTGAAGTTGTCAACTCGTTCAATTATTTAGGGGTGGGGTTTTTCAGTGGCGGCTCCTTCGCGCAGGCTACGAAATCACTCGCGGGAAAAGGATTGCGATCTCTACATTCATTAATGTGCTTAATTAGAAATTACAATGTGCCAATAAATATTATGTTTAATCTGTTCGATGCATACGTACTATCAGTTTAAAATTACTGCACAGAAGTTAGGTGTTATGTACAGTCAAAAGTTTTAGAAAAAGTCTATAAGAAGTTCTGTAAATGGGTACTAAATGTAAAACAGTCTACCAATACTCTAGCATTGTATAGCGAATGGGGTAGATTTCCATTGTTTATTAAAAGATATGTTAGAATGATTAAATATTTTTAAAGCTCCACACTGTTAAACAATACAATTGTATTTTATAGAGCATATTTATTGAGCAGTTAAATAATATACTACACAATTTTGAAAGCAACACATTGATAGGCTCCAGAAAAGGTAATCTAAACGTGACTCATGCGAAGTCATCAGATTCAGTAAGCGGATAATATAGTAGCGTCAGAATGAAGATGATTTTAATGCGATTGGGAGACGTCAATTAGTTTCTGAAAATATTACATTTCGCAAAGTGTATAAGTATTCTCGGAGAGAACTCATTTCTCGAATATATATAAGGTCCGCTAGGTGCGAAATAGTTTATCTTGAGCTGAATTGTATATAGTATTCAACATTCGTTTATTGTTTGCAAGCTACTCTACTACTACACCTAACTGTAATGTACCTCTTGAGTGCGTTTTAATTTTCCTGTATGCGCAGATGGACGCGTTTGTTGCGACAACAACTGCTAAACCAGCAACAGCCATGATGAGTATAAATTCTCTACTGGAAAATGCTGTAAATAATATTACTATATAATATGACTATTTAACAGCGTGTTGTACAATAAGGTGACATATTTGGACGAGTACATTGCTGACATACCATATTGGGCGATACATGATGTCCGATATTGATTATATGGTCGTATTTTAAATCTCTTCACGGAACAAATTAGTATCTTTTTAATATATGTCACATATAATGTGTTATAATTACTCTCCTTATTTTGATTGTCTACCAAATTCCTCAGTGCTAGATCTGCAGATTATAAAAGCTAAAATGTCGGATCGTCTCGCCTACAGGACGAAATTAAACTCCGAAGCGTAGAATCGAGGATATTTTCAAAACTATTGATATCATACTGACGTCTAATGTTTCGTATACTTACTGTTGAAATATAAGTCGCCAGACTCGTCGCTATCTACAGATTTCGTGTTGTTGAAATTCCATGTTGTGGAAGAATTTGCTGATTCTGTTGTGGTATAGTTTTCTGATAAATCTGTTGATGGTCATATGTAAATAATTGGCATAGAACACGTATGTACATACATGCATACATGTACATTCTTACTGCTTGTCAATGATGTAAATTTACCATACCCAAAACAAGAAATGTCTTTAAATAAGACCATCGGCGTTGACATTAATGTTAAATGTCATTTTTTTGCCCTAACTATAATTCAAGAGAACCAAGATGACCGTTTGCGTGACTTCTCGGAACCCAGATTGTTCGGTTCCTACTAAGGAGACTTCTTGATCCCCAGATTGTTCGGTCCCTACTAAGGACATTTCTCGGACACTAGAATGTTCGGACACCATAAGAAAGCGTATCTACCCATAATGAATTTGAGATAAACTCAATTATAATATAAGTACCGTTAATAAACCGTTCATATATCGCCTCATGCTTTTACCAGTAATACATGAATAACCTAAATACTAGTAACTTACGTAAACATAATTGATACATTAATTTGTCAGGTAAATTTAACAAAGTAACATTGTCAGAAAATAATAGCGGGAACAAATGAAAATTATTATATATATCAGACAAGTGTACATAGTTTGTTAAATAATATACTCTATGTATCATTAATAGTGCACCTTGTGTATTCATGCTACGCAAATATAGTTTAAGTAACATGAATAACATTTGGACGTATTTACGACAACTCTTTCAACACATTTTTCGGCGTAGCTGTATAAGATCACGTTTGACCTATATTTCTTGCGATAAGTTTACGCAGCGGTAAAACTGAATGCCAATTGAATTGGGCAAATTTTATAATTTCAGGGAATGCAAACTTACAACAATTGTTTGATGTCTACCAATAATTGTTGCATATTTTTTGGGGCTAAGATTTACATAATTGTTTGCATAAGCGTTTAAAATAAAGTTATAAGCATATGTTTGATATACAGTATAGAACTGGACATAATTAAGAACAATTGTACTTATTTTATGTCATGAACAGAATGTTATATTCATTCACATAATGAAATAATTATTGTGTTTAGCCTACATCAGCGGCACGCTCCATAAATAGCAATAACAATGATCCCATTGGTTGACCGATATCTGAAAATGTGTGTGCTGTGAAACAATTCGGAGCCATACGTTGGTATTTGGCGAAGATCGGTATGAAATGGTCTATTCTAACGTATTCAAGACACACCAGATAAAGGGCGCACCATTATAAAAATACCGCGCGGAAATATATACACTCATCAATTAGCGCTCGGAATCATAAACCCGAAAATTTCAATAAATGGGGAATTTATATTTATAAACTTACTGTGCATGTTAATTTATATTGGAATTGCGGTTGCGTTTTATTAAGAATTATTTATAATTGCACCTTTCTATCAACTTCTCAGGTAGATGTTATTCAATCTCTAAAATATTTAACATCTTTCTATAATTAAAATGTGGTGAACGAAGTCTCGTAATACGTCGAACTGTTGTTTAAGTTACTTTTACTTCGTTTGAATGAATACACTGTTTGCAAAACTAATGATACGTATAGTATATTATATAACATAACTATGTACACTCTTCTGATATAAAATAATTTTCATTCATTTCCGCAATTATTTTCTGCCGATGCTAATTTGTTTAATTTGCCAGACAAATCAATTTAACATGCATAGTAACGTAAATAACTAGCATTTAGGTTAGTCATTTTGCTCCACACGACTTGATTGCCCTGCTCCTTTTTCTCAGCCTCCGGCCCTTTCTTTACCTCACCCTGCCCCCTTTAAATTCTATATGTAGCACTTTTTCATTGATCACCGGTGAAAACATGGAAAGTATCATTGATCGGTTTATTTACGGTACATATATTTATAATGCTTGAGTTTATCTCAAATTAATTTTGGGTCCGATAAGTTTTCTTCTGGTTTCCGAAAAATCTGCAGTCCGAGAAGTCTCCTTAGTAGGGACCAAAAAAGCTGGGGTCCGAGAAGTCACGTAACCGATCATCTACTTCCTCTTGTTTTGGGTACAAAATAACATCTCAATATTAATTTCAAAACGGATTGTCTTTTTAAAAGATATTTCTTGTTACTTATATAAAATGTTTAACATTTTATAACTTAAATAACATCTGCGGGAGAAGTTGATAGAATGGTGCAATTATAAAATAATAATTCTTAATAAAACGCAAACACTATTCAAATATAAATTAACATGCACAGTAAGTTTATAAATATAAATTCCCCATTTATTGAAGTTATCGGGTTTAGGCTTCACCGGACGCTAATTGATGCGTGTGTATTAACACAGCTTTACCGCGCGCTATATTCAGAATGATTCACTCTCCAACTGCAGTACTCGCTAGAATTAATTCACTAGCACGACAGTCGGTGACAACGTACAACAATGTTTTTACACAATGATACAATAATAGGAAATATGAGTGCCATGAAGATTGCTAATCATGTGTATCCTTATTTATCAGAAAAATACCAGAAATATACCACTTTATATTTTGTGCTTGTCACAAGAAAACTTAACTCTATTGACAGGCAGACGTGACGCGAGCTCCACATGCAACCTTTTACGTTGTGACCGACTGTCGTGCCCGTGAATTGTAGCATTGTAAATTTGTATTTATAGAGTGCACCGATTATGTAGGCTAAATAAAATAGTTAATTCAGTATGTGAATAAATATAACATTCTGACCATGACATACAATAATTGTAAACATATTCATAAGTATGTTCAATTATAGAGTGTATGTGGAAGATATGTTGATAACTTAAATTTAACCGCTTATGAAAAAAATATGTAAATTTTAATCATGAAAAACATGCAACAGTTATTTGTATACAATAAACTATTGTTGTAAGTTTGCATTCCCTAAAGTTAGAAAATGTGCCCAATAATTTTGGCATTCAATTTTCCCGCCTCATAATTATCGCAAGAAATCTTGGTCAAACGTGATCTTAGACAGCTACGCCAAAAGAAACTGAGTTTCAATTTCACGTCGAGCATCCAAAACAAAGCTTGCCAATGTCCCATCAACTACAACTTCAACTAGTTATGAAACAGTTAAAGTATTGTATAAATACAAGTTTGAAAGTGATAACATATTAATGTCTTACCTACCACCTCTGTAACTGTTGTCGTGTTGTTGTTAAAAAATGTACTAGCTGTCGTTACTGCGTCGGTCATTGGCTCCGCAACTGATGGCGTTGTACATTCGCTGGTTTCTAAGAAAATAATTTATTTTAACACATGTGTATATATCGGGTATTGTGAATCACACTCTATATTGCTCGGACATACTGACTTGACACAAACCTAAATGAGTGAATATACCAAAGGTTGAGCGTGTCGAACTGTCGTATCCGTGCTTACGATTTATTTCTCAGATACAATAGTTTCATGCTAAACACTCAATACGTGTAATTCCACTTCCACTCAATGCTACACATATTTTAAAAGCTTTTATTTCAAATATGAAACACATACATGCTATGATGAAGTACTATAAAATGTATAACCATTAAGAAATGCATTCTAAGAGTAACGGTTTTTTTTTCTTATTTCATGCTTTATTGGATTGTTATATATGAAATGGTAAAGAGCAAGTGCAATGTTGACTTGACCATTTTCATTCTGTCATACACAGTAGATAAACATATTATTAAAAATGTAATTCGGGTATGGAGTAGTGACTTAAATTCGATTGTATAAAGACTATTTTGCCAAACTACGTTTTACAGTGTACATTCTCTTCGGATTACGCATTATTTAATAGGACAAAACAATGGCTATAAAATCGAAAATTACACCATATTGGTTCAATATCTATATCATCAATTTGATCTGCAGACACGGCCGATGAACGATCGATGCTAGATAAACATGTCAAAGTATAAACTAATGTAGTAGATACAATCTGAAACGGTATGTCTTGCCTGCACTGCGATAAATAATTGAAACATTTAAATTCATCAAGCAAAATGCTAACGAAACGTTGATTAGCATTGTCAAAGCATACCTTGGCTGGGTACAATTACGTCCGCACTGTAATACGACGTTCCGTTTGAGAATGTTGAACAATGCCAGCGGTCCCCACTATTGACAATCCAATCATCAGATATGGTGCAAATGACTTCCGTTCCATTTTTACACACACATTGCACGGAATCAATATTATATGGGTAAAAAGCAAGGCATTCAGCTTCATTGTATACTATTTTCGCCATTTTTTTAAATTCACCAGTTCGAGTACTGTAAAAAGACCACACACTACCACTTCCACCACTGCAGGAAACTTCTACGTTCTGTGTACTCATCACTTTAACATTGATCCGTAGTTCTGGAGACACTGAAAAGCATTTAATAATTTGCCAACTTCACTCGACATTTAACATAAGTTGTTGCCATTTCGACTGTTTTTAGTCTAAAGCACATTTAATTTGGTAGCAGAGCGACGTTTGCTGGTTTCTACTCATCCGAAATGAGTGACGAAGACGAAGGAAACCTTCCACAAGAACATTTAGTGGAGTTAAAGGTGAAAAAATAGAGGTGCAAAGCGGTGTACACAAGAATTAAAGACATTTTGAGTGATGATGTGCCTATCAAAGATCTGACAAAAGAGTATCTCGACAAAGTTGAAGAGGGTATGGATACTGCAGTTCAAAGTGTCAAAGACCTGGCCTTAATAGTGAACGATAAGGCAGCGTTGGCAATTATTTTGAATAAACTTGACAGTTTTTGAAAAACAATATGATGAACTTATGTGTTTGTATGATGAAATATTCACAGTAAGTTTCAAGTCTGACCACGATCATGAATCTAACCATGAAGACGATGGTAAATCTGATTCGGAATTAGGAAAATATATGTGGAAGCAACTCCAAAGAGTACAGATGCCCTGTTCACAGTTGATTAGACAAAGTACCCTGCATGGAAGGCAGCTTTCAAGCATGTATTGACGAATCGCCATGTACACCACACTACAAACTTCTTCAATAACGACAGTATTTACGGGGCGAAGCGCTACATTCTAATAAAAACCTGTTACATTCGAAAGAGGATTATGATACTGCAAAAGAAAGACTTGACAGACAATATGGTGGAACTAAGAGAGTAGTAAACCAATTCCTAGATGAATAACATAATTTCCAGCCGTTGAAGAATGACACGTCGAACGAACTAGAACAATTCGCTAATTTAATAGACATAGCAGTCATTAACTTGAGGGAAGTAAATCATCTTGATAATTTTGAAGGAGGCTCGCTGTACTACCGTCTGTTGAAGAAACTGCAACAAACCATTTTAACACGCTATCTGAGGACACTTCACGACAAATCGTTACCAGACTCTGTTGAAACTTTGAGAAAGATTGTGAATGAAGAGACTAAATACGCAGTACATGCGAATGAAACCATTTATGGTTTGACAAGTCATGAAAACCCTCGAATGAAACCTCAAAAGACTTTCTTTGGAAAAACTGATACTAAGCAAACACTATCTGTTCAGTGTCAAATTTGCAGATAAAATCACAATGTATGGGGGTGTCAGAAATTCAAAGCTATGAACATAGAAGAAAGATGGAAACAAGCCAAAGATGTTGGACTTTGCTTCAGATGCCTCAAAGGTAATCATATGGGGAAGAATGTAACTTTAAGGGACAGCGTGTAATAAATGGCTGCACTAAAACACACAGCAGAATGTTGCATACAGAAGTTTTGAATGTGAAAGCTAAATAATTTTAGCTGTAGCACAGAAGAAAGATGAATAAAAAACAGTCAGTGTTAATAATACAACAAGTATTGCTCTGAGAACAGGTCCACTAGTTGTATCAGCTGACAATCGTTAATTAGTCATCAATGCATTGTTAAATGATGGGTTTACAACTTCTTATCTAAACGAAGATGTTGCATGTGAATTACAGCTTCAAGGTGAACACAAGACAATAGAAGTAAGCGCGATTAACGGAAAATCAGATACATTCAGCAATATGAATGTCAGTTTCAAACTTCAGAGCACAAATAGAGACTTTGAATTTTCAATGGAAGCCCAAACAACAAAAGATGTTACTGGAAAACTACAAACAGTGAATTGGCAAAGACATCCAATTACCCAGTGCCGGCAGAAGGAAGAATATAGATTTACTGATATGCCTTATACAGCTCCATAGAATACTAGGAGAGATAGTAGGTGGTGCTGGAGAACCAGTCGGTAGATTGACTCCACTCATGTGTCGGACCGATACACAGAGAGAATATTCACACTAGCACTAGCATGTCCAGGCATGGATACGTCATTGAAACAGTTTTGGGAAGTTGAAAGTAAAATTTAGTGTAACCAAATGTCACCAGAAGAAAAGAAAGTGCAGATGCAAACAGAAAATAGCATTGAACACAAAACCAATCAACAATGAAAAAAAAAATCAGATAAACAGACCTTACCAGACAATTATAGTACCGCATTGAAAAGGCTATATGGCACTGAAATAAAATTCACCTGAATTGAAGCAAACATATAGTGGAATCATAATGAAATATGAAGAAAAAGGATGAAAGGGGATGGTATTTGCCACATGTTGCAGTAGTCAGGCCAGAAAATTAAACAACAAAATTTCGCATTGTATTTGATGCATATCCAAACATGAAGGTACAACATTAAATGAGTTCCTTAGTGCAGGGACAAAGTTGCAAAGAGTGTGTTGCTGAGGTTCAGGAGAAATCAGATAGCCTGAGTGTTTGACATAGCTGAGATGTATTTAAAAGTTGGCTTAGAAAGTGAAGATCAGAAATACCAAAGATTCTTATGGAGAAAGTCACCAGAAAGACCCATAAAGACATTTGAATTCACACGTTTGGTGTTTGGGGTGAAATTATCACCATATCTAGCCCAGTATGTATCCGAATCAGGTCGATGGCATAAATCTGAACCTATACCTTTTCATGAAAGAAAATGTCAGCATTGCAATGTTCCTGAGGATGAGTTTCATTTCGTGTTAGAATGTTCACTGTATAATGATATTAGAAAAATATATATTAAGAAGTATTACTCGAAAAGACCAAATGTACCCACAATCCGAATTAATACAATCCGACAATGTAATTATTGACAAAAACTTAGCAATGTATGTCCATAAGCGTTTATTCGAAGAAACCAATATACATATTATTACAATTAATATTACCGTAAATGTATTTACACTTGACTTCTCGCTCGGCATGTTGCTTTGTATATTTATTAAATACTCATTTAATTTGATATTTTGCTGTTGTTAACGTATTTATATGCGCAACTTTTGTTGTAATTTATGTATGCTTAATTCAGTATTTGTATTAGTATTACACAGATGACCGCTATGCATGCATTTATATATATGTGTGTACTATTTCATGTATACTCAAGGACTGTATGTCTGATGTATATTGAATAAACCACATTGATTTAATGCTAATTAGTTAAATAAAGAAAAGTATCAGTGAGATATTTCCCTATATCACTCACAGTGAGGGACTAGTTTTTTAATTTAATTTGATTTGGACAATATTTATCATTCAGAATTACCAAAAATAAAAGTAGTACAGATTAATAACAGCAAATGTTAAAAATACCTCTCCGATTTACTGAACTGTCTATCCTCTTTTTTTTCTCTTGGATTTTCCTTAGTCGTATTGAGCCAAGGAGACTCTTGCAGACAATGTCTTGCGGGTACAAGTTTTACCCACAAGGCATTGGAGCTGGTCAGCTTGGTCCAGACTTTAGTATCCAAAGTATTTATTTTATACTTTACACTTTATTAATTCCCGCATACTACACTTGCAGTCGCACTTGTTGTTTACTGTTGCTGTGAACAGTAGGCTCCCTTTATTTACATAATTGCAGTATTGCCGGTTCTCCAAAATCCAACAAGAATCCAACGTAGCCTTAAGTTAAAACTTGCGTTTATTAAGCAAGCACATATTTATATATAAGTTTGTGTGTAATAAGTCGGTATATCCAGTAATCACGCGTATGTATTTAAGTAGTCAATGTGCTGTTGTAAGGAGTGTTCAGCGTTCTATTCTCCGCCATCTTGTTTTCTTCAAATCTTCGACCGACTTTTAAATCAATTGTGTGGTTAAATCCGAATAACTAATATAGAAAACACTTTACACGTATAAGGAATCCATGTCAGAACACTATTTCATATTTTAACGCGCATCTACGAGTTTAATCATCTTGAATTGCTTTCGAAAACACATAGTGCGCTTGAATGTCGTGACTATGTTAACTGCTGTTTGCATCATTACACGTATGCTCGCGCTATTTTTAGAAATGTGAATTTCGGAGAACTGAACGCACTTTCACTTTCAATATGTACTTCTATTTTAAATATATATTTAAACCTAGCAGTGGGTGTTATTTAATTTAAATACTGGACATTATTCAACGATTACGTGTATCCAATTGCATGTATTTAAACTTAAATACATTTAGAAACCCGGATTCCGCATTTCTTATGAATATACTGTACATGATAGTAGACTGTTGTACTGTAAACACGCTGCCATGTAAATGCCAAGAGTAAAACATTTTGTGGTTTAAATTGCTTAACTAATCCACGGCACATCTTATCGTAATCCAACATGGCGCGGGAATGTTTATAACTTACCCCGATTACTACGCATTATAGAGAAAATAGTACTGACATAAAACTGAAAACATAGTGTTAAAAATCCCTTCAAAATAATTCCAATGTAAAGAATACTCAATAGCATTGAACTAAAAATCAAATGTGTTTGTTTTCGGTGTGATAACGCGTGATATCATCACCTGAAAGGGATTCAATTTACATATTTGCACTCGCGGAAGCGATCGTGAAAATATTAATGGTCTCCCTTTCCAGTGATGATATCACGCGGTATCACACCGGAAACAAACAAATAGCCTCTATGTATATATCCCAAAACAATGCGATACTTAATGCTGACATGTATGCCGATGGCAGCTGAGATGATTCTGAAATCCACTTGCACGGATGATAGCATGGATTCAGCGAAGAATGTAGCCGAAGGAATATAACTATGTCAGCAATTACGAGAATTATAGCTGAAAGCTGACATGATTGCAAGAAAGTGGATCTCATACTTACTAGAAGTGTTAGAAACAATACCAGAGGAAGACAGAGCAGCCGAAATAGATATAGGGACAGGAAATATACCAACAACTAAAGCTCTTGGAGTAGCCTGTCTAGCAAAAAATGATGAATCAATATTAAAAGTTGGTGATCAAATGACAATGCGAAGTGAAATAACAAAGAGAAGACTATCAGTAGGATATTTGGTCATTTATGGTTTTTAGCGCCGTATGTAGTGCCAGGAAAAGAAATCATGTAGGCCGTCTGTTTTAAAAAGTGAGAGAAACAGAGATGTTGAAAGTTCAAAGACGGCTCGAAGAGCTTAAAGATTTAGATAAATTCAAGATTTCACGTTGTTTGCGAAGTGAAAACAGTGAAACAAAATTGAAGTCCATGTCAATTCATACCTTTGTAGATGCATCATTGATAGCATATGGAGCATATGGAGCTGTCGTATATTCCAGATGCCAGTACGGAAATGAAGATGTGACTGTACGCTTTGCTGCTGCGAAAAGTCGTGTTGCTCCTACAGAATCTACTAACATCCCCAGACTTGAATTACATGCTGCAAAGATTGGTTTAAAAGTTGTATCGAGAATTTGCAGAGAAATCAATCAAGTAACATTTTGGTCAGATAGTATGAATGTCATTTACTGCATTAGAAACGATAGCAGACAATATAAGACATTCGTCGCAAATAGAATTGGTGATATTCACAGAGCTACAAACCCAAGTCAGCGGTGACATATTCCAACAAACGACAATCCAGCAGACACAGTATTGAGAGGATTACCTGTAGACATTTTGGCTGTAGCTAACATTTGGTGGGAAGGGCCCGGCTTCCTCAAAGAAAGTGAAAATGAATGGCCAAAGAGCAAACTTGATGTGAGTAATGAAGGTAAACTTGAAACAGGACACACAATTGTAGACATTTCATGTGTCACAAGAGGAATGGCGACTAGACCCAGAAAGATAATCAAATTGGATAAAACTTGTAAGAATTCGAACATGGGTAACACGATTTATTGAAAAGTAAAGAAAGATTATCGTGTCTGTGGACCATTGAGTGCAATTGAAATTGTAGAAAGCAAGACTGAAATTATTCATTAAAGAGACGCAGAGAACGCATTTTGCAGAGGAGTATGAGAAACTTAGTAAGAATCAGAAAGTAGGCATTTCTAGCAAACTGATCTCACTAGTTCCAAAAATAGACTCTGAAGGTGTGATGAGAAGTGATAGCAGACTGTAATACCTTATGACACAAAGTAATTTTGTTGCTACCCAGAAAGAGTGCAGTTACAGAGTTAATTGTGAGAGATGCCCATAAAAAGAACAATCATAGGGGAGCAGACCAAATACTATCTGATCTGTCAGTGAAATACTGGAGTGTAGCAGCTAAAGAGCAAATAAGAGACTGTGAAAACAAGTGTTCTGAGTGCAAACGAAGGAAAAGCAGACCAAAGTATCAACTCATGACAGATCTACCAACAGTGAGAAGCAGGGAAGTGGTGGTCCCTATATTACAATCCAGTTCAGGGGAACGAGGCGAGCAAGGAGATACATCTGTCTATTTACATGCATATCTACTCGCGCAGTGCACCTAGACATAGCATTTGGTCTCGATACAAACACATTATTGAATGCATTCTACAGAATGGTGAACAGGAGAGGCTTACCAGTTTCAGTTTACTCTGACACTGACACTAACTTTGTTGGAGCAGATAAAGAACTCAAGAACTAGTGCAATGTGTAGACAAAGACGAACTAAAAGAAAGTGCTGCTAACCGAGGAATTCAGTTGTTTTTCAACCCTCCTGCGGAACCTTATTGGGGTGGGGTACGTGAAATTCTGATAAAATCGGCCAAACGTGTAATATCAGCTATCTTGACCTCACCTGATATTTATGATGGAAAGCTCATCACAGCTTGTACTGGAGATAACATTTTGATAGACTCTCATGCAATTACCTACCAGTCAGCAAATGTTGCTGAGTGTACACCTTTTAGTCCAAACCATTTTCTGTTTGGACAAGTTGGAGGACAGTTCGCTCCTGATACAGTACATGACACGAACTATAGTCCAAGAGGTCGATGGCCTCTTGGTCGAGTAGTTGAGATTTTCCCGAGAGCTGATGGCCATGTTCATGCTGTCAGTGTTCGCATAGGACAATCGGTGTTCAAGAGATCCGTTACAAGACTCTGTTTATTTGAGCCAGACAAAGATAATTTATGAACTATAGCGCAATCTAGAGTCAGCATGAGGAAGAACTCAGCATCAAGACTTAGTGTTAATTTAAACAAGTTCATTTTATTTTGGTTGTTGTGTTAAGCGGCACAATAATCCACAGAGCAACCAAAGGATCTCATTTAAGGTGTAAACAGTTTGATATGCGGGATTACACTGTGCTTAAAGGGGCATAATAATCCCCTGTGTATCCTGATCATGCAAGAACAAACATTATGTATTTTGAAGAAAGTGAATCGCTTTGATTATTGCCTTGTGTTCAATAATGATATTTTATATGATATACCAGTATTACATATACTTATGATTTGTTTCTTGTCAGTATGAGTGTATGCTTATTTGTGATGATTGTACCATTATGTATGCAGGTATAACCTGAAGAAAACTATTTGATGAAAGTGTTAACTTAGAATTGAACCCGTTGAACAATTGTTCTAATTTACTATTTCAAGATTTAAAAATTGCTTCAAAAAAGTGTTAAATGTCTTAATTTTCATTTTCCAAGTGACTGATTATTCTTTTATTAAATACAATTTATTTATAAGACTTTTTCTGAACTTAAAGATGTATTGCTGCATATTATACTAGATTTCTATAATGTGTTTTTATTATAGTTTGTAGTATTGTAATTTCAGTAAGAAGTGTTGTAATTACTAGTCATACGTTAAGTTTTGATATACCATGCACCTATGTTGTTGTTCCTAATAATTGAAATAGCTTTGAAATATATTACTTGTTAATTATTGCTTTAAATTTCTTGGTTTCCAGATAGTTACATGTAAAATGTGAAAGCTTTGTTCATAGACGTCATGCTAATTTGTGTTGTTGTTTATGTTGTTGATGTTTTTTTTAATTAAAGAGGTTAGGAAACAGTTTAATGTTTACACAAACTTGTGATTGAATACTATAGACAATTCAAGGAACATAGATTGTCTGACAGAGCATTTGGAGATTAAAGTATCTAATTTGAGATATAGAAATGTTCTTCTAATGTCACCTTATAGGACAAATCTTCAATAGTTTGTTAAACCTTTGATAGAGGTCTACTTCAAGTCATATAAATAGTCGGATAGACATATGTCTTTTTTACAATAATGTTATTACAGTAAATAGAAACGCTTCCACTGAATATAGTTAAGCAATTAGTGTACATCTTGTATTTTTGGCGTTAGATAAAACTATATTTTATCAAGATAGGGGAGAATGTTCTGAAGAGAAAATTGTCGACCACTTTCGTTTTCGATAATTACGATAGTTGTGTGTTACCGAATATAAAATATTGCTTCCGGTTGAACAATAAGCAAAGAAAGTTGAAATTGTTTTAAAGTGTATAGTCTATAGCACAAAGGTTTATATTGTTACAACAAATCATACATGTTACAACATATTATGTTCTGTAATCGCAACAATAGTATAATTGGTGATGTGTATATCAGATGCTTGGGGTTTTTATGAGTGGTTATGAAACATAAAGAAAATGATACAGAAAGACATTTACAAGATAGTTACAAGTGTACTTTTTGTTTTATTATATTATTATAACTCTAGTAGACGTCTCAATGTTTGTTCAAACACAAATATTTGGTAATTTCAAAGGGCTATGTAGTTTTCAATTTTAATTCTACGTTTTAAATATTGCGCGAAACATACATAATTAGGGAAAAGTTGTTTTAATTGCATGTGACGGATGAATGACTTCAAAAGTTATATTACATATATTATTATATTTACGAATATTGGTTCAGATGTTTCTTGAATTCCAAAACTTATGATATATGTAAGTGTGATATTGAAAGATTTGCTATTTAGAGTAGTTGATAACTGATGCAATATGTGTTGAATGTGTCTACATTCCCAATAAATATGTTCAATTGATTCAACGTGTTCACAAAATAGATCACACAGGTTCGTATTTGATAATTTGCATTTAAAAAGATACTTGTTTGTTGCGATAATTCTGTTTATATACTTATAATAAAAGTTTCTTAATTTTGTGTATGTTTTGCTTTTTATGGCAATGAAAAAAATAGTTTTCAGTTCATATTACTGTTGCTGAATATCTGTTCCCAATTTTCTTGGGCTTTTTCTAATTCTTTTATGTTTTGGATTTGTAGTTCATATATTAACTTATTTGGTCCGTTTATTGATGACACTTTTTCTAGAAAGACAGTTTGCTTACATGGTTTATTTTCAATGTTTATTTGAGAGTTTGTATTAGTCAGTATACTTTTTATCAATGAGTAATACATAACGAAGTTATTGATTGGGATGTCGTATAAGAAGCATATGTGTTCAAATGAATAGAAGTATTGTACTCTAAAGTCATATAATTGATCAACATATTTAATATCTCGTTCGAACAATTCTCTGTAGATAAATGTCGTGTTATTAACTTATATCTTTGTTGTTCCAAAGTGTAACTTTTCTATTTTAATTATTTTTGAGGTTATTTGTAGTATCATTTCATGCCTCTAATACGTCATGTCTGAATTTGTTTTCTTTGCATATATTCAGAATGTTTGTGTTGTTAATGTTACATTGAAATATTAAATCTCCTTCGAATTTTTGGCAATAAATTTGATTTGATTGAATTGACAAATGATTTTATGTTAGTTAGTGTTATGCCTCCTAGTTCAACTGGTCGTATTAAAGTGTTTCTTTTTATTTTACCCGGTTTTCCATCCCATATAAATTGGAATATCTAGTCGTTGATTTATTTAAAAATGTCCACTTGGATTTGGTAGAACTGTTAGTACGTAAACTAATTTTGGAAGCGCAGAAGGTTTAATACTGTGACTTTGCCTAAAGGGGCGAGTTGGCAATGTTGCAAATTTTTCAGACGATTATTGAAGTTTAGTTATGTTGGTATTATGTTTTTAAGTATTGTTTCAGTTTCATTATTTGTAAAAAGTATTTCTAGTGCCGTGGCTTTGTTTGAAGTCCATCGAAATTTTAAATCCTTCATTGTTTTATATGTCTCTTCTCTTAACACAAAACATTTAGATTTATTTACATTGTCCAAATGATATTAACAATGATATTATTTTTTTAACGAGTCTGGATTATCATCACAAAAGTAAGTTGCATCTTCAGCGAGAAGAGATTGTTTAATTTCGACTCCTGGTTGTAATTGTACACCTTTTATAGACTCATTAGTTTGTATATGTTGCGATAAAAATTCAATGCATAAAATAAATAGGGAAGAAGATAATGGGCATCCCTGTCTTACTCCTCTTTCTATATCAAAGATGTTAAAAAAAACATTGTCTGTTATTGAACTGTTAATATTTTTGTAAAATAATTTTACCAATTTTCTAAGAGTTTCACCAAAGTTCACTTTTTCTAGGCATGCAAACATGAAGGAGTGGTCTAGATAATCAAAATCCTTTTCAAAATCTGCAAATAATATAAGACCACGTTTGTTTGATTTGTTGCAAAAATGTATGCATTCTTGTATACGTCTAACGTTTTCACCGACATATCTTCTCTTTACAATGCCTGACTGAGTGTTGAAAATACGAGATGGGAGTATTATTTTAAATGATGTTTGCTATAGATTTTGAGGCAGTTGTATAGCCAGTGTTTAGTCAACTAATTGGGCGCCAGTTCGAAAGTGAATCTAAATTTTACCTGGTTTTGGTATAAATGAAGCAAGTCCATGTTTTTGTAAAACGGTAAGTTCTCCAATGTAATACAACTAGTTAAGTGACTATTTATTAATTAATTTATACTATTCTATTGTTATACCGTCAGAGCTTGGGCTTTTGTTATTTTCCATTTCTTTAAGCGCCTGTTTAAATTCATATTATGTAAATATACCATTACATTAATCTTTTTCGTTTTCATTCCGAGTGTTCGTTTTGTATATAGATGTTGTTACAATAATTGTTGTTCTTCTACAATATTTTCTCAGTTAGTGATTTCTACATTGTTGACTATTAATTTATGAATTTTATTTTGTTCAACGCTTCTTTTTTTCCATGTTTGCAAAATATTGTGTTTTTTCTTTCTTTATATTCAAATGATTGGCTTTACCTCTTAATAAAATTTCATGAAATTTGTCATGGAATATTTCTTCTAGTATTAGTATTTTTGGCTATGAGTCTAATTTTAATATCTTCCTCTTCATAAAATTTATTGTTATTATTATTATTATTATTATTATTATTATTATTATTATTATTATCATTATTATTATTTAACTGTTTCTCCAGATTCTTAATTTCTCTGATAGTTTTTAATTCCAATTTGTTTACTTCTTTTTTTTTGACGTATATGTTATAGTGGTATTTTTTATATTGCCTTTGATAACTTCCCATGTAGTATTAAGATTTGCGTCTTTATTGTTGCTTACTGTAATTGATATTGTTTCTGTGATTTGCTCCTAATAGTTTGATTCTAACAGAACGCTGTTGTTTAGTTTATAATAGCCTGGGCCTCGCTCAGCTTGAAATTTATTAAGTTTTAATATCACTACTGACTGATCTGTCATGAAGCCAGGTTTAATATAAGAGGAGTGTATTTAATTCGATAATGCGTCTGAAGTTAAAAAATAGTCGAGTCTGCATAATATTTTTGGTTTAGAGTTTGAATGCCAGGTAAATTTGTATTAATCAGGATTCAAATAGCGCCATATGTCGTTAAAGTTCAGGTCTTGCATAATGTTATTTATGATTTTTCTGCATTTGTCATATCATTACATACATTATAAAACTGTTCATTTGACAAAATAAATAAAAACAATTGAATTCGCTTTGATTGTAGTTTCCATATTAATTAATAAAATCAATAATTTTGAAAGAAGCCTATACTTCTAATATCATTTTACTATGCATTTTGTGCACACGTTTTTCTACAGTGGTTGTTTGTATAATCAAGGAGGAATGCTTGTACATGTACATACTGATGGGCTACTTGGCCAGTATAACCTTACTATTTGTTTTGCCATCACAGTTCATCAGAATAATTAAACCGTGCATGCAAGTTATTAGCTCCAAATGTTCCTTATATACATTTGACTTACGTCATACAAATGATAGTTTGTTAAAGAGTTACATTAATTTTAAAATGAGCTGTCAGCTGTATAAGACCAGCAATGTGCGCAACTATTACACACATCAATTTAATCCCGTTCATATTTGGCATGAAAAAGCTTTTATAATTGTACACGACACTCGACTTGAAGCTGTTCATTATAGCCAGTATATTCACTAGTTTCAGTTGGAAATGAAGATTATATAAATCATCAGTGTGCACCAAAACTGGAAAATATGTATATTATTTTAATAAAAAGAAGTTATACACTAATTTCCTTTCTTTTATCAAGGTGTTTATTCACTATTCATAATTGTTTTTTTTTATTTATGATATATTGCAACGATCAATGTTATGTACTGTTATAACAAGTCTCTTTCGCACGGTTTGATTTAATATATGCATTTACGATTGACATGCCATGTTTTTCACAATAAAAAATGCTATTTTTATTATATTATTATGCAAATATATATTTATGTTTGAATAATTCATCTTGCCTGAGCTTTTTCGTAAAACTGACACTTTCCCTATGTCTTCATTTAGCTGTATTTAGTCATTTTTTTAGCTACATTTAAAAGGTTGTATTAAAAATAAAACAAGCATGATTCACACTTAAATCCACAATTTTATTTACAATATTGTTTATTGTTTTGATGACGTAAATTGATATGAGGCGGTTGCAATACTGCTGGAAACCAAAAATTTATTTCTTAAAATGACACATTTTCATTGGTCACCGTTTCTAATATTCTGTGCACAGTGGAAATTGTAATGCTGTAAGAGACATGAACGATAATTGTTTTACTGCGTGTGCATATTTTTGTGTCATTTTAACAATAAAAATAATACTCAATAATAACATATCAAATATAATCAAAATACTTCAGATTGCAATTTTATAGTGTCTATTTAATTAATAAACCTGTATTAATATTGCAATATAATTGTAAGGACGATTATCACTTACCGCAATATGTAGTACCACTGATAAAAAGTAGTAATCCTATTGTAAACATGATGTTATCATGAGATTTGTTTTAATAATTTATTATATTAAATATGCGATAAATATTCAATGTATTCTCCGCAACTTGTCCATCAATATTGACTGTGGATTAAAACAGTAATACTTTTCATTGTATCGTTTGAAAAAACAGGAATTTTAATACACACACAACAATAAGAAATGGAAAGTACGATTCGACGAGTGTACAGATTGGTTGGAGGAGCGGTGACAGACGACTTCTGGGGCTATAATCGATGCGCGCGCATTCAAAAGTTGGCATAATGCATTAGGTTTGATATTAATGATTTTCATTTGTTATCTTTAAATTTACCAATTGTAGGAGGATTGTAAATGCATACAGTAAACGTACTGTTAATTAAACTCTCGGCGATTTTCAAGTCAATAATAATGATATTACCGTTTGACTTATACAATTTCCTACCACAAAGTACAAATGTCTGATAAAGAAATTAAGCGGGGTTTCGTGTGTGCTTGTTTGATATAATAATAACATCATATGTATCCAATTAGTTGTCATGAATACTGTAACAGTTTATAAACGCACAATGCGAAGACCTTTAACCTATCTAATACGTTAATTGCAACACCAGACACATATAGTTTGGTTGAACACGTAACAAAATCATCTTCAGTTGTCACGGTGCGAAAGTTTCAACAGTGAACTTGACTAGATCGATTTAACACGTTTTCAAGAAAAAAAACGCGGTAGCATCGCTTTTTTTTCTACAGTTTTGTAACAAATTGCATATTCGTCCGTAATAAGCGCAAAAATAATCAGTTTTACACCTGTCTCAACTTGAAGATATACGGAATATTATGCTAGTCAGTTGTTCCAAGAGTATGTATTAGTCGAGTGGCTTGTGTGATGACGTATCACACGAGAGGCGGAGCCTCGAGTGTGATACGAAATAACGCAAGCCACGAGACTAATACATACTCTTGGAACAATTGACTAGCGTAATATTCCTTTTATTATATACCACGATAAACTTCAAATGTGCATTTATCGTATTTTATTTTGATTATAAACTACAATAATGACTAATAATTGTAGGTATATATTATATTTGTTTACACAACTAATGATGACGTCATTAAAAAAGTAGTCCGGCTAGTATGGTAATACGGGATCGGAAAATAGCGAGTAGCATAATACGGGATTTTGTTTCTGACGACATGTATTTCACCGATTGATACAGCATGTATTTTGGTAAGATTTTAAACAGGTATATAATAAATCATAATATCATAATATACCGAGAGTTTGCAGTATGCGTACTTTGGAATTGCAGTATGTCAACCATAGAGTGTGCGCTCATTGATTACCTTCTGGACATAGAGCAAAGAAAACCGGTACAACTTGTCAATTTAACCCAGTGTCTTCACACTTAACCACACTTGAAAAACAGTCTCAAACCAGTTCAGTATTTCGCATTGGTTTTGATTTGTTCCAAAATAGGTTCCTGGAGATTGTACAATTTGTTTGAAAGTTATATCATTCATTTTTGTTTCAGAAGTAATTTTAGAATTGCCAATTAGTATACGTTTTGTTGTATGTGTATGTAATTGCAAATGTGGCCCCAAATGTGTCAATAATTTTCAAAGCTTCCGGTATTTCTTTGGTGTTTTTTTTTTTTAAATAATGTAGTGTCATCTGCAAGTTGGGTTAGTTATTCATTAGCATTAAATTGATCACATTTGATGTTTACCCTTTGAATTTCGTTTATTTATATTATATTATTAGCTAAAACTTCTGTAAAATTATGCTTAATATATTATAAAAATTATATTTGTTTACACAATGCCCGTTATCCAATTCAAAAATCCAACAAGAATAACTTTTGTTCATTTAGCACATACTTATGTATTGTTTTTTGTGTATTAAGTATTTATATCCCGTAATCACGCTTAAGTATTCAAGTATCCAATGTGTTATTGTAAGAAGTGTTCAGCGTTTAATTTTCCGCCATATTGTTTTCTTCAAATTCTTGACCGAATTTTAATCCAAGTATGTTGTTAATTCAGAATAATTATACAAAACAATGTAACACAGTACATCTTTTTTTGTTTTGCATTTTAACGCGCATCTACGAGTTGAATTGCTTGCCAAATAACATGTGCGTTTGAATGTCGTGACTGTTTTAACTATTGTTTACATCATAACACGTATGCACACGCTATTTTAAGAATATGTGAATGTCGCAGAACTTAACGCACTTTCACTTTCACTACGTACTTTTATCATAAATATATTTAAACCAGCAATGAGTGTGAATTTTTCGATTTAAAAGCTGAACATTATTCAACGACTACGTGTATCTAATTTAATTTAAACTTAAATAAATGCAGAAACCGGGATGCTGCGTTGCCTATTCTGAACAGCATAGTTGACTGTCATACTGTTAAAACGATGCCAGTATAATGCATAGACTCTAGAGTCATTTTTTTGCGGTTTAAATTGCTTCGCTAATCCACGGCACATTGTATCGTAAGCCAACATGGCGCAGCGATGTTTATTACTAATCCACGATTACTACGCATTCTAGAGAAAAGTAGTACTGACATAAAACTGAAAACATCGTGTTAAAAATCCGTTCAAAATTATTCAAAAGTAAAGAACTCTAAAGAATTAAAATAAACAAAAAATGTGTTTGTTTTCGGTGTAATAACGCGTGAAATCATCACCGGAAAGGGACACAATTTACATATTTTCACTCGTACAAGCGCTCGAACAAATATGAATTGGCCTCATTTCCGATGATGATATCACGCGTTATCACACCGAAAAAAACAAATACTCTTTATTTATTTAAAGAAAAGTCGCTATATTACATTTTAGTGAATATTTATACAACAATGCATAACAAGAAATATAGAAAAGAACCTGTGTATCTTGTTCATGTATATAAGATAACGCATTGATATATAGCACGGGAAATACTGACGTAAAAATTTGCAATGGGATTATTTCCTGTTTGAGGAATGTATAACGATGTAAGTCATATGGTATTTCCGGTTGTTTTCCACCAATTGTTGTATTTCTTCGCCAACTATTAGGAATACTCGACAGTCTCCACAGTTTCCAATCTTTACAACTTGATTTGTGTATACTTCATAAAAAATGTAGGTTAATTATTGATGTTTGTGACACTGGATAGCAATGTTTCGATACGATGTCTATTTATCCTCAATGCAGATATATGACTCGTTCTGAGCATAATTCAAATGTCTTGCAAGTTGAACCCTAACTTCCACGTAGCCATGTTTAGATCGCATGCAAGAATTAATCTGATGATCACGCGGAAGGACACGCAGAAGGACACGTGGACATCGTTAAGTCACCGCATTGTCATTCTGACTTTCGATACAAAACATATTTTTATTTTTTTCTCCTCCTTACACTCTCAATGGAACGCTAATAAATACAACCTTCCAGATATGGTATTGGTAATTATTTTTAACGCCTAAGGACAGATACGGCTGCGATGATTATGAACCAGAATGAGTTTTAAAGACACGACGCTTGTACATCACGCGTCGCTTTATATTAGACATACACGACACGTTCATACAAATTATTACAAAATGTGTTTAAACGATATATATGCAATTCGCATCATACAAACAATACCACCCTGTTTAAATAAAAAAAACTGCAAAGTAATTGTGCTAGCAACATACAATTAACTATGTACAGGGTTTCTGGTCAACAGTCGATCTATTTACAATAATTATTAAAGAAATACGTTTATGAAAATATACACCATTTTGATAGCTTTTCATTTCATTTACTATATAAATTGATGCATTATATTATCTTGAAACTGTTCAGAAATACAATGACTATGTGTTGTTTTCAATAGATACTTCGTGTATCTGTTTTCTCGGGAATTGCTTTGTTATCAAATTTACTGTCTACATTTGACCACAACTCCAACGCAAACAACAATACAAACAATACAAACGTCAACAACAACATTAAATATGACTGTAATATGAGCTTCTTCATTTTGATCGTCATAGTTTCTCAGATCCAGTTTTAAACGAAACAGAATCATTGTAATGAATGCGTTATATGCAGTTACATGTTAGTATGAAGCATATCATTTCATCACATACTAGTAACTTATAACTGAAATATTTGAAAATAAAACCTCATCAACGACATCAACATTCAAACAGTGGGACTGTTTTAAAATGTAGCAATGACACATAAGAAAAGCATCGTAATTAAATGTGATAGTTACATCTTTATGCTCAAGTCGTTAATTTAGACAAACCTTATACTATTTTTAGCTGTATTTAATTTTCTTTCGAAAAGAAAGCCACAAATGTATACATCGAAATATTTTTTTATTATTTTATATTCACACTTCACAAAACAAAACAAACGTAATTAACACAAATTATTATTTTTACATATTTAAACATTGTGAAGCTAAGGTACCCATACTGTTCTACATTTGAAATCGTATTAAAATGTATAAACACATAAAGGAGAGATAGGATACATACGTTTGGACTTCCGATCCCTGCATACCGTCTGAAACAAATTCACACACGACATTGTCAGTAAAAATAATATAAATGTAGATGACCTCATACTTGACATAGACGTTATGTATTTCAGACATACATACGGCAATGTAAACATTATTACGTTTAAATACAGTAATTGTATTGTTTTATTTATGTTTGAACTCCAATCATGTGTAACTGGTGCAATCCATTATAAATGATGCTTACTTGGAGATGTGCGTTCTGTGATTGCTTCCACTGAATCGTCCGATATTTGCATGATGTTCAACTCAGAAGCAGTCGTAAACACGCTCTCATCAGTTGTGATAGGAATACTTTCATAATGATGCATACAATCGGTTGATGTTTCGTTTTCACCTAAATTATCTAGTGCAATACTTGTACTGGTAGGCGATGGTGAACTATCGGCAAAAACTGAAAGTGAGATACTGTGGTAGTGATGCGCAGCCGTTGGTATTGCAGCGGACAATGTTCCTGGTCATTTAGGTGTATTAGATCTGGCAGTAACCGGAGGATTGGTTCCTTCGGGAAAATAGAGTGAAATTATGTGTTCTTACTAGAAGATGGGAAACAGATCTAAACATGTATAACACATTTGCGACATGTTATATTTTCATTTTTATACTTATGATGCGTACAATATCAACAAACGCATGCAATATATCTTATCAGTACTATAATAAATTACACGTTCAATGGACCTGCCTATATGACCCCGTAGCCAAATGTATGTACTCTAGCTCTTTGGGTCATTTACATAGAGCTCCTAAGAAACACATCAAATTGACTTATGTATGGATAGAGTAGCCAAACCGATAAACCTAAACAAACATGTTGTCAATGAGTTGTACAGTTTACTATATTAATCTATCACAATCTTATTTATATTAACTCGTGATGTATATATATATATATATATATATATATATATATATATATATATATATATATATATATATACGCCATATAATTTACTGCGTTAATACATTTGAGGCACAAGGGACTGCTATGGTTCCTAAGTGTGAAATGAAATGGCGTTCTCGCTTTGATCCTGAGACTGTAAGTTGTATACAGTAATCATTTAAGTAATATGTTTAAAAGACTCAAATTCCAGGCTCTTAACAGACAAATAAAATAACTATGTCACAAAATATGGACACATGTGGACACGTCCACTATAGTCAATCCGCTTCGAATACAGATACCCAAAACAAAAATAAAATGTGAATTGTACGTAATTCAGCAGTTACACTTTAAATGTGTAATTTTAAGATATACATTTATTTTCGATTTATCGCTGTTTATCGGCCAATGAACAACGATTTGGAGTTCTGATGCGTAGGAAATTAACCTTGAGGGCGCTAGCCGCGCATCAGAACGACGAAGAGATATTTATTGGCCGATAAACAACAAACATGCGGAAATTATTACGATTCTTCTTTATCAATTGTAATGAGAGATACAATGTACCATGCTGCGCTCAGTTTCTGGACTACTGTTTGCGTTGTTTATATGGTAGTTAAACAATGATAATATTATTCTTCGTCTATAGAAAAAAAAGTAGCCTGTATCCTGTTAGAATAAGCAATTAAGTCATCGAATACGTTTAACGTAACTTGAATTATTTTTAGACGCTCAAGATGATCAAGAGGTCGAACAACATGGATTGAAAGGTAAATTGCCAGTTGATTTTGTACCGCCTACTTACGGCGCATTGTGCGTGCAATTGCAAACGTTAATTTATCGAGTATAAAGCAACATTGGAATGACAATAATAGTATACACATGATGATACAAATGGATAGTACAATGTGGCACAACCGTTAGCAGTTGATTACGGTTTTTTCAATTATGACATATCGCACCGGTTTAAAATTGTGCACAGCCCCATCACACACAATATTGTAAAAAGTAAACGGTTCAATGATCATTTGTACCTTCTCGTGCTCTAAGGTGTCAACCAAATAATTGCACGACAAAATCGTGGTGTATGTGGGAATTCGATGCAGTTTATAATCAAAGTGTTTAACAACGACACTCCAGCCATGCATTAAGCTTCAATTATTTTATGTAAAATACCAACCCAAAATAAATAATATATGTTTTTTTGTTTAATGTCACTCATATGCAAATTAATCTGCAATCGCATCCATTCATTGTATTTAGATATAACGTGATTAACGTTTAATCTATTTTACACAAAGGAGCACGTGGTAAAATTCTAATTGGTTTTTTATATTTGATGAATGCAAATTATTCGTTAAAAATAGCTAAGAAAGAGTTTAAAATGTTAATGGTTTAACTTGGAAAGGATTATTATGCAGTATACAGGACGCACGCGCGCCATTTGCATGTTATAGGCCGCATTTCACGTACTTAGGTATAAAGAAATTATAATAAGATAGTTTGTATCTTTATTTAGATTGAAATTCATTAGATCATTATTTGTAAAGATTGTTTATTAAAATTAAAGGAAAATAACGCACATATTTACTCTAAATTTTTTACAGTAAACAATATTTTAGTTAGTTATCGCCTTTTTTTTTTAGAATGTTTGTTTTGATATTATGTTTTATTTTCGTGAAGTTTTGTATGGACACGTTATTTCAGTCAAATGAAATTAAATACATCCAAGTATAATATATTATTTTGTGTTCTTAAAAAGTTTGGAGAAATTCGGGTTAAAAAACAAATTTTATAGCTGATTAAGCGAAGGTCTAGTTAGAAGAGCCTGTGTGTGTGTATAGCCCACATTATGAGAGCGAATACTCCTGTTAAATCCAATCACATTTCATGGTATGCATATGTTTACAACTAGTCAAGATTTCTAGATAAAACACTTGGATTTTAATACATTTTTTTTACTTTATTTTTCGGAAATAAATATCGCATCTTTACCGTCGCGTGTGTTCAGAAAGAGCACAATTTTGCTAGTAAACCGTCTTAGTATAGAGGCTATGTCAGTGATCTTAACGCTAAGAAATCGTACAAAAGGCAATACTACCAAAGGTATGCATCTCCTCTGATTTGTTCTGCTCATTTTCCGACTTTTTCAAACCGTGATCTGGATCTGTTGAAAATGGCTCAATTGTTATTTCTTTGGACCCTAAGAATACATAACATGCCATGTAAATACATTTATTAAAACGACATTGTTTATTAGATGTTTCAAATGATAATCGATAATGTTTATATATAGAAAATAAAATAATCCCAGTATTACAGCGAACAGACCGGACTACTTGTTTAAGGTTGTACAACTGTAATGGGCAATATTCCAAACCTTATTTTAAATATGATTTCTATCATATGTATTACTTCACTGATCTTATTACACATTTTGAATGTGGCTTTCCATGCAAACACATGTTTTGGGGAAAATGTTCAGGACAACCCATTTTTTCCATTTTTCCATCAAAATTCCTTTACCCTATGGATGAGAAAAAAATAATACCTCAACTATAGTCGCAAATATATCCAAAATGTTTGTGCCTGTTATACAAGTAATGATTGAAGATTATTAAATAGGCGATAAAGAAGATAAAAGTATTAATATTTATCAATTTTCTATGGAAGCTCAGCATAAACTTGAAGCTGAGAAAACAGATAAAATAATATGTTGTCTTAAAGGTTTTGGTTTTCCTGGACGGGTATGTTTATTCACTTACATCTTTTTACTTATTTTTCATCTGTGACATATATTTGACTAAAATAAAAAGTTAGAAACAAATTTACATTAGTACTCTTTGAAAAAGTGAGGAAAAACTATCATACCCCTTTAAAAAATAGCTATACACAACAATAATTATCAAATGTGACATAAATGATGCATTTTAAGTTTAGTACACCATTTATATCAATCAAACGTATTATATATTAATATTGAAAAACTTTTTTCATTATTCAGTTCCCTACACCCTGCAACGTTTCAGCTCTTGGACAACACACCGTACATCAACAATAAGTGTCTTATTTATTATCTTAGTTTCCAATCATCTTCAAGTCATCGATGTTTATGCTGTTGATTGAGGCTGTATATGCTGGTAATTTAGGCTGCTACTTCACCAACTGGCACTGTCAGAAAAACATGTGTACTGTGTTGAGCACCAGGTTTGAACCCCCAGGGAAGCATTCCGAGTGATTTGTGGCAATTCTCTTCCTTCAGCTGCATTAATATTTTAAAACAATCTAATAACTGATTGTTTTCCATTACATATTTAACAATATATACACAATTTTGCAGTATATGTGCAACCAAACCTAGTAAGCCATGCTTTTCAGTGTTAGGCAAAATTAATTTCAAAACTGTATAATTACTTAATGGATCCCGATTAGTATGCTGATCATTAAGAAACACCGGTGAGCACACTCATAAGCAAAATGGCAAACATATCAAGTATAAGTACTCAACTATTAAAGTGTATTGAAGCTTCAAAACTAAGGGACTGACATATCATACATGTACTTCGTGACTTGTATGTTCATTTACTTACATGTATACTGTAAGTGTATATAGAAATATGGACAAACACAAATACATGTAAATAGCATTACGTATACATATACATTAATTGTACATTTAAGCATTACAATTTCGCATTTCAAGCATTAAAACGAAAAGCACCACATTATCCTCTAATAAAAATTACGTTCTGACTTTAAAGACAAATATTAATATATTCAGAAATTTCAAAATAAAAATTAGTTCACTTTCTTGATTTACTTACATGTGTTTCCTCTCCTTATGATCAGGATTCAAGCTGGTTCATTATATGTACGATCTGGTGACGGTTTTTTTATATGGCTCCGATTGTCTGTCAGTAAGCATTCTCTTTTTGCTCGAATTTATCATTTTCGTTTGACAGTTGCTTTTGTTTATACCACGCGAAATATGTGACTTTCGGTTTCAATTTCTATCTATTGTTCATTATGTCAAAATATGCATCTGTTTGCATTTCGTCAGAGGCATAACTGTGAAACTAACATGTATAAAATAATGTGATCATATAAAAAATAATGTACTTATATTAAAATTATCATGTGTTCGACAAGAATCGGAACCAAACGTGCATATTATGAACTGGGTAACGAAACTTTCCGACAGTCACCGATATCGTCCGATCTTAGAAAAAAACGCGGGAAATGATTATAATTGTACTGCCTTAACCCTCTGTTGCTCTGAAGGTCAGTTGTGATAACTTTGGGTGAAATAAAAACAAAGTGCATTTTCTGTCATTTTTAATGGACATAAAGAATAAAATAGCTATATACTTGTTGTCAAAATGTTGCACACATTACACGCATGGTTAACGTCATAAATTAAAGGAAACACAAATCGATCGATATTTCAAGTTCAAAAACATTATTATGTTGCCTACAACAACTAAATGGACATTTTTTTCAATTTTAGGATGTAATATTTTAAAAATCTTACAACCACACATATTTTTTTGCCAAAACGTCAAACACGACTACTGTATAAGCGTTCTGACGAAATGTGACGTTATTTTTGGAGTTCACGTCGTGGTATACTTTCTGGCGTGCCGTTAATGCTTACTACTTGACTGATTACAAATACACGTCCAACAATATCAACTAATGTTTAGACATACAGATTATTAAAATGTATTGCATGTACAAATAACGATGTGTTTGTTGCATGTTGAACAGTCAATTATTTGCACTAATACATGTCAAAATTCAGCCTTTTCCGACAATGCCGCATTTTAGAAATAGAATGAAATAAATGTGTTGTGTTTTTTTACAACTCGGATAATTCTAAAGCAGGCAAGGATATAATATTTAATAAAATGTTAGTTGAACACCTATGTACCAAAATTGTATCATGCGTAAGTCACATTCAAAAAAAAAAGAGCAACACATGAAGCTGTAAAACTTAGAAGCGGGCGTAGCGAGTGTGTCTGCTTTGCGATCATGGCGTATTATTTTTGATAGTATCAGTATTATAGTTAGATTACAGTGTTAATATAGTGTATGAAGTGTTTCGGACTGAATTAGTCCGGTATTAATTTTTAAAGTAGACATTGTTCTTCTCAAACCCTACTACTTGCGCGGTAATGGACACGACCGGACATTAAAATTGTATGATTTACATCTACACTGTGTTTAATACGAGTATGTAAAGATAATTCCACATTTAATTATATATTAGTATATATTACTATCAGTATATTAAAATTATACTTATTCATTTCAAAGCGAAACTATTTTAAATATAGATTTGCTTGCAAATTACATCAGGTATGACAACGCGTGTTATAAAATCGAAATCCGAAACGCCTATCTGAATTTAGATGTTCAAGTGACTTAATCACATATATTGACAGTTGAGACGTAAATCCAGCCAGATCTGCTGGCCTGAAAATTTAGCTGACATGCACACAAAACTGTCATCCGCATAAAAAGCGTGGATGTTATAAAAATGTTGTAGCACAGAGAACTGTGATATATCCTTACGTTTGTATACAAATCTAAATTGAATGATAGTGAAAATCTAAATTGAATGATAGTGAAAAACGTGAACAGTTGTGCGTGTGAAAATGAAACTGTTTATCATATGCAGAAAATATATTTGTATCCTTTAAGAATGATATGCCTATTCTGTCATGAAATTGTCCTAAACGCAGAAACGCTAACGGATTGTCATAATCACCCTTTATACTGTTAAATGATCAATCGAAGAAAACATGCGGCAAATATGCGGCAATGATCTTAAACTTTACGAAAGCGTATCAGTTAGTTTCAATACCGCATTCATTGTACTACCCGACACGCATATATTCCTATCCACGAATATTTGAAATTCCTTCGCAACTATTGTTACAGGATCAATTTCCATTTATTAATATCACAAACATACACACACGTTTATTTGAATTTCAAAAACATTACCACGTGCTCTCTTGTGTGAACTAGTTAAAATGCTTTAAATGCTTCCAAGTACAATGATTGGATAAAATTGAAGATTAATTTGATTATGATAGACTGTTGTGCAAGTGTCCATTATATGCGGGACGGAACAACGCTTTATGTATGTTTATCACGTGCACCGCGTGCTTAACATTAGTAAGTGTCTTAGTCAACATTGGATAGATATAGAGCATTATTGCGTATTGAAACTTGTCAATGTTCTCGATTAATCTATTTCCCGAAAAAGGTAAAACACGAAATGACAAATCTCTGGTACAGTAAATGTTTGTATATTTAAACTACTATCTATATGAATAAATTGCTCGGGCAGGGGCTGCACCAGGATATCGGGTTCGGGGGGATGTAAACTTTTGATCGTGCAGTTATAACTCCATGCTGCTATGTTGTCTATGGGTTTGAATTGATCAGCTACAGATCATTCTCAAAGATATATACTAAATCTTTGCATATCATCATCATCATAATGTTTGAACAACATATTGGTTCATCGGTATGTCATGCACCTGTTTTGGCGGTAAATTGCCCTTGTTTGATGTGCCTGACCACTAAATACATATTTTACATTCAATGTTATATATATCTTGAATATATTTAAATATGTAACATCAGTAGCTGACTACATTCAAACGCACACACATCGAACATTATTTGTATTAATCATTTACCTGTGTGTCTCTTTTTGAAATGACAGTTTTAGTAACTTATACGTACACATTGATGCCCATCAATTGTCTGCAAATGTCCTATACACTGTGTTTTGTTCATCGAAACGAACTAACGGACAGATTGACGAACATGAATTTTAAATGAAATATTATGAAAGATACTGGTATGGTTGCATTATGAACTACTAAGGCAAGTGATGCCGACTTTGTGTCAATTTCGCTGAAATATGGTGCCGGTAAAAATAAGAAATCGACAGGATATGGAGCCAACGTTGTAGACACTCCTCTACTTTTTAACGTTATATCATTCTTATGAATGCAGAAAACAATATGAAATTGGTGTGACTGAGAATGGATGATTGAACAAATAGTTTGCCGATTTAGAATATTGTTACTGATATAATTAGGAAGAAAAGGTAGCATATATTCCCAGTTTTGACCCTTTTATATATGCCAACATATGTATGGTCGGGAAGATTTAAAGGGGGGGGGGACACGCCGGGTGAGCCCCCCCCCCCCTGGACCCACTAGTGGGGCGGTAAAATCGAAGCGCCTTCTTTTTTATACCATTTGGATCAAGTAAATATACAATATGGGCGTTACCCCGAATGGTTTAAAAACGCAAATGAGGTTGTTATTTTACTAATAACGATACAATTGCAAATAATTTCCATTTAAACATGATCTGACAAAATAAGTTTGTTATTCGTTGCTCCATAGCCGATTTTAAACACCATTTGCCACATATCGAGAACTTCCTTCCTAGTTTATGTTTGGTTTTCTTGTTTGTTTGTGAGGACTGAAAGGCGACATATAGGTGTTACATTCGGCGGCGACGGCGGCGGCATTGTTTGCGGCGGCGTGCATGCAAATATAAAAAACAATATATCAAGAACAAATCAGTATAGTATTATTGAAGTATAATTATAATATCGGAGGCAGAAACCTAACATGCCGCTTGTTATTGTTCCGTCCGTTCATTGCACGATTCATCGTAAATGCGGTCACGGACACAGGTAAATCAGACAACGCAAAACCTGTCAGACAGCCAGACATATGCGTCTTACAAAATGTATATCACACCTAAGTTATGTATAGTACCAGTACCAGGTTAACTTTTGTTTACTACATAAACTGGTATATCAATACGAATGCGGGCTACACTTAAGGATACAACCTACATTTTGAGCAGAGCCTGACAGTTATGTTTAAAATGAAAGCGATTGATTTGGATTGATTTATTTATCGATCCCGATCTAAATAAAATTTAGAGAATTTTTAGAATAGTTGAAGACACTGTTCGATTTCCCGACCAAATATTCAGAAAGCAAATTCGTACAATATAAACTTCTGAGACTTCTGATTGGGTAGAACATAGGGACAAACACTAAACATGAATATTACCTAATTGAATAAGCATAACAACGCGACGAAACACGTTTAAAACGTACTGGTGTGTGTTGTTTTAAGATGAATTTGATGAATTGTAACTCGCCACCTTAGAATGAAAAGGATCTATTTGCTTCTTTAACACATGCAAGATAGGCCATTTTCATTATAAGGTGAGGAAATGCAGTTTAACCTTATAAAAAAAAAATGTATAAATCCTAACAACATAAAGTTTATTTATATATTGTTATGCCCGAACATCAATGATGTGCGGGCATATTGTGTTGGTTCTGTCCGATTCTGTACTGTTCGCTCTACGCCACTACAGTAATCATAGCTTAGCTGTGTGACGCAATAGAATCGTCACAATTTTTGTTGGAAAATGACTCCTGACGAAGGTCAGAATGAATCTTTAATCTTGTAAAAAAAAACGATCTAATTTGTTACAAATCATGAAATAACATGTTTTTAACGAAATTATTCGCATGAGAGTATTATAAATCTAAAGCAGAAAATTATGGAGTATAATGCCTACTATACGGTATGTACAAACGTGTCCGGGTTTAAATACGTTGTATTTCGAGCAACATCATTCCTCGTGGAAAATGGAGTGTGGCAGTGCTGGCAAAATCCGTATTTGAAGCTAGGAATATTACACAAGTGGAAATAGTGTCAAACAAGTAAAGTGTGTTATGATTATGTTCAAATCGAACATAAGTTGGTCTCATTCATATTGGATTATTGATATATCACATCAAGTAAGATTTGTTGGATCTAATTCATCTAGCCTGAAACGTGAATATGATATTGCGCATCATATTTTACATTAAAAAAAATGTTCATATCTATATCTACATTGGTTAATTAATTATAGTCTCCATAGCAACCTCTTATTGGAAGATTCGGCCCAAAATATCAATTTATTCCATAAAGTCGCTTATAATTTATGGCGTCTAGTTCACCCGTTTTACACAACATTTAAACAACATTAACGCTATAAATTTCGCCAATATTTAGCATGACGCTGATGACGTTATTTACAAATGTTGAAGTCATTTCCGCAATAAAGCCGTGTTTCCGTTAAACAAGTGCGATAATTTACGCTGAAAAAAGACCGGCTATCAAATTTTGTGTCAAAAATGGATTTCAATAATAAAAACTATAGAATATATGGTGAATGCATATGGAGATGATGCTCCAAAGAAGACTGCTATTTACAAGTGGTTCAAGCGCTTTGGAGAAGTGCGGGAAAACTTTGGTGATGACAATCGCAGTGGCTGCCCAGTAGCGATAACGTCATCTGACGTCGCTGTCAGCAAAGCGCTGCTTTACAAAGATAGATGGGTCACAATAAGAGAAATTGTAGCAAGAACTGACTTTAGTTATAAAGCGATTTTTAACATCATTCACGAGCATCTTAACATACGATCAGAAGCGAATGCGATCGGAATCATGTCAACTGATATTGCGGCGATTTGAACGCGAGGGACCCAATTTCATGGGAAAGAGTCGTAACTGTTGACGAAACCTGGATAAGTTTCCATACACCTGAGACCGAGTAGCGATCTACTATGTGGAAAACACGCGGTTCTCCATTCCCGAAGAAGTTCAACCAGACTCAGTCCACCAAAAAAACAGATGTTCATAATCTTCTTCGACGTCAGAGGTGTGTCGCTGGTGCATGCTGTACCCCAACGGCAGACCGTCAACGCAGCGTACTACTCAAAGGTGAGTTGAAGACATTAATCATAACAATATTTGTATATTGTATAGTGTTAACCAGACTTACAATATTATAAATTATTCAAAGTATGCATCACATTTTGTTTGTCATTTTAGGTTTTGAAATGTAACTAACAGCGCATGCGAGTACCACAAACATAATAACACAACAAAAAGACTGATTAAAATCACATGTCTCTTTGATAAATGGTTTGGGTACTCAAATGCGCTTACAGTTAAATTTTACAACAAAAGTGATAAAATTGACACAAATCGTTGTTTTCGAAGTTTGAACGTTCCGCGTGACGTCATACGTCCACACGATGGTTTGATATTCGTCAAGCGTACATACTGATCTAACGACAGGCATGATTGGTATTGTTTGTAAATGAAATAAAAACATCGTTAATTTTATGGGCCAAACTCAGCCCTTATCGACCGTAGTCCTTTTAATAATTATCATAATACACAAAACACCCAAGTATGGCTAAAACCGCTATGGAGCGATCAATGCTTAGAATTTGGGTCTCAAACTAACTTTGGTTCAATACAAATAGATCTACATGCAAATTAAAATTAATAGTACTACTCAGATTAATAGTAATACCAGGAACACATCATTCAATCGAACTGCGATTTAAGAATCAAACGGCTCAACATGAAAGGGACTTTGTCAACAACAAGGGCCTAAAAGGGGTACTTTCTTTACAAAAATCTGAAATTAATATATAGCTAATGCAAAACATTAAAGGTTAAAAGCATATTTTCCACAGTTTGTAAAAGCGCTTTTCTACTGTAATTTCTTCGTACGGCTCCTAAGTTCGATACCCGCTTGGGGTTGTAATTGTTTCATACATATTTGCTGATTTTGTTTTTCAAATATTTTATTAAGTTTTATATAATGTATTATTAATTTAATGTAAATGCCTTAGTTTAGTGTATTTCTATTATCTTATATCATTTATAGTGCAATAGCAAACAAACATAGCCCCTTTAACTAGAGCAACAGAAAAGCAACTTTCAGAGGCAATATTAAACATTCAATATCGTGGTAATTATTGTGCTGATCTTCACGACCCAGTTCAGTGGAATAACATTCGGTTAAATAGTAGATGGAATAATCACGTCAAAAAAGTACATGAACATTAGGTAAATCAAATTGATAATTAAATAACACATAGCCTAGAAAATATTTGGCAGTCAATGACATTGGTTCGTAGTCAAGCTATGTTTAAAATTAGTGACCATTTAAAGGCATACCTGAGATCGATTACACATTTGCTGAAAACAAGGGGGCCGTGCTTAAAAGAGGAGCATTGCCACCCGTATCCTTCGTATCAATCTTGTGTAACCGTTGTATTGCACATAATGTGGTTGAGGTTGTCACCAAGGCAACCACATTGCACGTCATCAGGAAACGCGGTCCTTACGTTTCATTCTATGTTGGAATATAAAACGGTTGCTAATATCGTTAACGCCAAAGCTTCATGCAGTCTATAAAGGTTTATTAGTCCATTGGTTGTATTAGTAATCGTACACGATAACCCATACGTATGGGTATTGGCATATTCAGGTGTGTGTTAATGCACGATGACGATGACGATTATTAATAAGGGTCCAATATTATATATATATATATTCTTGGAATTGTGTTAACATACCTACTCTAAACGCCCTACCTATAAACCTACATTAATCTTAAAAATCAGAGATGAATTGCAGGAACAATTTCTTGATTGACAATGTGTTAGAGGTATTCAAATGTTATTTTCCATGTTTAATCACGAATTATTATTTCTTATAAATACTGTATATTTAAATGGTTGAAAAAAAAACTGTAAATTTAGAACGTCTACAAAGAGTAAAATAATTATATTATTCATAGACGGATATTATTTTCTGTCACAAAAATATTAAAGCACATTAAAAGGTTGTTTCAAAAGGAAATACAAAGTGAACACAGATGTTTGAGTAGTTTAACTTTCAGTTGATACTAGTTTTTCCTTGTGCGATGAATACTTGCAAATTGAACATCACTTATTCACTTTATATCGGATAGCATTTGCTTTGTATATATGTACACACTTATTCATCGGACACCATAAATATTTTGTAATAAAGTGTAAGTCTTGGGAACAATTATGCGGTAGTTGTGTTACGTCATGCATAAATAACCAAGTCAAATACCTGCTTAAAGTACCAGTTGTTAAAATCGTTACGTTCTTATCTACGCCTACACATGTACGTCTATATATATTCTTTGGATAATACACATCGATGCAATAAACAATGTACACCACGTTTTTCAATGTACAGTTGTATTTACAATGTGCTTTATACATAATACAAAATAACACCATATACTAGTACAATAAATATGATATAACAAACATCAATTTACATCTTGGTTTTAATTTAAGTAAATACAAGCGTAAAAAAATAACATTTTAAATAATAAAACATGTCCTACATACAAAAATAATCCAATCACAAATCATATTAAACATATTAACACATGTTCTAGAAATAATCTAAAACAGTTTATCTGTGTTGACTTATCAGATATAGGAAAATAAATCACGTTAAAAAAATGTACACACATTGTGTATGTACACAGTACACTTCATATAATACAATCTCTTCATATAAACATAATGCAGTGTTATTTGCAAATTGATACGATAAACATGTTTCCTAAAATGTTTGCAAACACTGTTTTTTCAATAATCGCATCAACGCTTTCTGTATAGAGATATATCCACATTATTGTGCATTCATATAATTTCGTTGACATGAAATTGTGTGGCTTCGTTAAATCGGGCTATTCGTTGGATCTTAAATTCGTGGAAATCGATTTTTTGCCAAAAACCTAAAAAAGTACTGTATCTATGTGTTTGTTGTTTATTTTAACAACCCTTGCGCTCAGTTGACATCCGCAAAAACAACAACGTGTCAATTACCCGCATAGCCCGTATCTTATCGTCTAAATCTCGCGATAACGTGGTCCCTAGTGTAACAACATCATACCAATCAGCAGGATTAAACATAGGTGCAATATACCAGTGTCGCAATAAACAGTCCAATTAATTGTGGTACTTATGGTGTCTTGTATAATTGTAATAAAACATTGGGTTCTATTAACGGCATTTTGACACGAAGCGCATGACAATGAACAAGTGACAAACTGCGATTATCGATACGTGCACGACAATTAAGCAATCTGTACTTTTCAATTATGTCAGTATAATATGTTCTTTCAAGAAGGAAACATCATACAATTATTTATGTTTTCAAGCATAGTTTAAGTATAATTTAACATCATATCAGTATTCACAGTAAAACATTATCAAGGGACGTAACACAATCACCCAAACATGGGTAAAAAGTAGTTGCGCCCCTTTAGTCTGACGTCGCAGTAGTGCACATATTAATAGTTCCGGATATAAGACTTCGGGCATAAACGTTCGTCGTACATTTGATTTCGTGGTTGAGCTGACCCACGAAAATCCACGAAAAGTAGTGTAATAATACTGGTTTTACATCACCAGATGAATTATATGGCCAACTTAGTGTGTGCATTTGTTTTAAACATGTATGCATGATGTCCATTTCTATTTCATTGTTTCCATTCGTATTTATTTTATGTTTCAATGGATTCCCATATGGCTCTCATGCTCATTTTCCAGATCTTTCGCCTGGTACGAGAACACGGTAAAACGACACAATTATGTACATTACACAAACGTTGTCAGTATATATGTGAATATGTTTGATCAAGGAACGTAACACGATTTGCCAACATATTAAAACAAAGTAATAAGGAAGCTATGTTACACACGCTCAAGATGAATAAAGAAAATATATCAACTGAATGGACGCTTACCTTTTTTTAGAAATAATACAACTCAAACATATATAACTAAATTTATGTTTTGTGAGTCTTCCGAACTTCCTGACCGACGTAGATTCTCATATCGAACGGTTTCAGTCCTAAAAACAAAATGTGTAATATACAACTAAATGTAAACATTATCAACTATTAAAGGGGTACACCGAACTATTTACCTTTTTACAAATGACCTTTAAAAAGTCATGTACATGTATACAAACACATGTCTCTTAATCTATTTTCCATTATAAAACTACCAAACTCAATGGTTGAGTAACATTAACGTTTAAACACTGTTGAAATATTGAAGTATACATGTAGTTCACGTACATAAATACAATGACCAGTTTACCATGAGTTTTAAAAAAGATAAAGCTCACAGAAGCACAACAATCTACTTCGTATTCAGAAGCTTGGCAACAATTTCTTTAAAGTAGTATGTTAATTTTTATTAGCAGTATCATGCGCGTCAAATACATACTTTTGATGATCAGATTCCAGTTTATGTTCTGAAATGAATGCAAACATCATATTGTAAGTTAAACATACATAATTAAATGACCTTAATATGAAACAGGTATTCAAAATGCATGTCGACGCATAGAGAGTTATGTTATCTTTTTCGAAAATTTGAAACATAAATAGCACTTTTTATTTATTATATAATGCTATTTCACTCGATAATAACATAATTAAAACTGGCCACATGACCATTTTCGATTTGCGCCGCAAATCAGACACCATATTACAAATATACATGCTTACATTGCAAATGCAAATTGAAATGATCAGCATAGCATTGCAAGTTTTCAGTTTTATTATAGCGGTATATGTCCCATATGCTATCCAATTTAAACAATCCTTACTATGATTAGTGTGCTCATTAATTGTTTTCACGTCTGCATGATGTTCGATGAGGCAACAGCCATAAAAACATTTGCATCATCGGTTGGTTGAAGCTCAGCAGGAATACGACCATAACCATGGTTATCGAAAGCGGCGGACACTTTGATGTTTGGGTCTGCTTCGTTCATATCTAATAGAGGAGTCATGGTCACATGTACATCAATTGTTGGTTTTGGGACAGTTAGAACATAACGTTTAGCAACCGAGGAAACTTGGGTATTTGCATAAGTATGGTTCACAGAAGCGGCGGAACCTTGGTTGACAGAGATCTCTACATGAATACTTTGTAGAGCAGTGCCCTCGGTAGAAGTAGCATTATTATTTTATTATTATTATTATTATTATTAATATTGTTATTATTATGATACTAATAATAATAAAAATAATAATAATAATAATAATTATCATTATTATTATTATTATTATTATTATTATTTTTATTAAAACTCTTGTGCGACATATAGGAAATGCTTTTGTTAAGATGTGACATACGAAATTATAATTCTATAGGATATATGCATGCAAATAAAAAAGGATTACAAAACAACCTGCAGGTATAGTTTGGTGCTTCCGGTAGATACAAATGAATAGCGTAGCTGCCAGAATTACCAAGGTCAATGCGCAACAAACTGTGATAATTTTAGTCTGGTGAGGGATACTTGTCAAATATAATATCCAATTCGATTGAATTCAATATGTTTATTGCGTTAAACGTAATTGCATATTTATAGCAATTACAACATACAGGAACACTTCTAAAGTATTTATACTACAAAGGCAATCAAATAGACATTATCGGAAGAGCACACGTAGATTGTGGAAAACAAATTCGTCAATTAAACATATTTATGGTCTAATATATGAACGTTATATATGAACGTTGATATTAAGTTAATGGCGTTTTCGAACTAATACTTATCAAACTTAATTGGTAATTGTCTGCTTTCAAGTGGAATAGAACATTTGTAATATTATAATAATATGATATAATAAGTGCGCTTTTTTTGAGAAAATAACAGGATGTTTAATAACACCATTGTTGGCATACAGACGTTTAAAGGGTATTCTTCATTATCAATTTCATAATATTAACATAGTCCTTAAGCATTGTGCGTTATGTAATTTTTATTTAAACCAATTGTTCAAAAATCAAATAGGCTACCCCATGTAGGCTACCGATATGGGCCCCACCCCAGAAAGTGCAACCGGGATCTACTTAGGTTCCATATGGGTTGCAATATGGGTCTTAAATGGGACCCATGTTGTACCAACATGGGACCCATGTGGTACCAACATGGGACCATAATGGGCAAACACAAATGGGGCCTTGATGGGATACGTACATGGGCATCACCCCAGAAAATGCAACCGGGATTAACGTGGGTCCATTTTTTTCCCATCTAGCGCAATTAATTGTAGCAATGCTCGACTTGCAGTGGACGCATTTCTTTTGACTGCTTCTGAAGAAAAAAAAAACAACGTCATATATTTCAACTAAAAAAACCTGAGGCTGCTTTACATATAAATTAAGAGAACTTAATACACATATTTGTTTGTAAAACTTAAGTGCTGAATTGTTATTTTAACTTAACAACAGATTTAAATTGTTAAGTTAAACAAAAAACAGTCAGATAAGTTTGCAAAATACTCCTATATAGACATATATATTTAAACGGCTGCGTGTGTTGGAGATTGACAATGTTTATCATTCCGCAATAATACCAGGACACATACCAGTATATACTTTGATTAGTTTAGTTATTAGTACAGTTCTTGTGCATAATACTATTTATCCTCGACGCAGGGTGATTTGCAAGCGTTATACATCAACCTAATTTTGCAAAACACCAACCGATTTCTGTTAAAACAATACCTTTGAAAAGTTGACAGAGAAAATGTTACAGTAATGTTAACATTTATTTTGATTATAGAAGCCAAAATATTTGATATTCTAATCTAGACCAGGTCTTGTAATATCATGATATGCATTCGAATCAGATACATCGCAATTTCAGATAAGGCGACGATGCATATGAGGCGTTTCGTGGGAAAATCGGGCTTAATGCATGTGTGTAGAATGTCGTCCTGGATCAGCCTACGCTTTTATGGTATTTTCTGTCTCTTCTTAACACAAATCCACTGTACAGGCACTTAATGCACACGCATTAATCCCGATTTTCCCACGACAAGCCTCATATTAACATATACACCTATCATTGGAACTGTTTCTACATTAAAGTTATACCAATAATTATAAATTATATAGCAAATTAACTCAACCCTTGATACCGCCAAAGCAGCAAACAATGCGATATTGTGCCTATAATAATATTAAAAATATATTTTGATTGCACAATAGCATAAATTCGCAAAATTGTGTGACAAATTCGAATCAGGGTTAGAAAACAAAACTATTTCACAATTCTAGGGAAAGTAACAGCGTAAATTTAAGTATGCTATTAACAGTTTGTATAACTTATCTATCCGTTGTAATATAAAAACCGCCAAACATGTTTCCTGGTTTAATTTCATTTTTCGAAACAGCTGTCAACGGATGACAATAAGACATAGCGGTGTAACAGGTACAAACGGGACATAATGGTCCAAAAGAGATTATATTATAGAGTCAACAAAACTGAACCCACTATATGAACAATTAATTGCAAATTTGCTACAACCCATTAGCATTTTAAATTTAAAATACACATGTTCACTGAAAATGTTGATCGCATATCAACTGATATGGGAAAAATATCATTTGAGACCCGCATTGGGCCCATATGGTATATTTTCTCAACTAAAACCCATATGGGTTTGCTTGACTGAGACCCTCCTGGGTTTGATAGGGACAAATTATAGGGGCTCGTTTGCTATCTGGGTCACATGTTGATCTGATATTGGCACAAACATGTTTGGGACCCACATGGGGCCTACATGGTAGATTTGCCTAGCTGTACCCTATACTTGAACCATATGGGACCTTGCTTGCAGGGATCCATATGGGCTTTCTTCTTGGGAGCCATATTGGTTTGCTGGACTGAGACCCACCTGGGTTTTATAGTGGTAAGACAAAGCATTTGGGTCCCATACAGGGCTCATATGGTTTATCAGCCAAGGTAAACACTTGTCTTGCCCACATGGGGTTGCTTTCTGAGACTTTTTTGCATTGGACCCATATTAGCTTGGGGCCCATATGGTATATTTGCCCAGCAATAGCCCATATTGGGCCCATATGGAATGCTTTCAATGGCTTTATAGTCGGGCCCCATTTGGGCGTACTTTACTTAAACCCACTAGGGTTGGATTGTAGCAAGATAACTCATATGGGACCCACACTGGGCTCATGAGGTGTATCAGCCCAGGTAAAACCCATATCCCGCCCTTATGGGGTGGCTTGCTGGGACCAATATGGGTTTACTCGCAGTGGACCCATATGAGCTTGCCATCTTTTAGGGGTTTAATATGGGCAAAAATCAGTTGGGACCCACATGGGGTCCATATTCTAGTTTGTTTACCAGCTATAACCGATATTAGGCCCATATGGATTTGGTTTCTGGGACCCATATGGGCTTTCTAGTAAGGACACACGTGGGTATACTTTACTTGGACTCATCTGGGTTTTATAGAGGCAAGATAATGCACATGGTGCTCACATAGGGCCCTTATTGTATTTTGCCCAGCTATACCCCATATTCGGTCCATATGGACTTGCTTTATGTAACCCATATAGGCTTTCTAGTAGGGATCCAAATTGATTTACTTTACTTGTACCCATCTGGATTTTATAGTGGCAATATAATGCATATGGGTCCAACACTGGACCCATGAGGTATATCAGCCAAGATAAAACCCATTTCGTGCCCACATGAGATGGCTTGGGGGGATCCATATCGGCATATATGCAGTGGACCCACATGGGTTTCCTTGCTCGGACCTATATGGGTATGTTATTGGCAAACAAATATCATTTGGGACGCACATTGGGCCCATATGGTATTTTGTGCCCAGCTATAGACAATATTGGGCCCAAACGAGCTTGCTTGCTGGGAAGATATGGCATCTCAACATGGAAAGTACATATGATAAATTGCTTGTAATATTTTTTAACAAGCATGATGCATGTATAAATTTAATTATAACAAAACGACAAGCATTAGAACGACAAAGAGTAATTTATTGACCATTAAACAACTATAATGCGAAAATTATATCGATTTTAACATAATTTGACATATTTTTGCATTTGTAATTTGAACTACTTTGAATATTCTCCTCTAAAATTCGGGGCAATTTTGTGCGTTGCTTATTGGGCAGTTTTACAACGATAATGTTTTTTTGTCTATAGAAAAATTAACGATTATCATGTTAGAATAACACGTTGCATAAAATAAGCTTTGTTGTATTATTCGTTTTCTAACTTCTGTATTTCTACGTCTTTGTTTATACGTTTACCCTGTTGTTCTTTCCACATCAACTTTAGTTTTCTTACTTTTAATGGGAGAACCACTTTTTGAACTAATACACATAGAAAGAGTTTTTTTATACACGTGCATGCAGTCTACACTTTTTACACTTTCTGATCTAATAAATGATCTTGTTCCTTTTGACAATGTTTTATGTGACATGTATATTGAAAGCCCAAAGGTTCTATCACCCTTGTATACACAAGTGTTGATGACATCATCTGGCTTTCAAGGGGCGATGTATTTTTTTTATCGGCGTAGCTGTCTCAGATCACTTTTGACCTAGATTTCTTGCGATAATTATGCAGCTGGAAAATTGAATGCCAATATAATTATACACATTTTCTAATTTTAGGGAATGCAAAGTTCAAACAATGGTTGAACGTATGCCAATGACTGTTGCATACTTTTGGGGATTAACAATTAACATAATTGTTTACATAAGCGGTTAAAATGAAGTTATAAACATATTATCGAACTTAGGCTAATTATGAACGTTTTTTCTCGTTGTATGCCATAAACAGAATGCTATATTCATTGACGTAACGAAATAACTATTTTGTTTAGCCTACATTAATATCAATGTTGGAAAATAATTCCGAGAATGAATTATAATTATTATGTATCAGACGAGTCTTTATAGTTATTTATAGTACCCGTAATATACCATTCATGTTAGATATCTAATACAAAAACGATTTTAAGTCAAATTAGCATTTATACTGTGTATAACATTAAATAAAAAGCGAAAGTCAGAGAAACGTTCAGCGATTTTTGAAATGTTAAGACTTTATTTTTGATTACGCAAACATAAAAATTAATTAGACCATGACGATTTTAAATTATATGAGTAGAACTATGATGTATGAAGGGTGCGAAATTCACCAAAAAGGCTACGAGTAATGATGCGCCAATAGATTTTTGAACCGTTGAATATTTAGATATGAGCTATAAAATAACGATTATAAATAAGATATCAGGTAAATGCGTAACATTCTTATTTTGGAATTGCCTTGCTGACAACGTTATCCTTTGTAGATCCCTCTATAGATAAGATTAATTTGTTAGTTTCATTATGTTTGAAGTAAACAGTAACACACATGGTACACACGCTTTAAAAGTAAAGGATTGTTAATGCTATGTTTGTGTTTGTGCCATTGATTTAACTTATTAAATATAAAGTACAAATAACGATGAGAGCATACAATTTGCTTTCCATACCACGTCCACATCATTCCTTGTTACTGTACATACAACTATTAAAATATTACCGCTAATAACGCTAATCCACAGGTCGCTGTCATTGAAATGAAATCATATTGTATGCATGCCTTTTGTTGTATTAGTGTGTTGTTCGATCCGATGTCCGATAGATAGATCTTATCAACAAATCTTAAGTGGTGAATTATAGGAAACGTATTTTCGTTTCTAGGACCGAGTGTTCGTTTTTTCTCTGTTGTACATACATTTGCATTGACATTTCAGATTTTTTTATTGGCTGTTGATCTCAAAGATAATATATTGTGCGTTGTACGTATAGATTTACCGTACCTGCGATTTATTTATTTCGTCCCGCATACATGCACATATTTTAAAGTTCACAGGTTGGCAAATTGACAATTTACTTTTTTTTGTCATAGATCCTCAAAAGAAAAAAAATATATATACTTTTATAAGCAAAATAACACCGTTTAAACATAAATTTATTTGTTTGTAACAAGTCATTTTAATGCCTTCTATGAAGGATATGGTTCAATGGTGTTGCCAAAAATCGCCAGGAGGAAGGTACTGTCTAAATTGTATATGCATTCTTTAGTTCATTCTTAAACTTGCATTATTTTCCATATATTTCTGTAAATTCGTCTTTGTTGGTGGATCAAAAGGAAAAATATAATTGTTCAGTTTGTTTTGAGTAACACAAAACTATTTGTTCAAACACGAATACATTATAATATACATGTCTTTAAAAATAAGGATAATCAACATATGCTACATCATTATGCACTTAAAGTGCACTTGTTTACTTCCTCTCACAGAGACAGTTAAAGAGTCTGTTTTAGTAGCAAATACTTTGAATGCGATATTTTGTATTAAGTTATGTATTTAATGTATAGTTTGGAATAGGTACAAAAATAAGTGTTGGTAAATGTGCTGGCGCAAGTTAAATGCCAAAATATGTACACACATGTGTGTAACATACGCCGTTCGTTAATTTGCATTTGACATGCCGCACGAAGGTAATATAACCTTTCATATGTTTATTATCTATTTGTCAATTTGAATCCAAAAATCGTAATTTTAATAATTTAGACATAAATGACAACACTACGATAAGATCACACAGTGATGAGCCTATGAAGGAATCGCAGTTGTGCCTTCATATACCAAAAGACAAGACAAACTAGTAATACGACACTTAATGGTTCAGGTTATCTTATACGATATAATCTCCAACGTATGCATACATGACACACACAAGACAACGGTTTTGGACACAAATTTATTGAATTTCACTTTACCAATCCATAACTGGGATAGGCATCCGATCACTCGAAGGTAAAATCTATAAAAAAATATAAATAAACATATTATCTTAAGCCTGTGAACAAAATACCGAATTTTTACAAATATTTATTAATTTAAAAAAATGGTTCACATTGATGCTCTGTTTATAACAATTAAGTTATAAAAGTTTAGAGCTTATTTAGTACTTTTTATTAGATATGTATATGAGCTTCATTTACGTATTCTTCGTATTTCTTATCAATTAAATCTATTTGTCGTCAAGGGCCGGTATTCCCAAAGCTCCTAAGGGAAATCTAAACTCCAGTTGTACTTAAGTGAAAATTTCAGGTCACATTGCATCATTGAAATCCATAGATTTCTATAAACAAAGGGGTAAAAAACAAAACATCCAATATATATTCACCTGTTGAAAACAAGTGTAACAGTACCTTTTCAAGAAACAGAGGCTTAAGGAATTTACAGAATTTTAGAAATTTCCTGAAGATTTCCCTAAGGCGGTTTGTGAATACGGGCCCAGGTCGTATTTCAACGTCCTCCTTATCTAACATATCTAACTATATCACCACCTGTTTTTTGCGGCATATTTCATCTATTGACTGATATCTGTCATAAACAATTCATGATTCAAATTTATAAATATTACCAACTGTCTCATTTGCTACATATTCATCTATTGTCCGATATTTGTCCATATCTGTAGCATTGTCGTCATGCACGTTATAGTTTCCTGCACGTTCGAACCCTCTCAAATATATAAGTATCGCTGTTTAAACTGTCCTGTAATTAAAGAACTTGACGAATCGTGGTTTTCGCTTTCGCACAAATGTTACGATGGCTTCGGAGATGGACACGTCAGAATGTCATCATATCATTTTAGATTAGACTTGAACAAAAAAGAAAAACGTGCGTGCGTATGAGTGTCTATTTTAATAGCATAAAGCACTATTTTGCTAATGCATATTTTTATCAGCATAAAGCATTATTCCACAAATGTCTCATCTGAAGTTCTAAAACCGTAATAAAAAAAGTGGCGTTCTTTCAGTATTACAAACAGTTTTTTCGTTACTTGATGTTTGTGATAAAGCACTCGAATTATGAAAGCGAATTGTACACACATTTGTTGTACTTTTGAAAAATGTCTTACGGAGTCGTAACTGTAAAATCGAAAGCATTTGGACTAAAAAAGCTCTAATATTATATTATGAAAAGCATACACAGATGAAAACGTGTTCCTCAATCGAAGCCCGAACCTACGTGTGTTTCAGAGGTGTTATTTCTCCTGTGTATTATATAATATTCTTTTATTTCTGACATCTGTAATACACAATAAACATTGCCAATCTGTGAATATTTACCATTATGGGCAATTTTCACAATTAAAAGCAATTAGCATACGCAATCGGTTTTCCTCCTTTTATCTCGTCATTAAGAAAGGCGCATACAGTACTATATAGAACCACTCACAATTATCAATGTATTTGCAAGAAATATGCAATATCTAGACACCACACAACATTTGGTAAGAAGATAAATCCTGTTAGTGAGCAAATGTGTATTTGATGGGGATGCAGTGTATTAATTTAACTGAGCATAATATGGCGCCGTTTGGCGTATTAAGTTTGTGTGAACCCACCCACTTTAACAAGCTGTCCGTTTGACATACAACATTGGTGTGAATGATAAATGGAAATTTGGTCAAAACGTCTGTCGACTTAGATGTTCGGAAATATGTTATTTAGTATGCTTCCTTTCTATAAATTTAAAAATAAATACATAAGAAGATGGGATGAATATAATACTAGGTAAGTGCATCAAGATAAGTTTATTTACTCGACACTCGTGGCCAACGCTCGTGGTTTAGTTGGTTCATATATTTATATTTGAGGATGATATGTAACACACTATTAATATGTCAATTGTTCAGAAGTACATGCAATTTTAATGTCAGTTGTTACCAATGTTTAACATAAGGGCCACATGACCATAAAGTGCTCACCTGAGTATGAAGATCTTTGCCTTGCGGTTTCAGAAGAGAAGATTTTAAAGTCATTTTTCCGATTTAAGTCTATATAATGCATGTGGCGCCTAGGGCGTGGCCAATTTTTTACCTCAGAGAATAATTTGCAGATGACCATAATAATATGCCAAATATTTAACCTCTGCGCCTTGCAGTGTCTGTGTGAAATATTTGTAAAGTCCATTTGCAATATAAGTCAATAGAAACCGTCTGACTCTTGGAGCGTGTCTTATTTTAATAAAGGAACATCATTTGAACAAACTTTGTAGTGGACCACTGTACAGTGTTACAAACGAAATCTGAATTATCTCGCCGTTGCGGTTTCAGAAGAGAATTAACAAAAAATCCACTTGCCTTACACGTCTTTGGAAAACATCTAATCACGAGGTGAGACTTCTTTTCACCACAGATGCATAATTTGAACAATCTGTGAAGTGGACTACCATACAATATTACATACCAAATACGAAATTTCTGGGACTAGCGTTTCAGAGGAGAAGATGTTTTAGGTACACTTGCAGTATTAGTCTATAGAAATCATATAAAACGGGACGTGACTTTTCTGTACACCAGTCGAATTATGTGAACAATACTTGTAGATGACCGCTATACAATGTTTCATGACATATATAAAAACCTCTGTGTTTTGCGGTTTCAGATGAGAAGATTTTTCAAACCCACCTTACAAATCTATTGAAACCATATGACTCACATGGCGCGGCCAATTTTAACCCATGATAATAATTTGAACAATTTGAAAGCTTGTAGATGACTTTTGGAGAATGTCACATATGGAATATAAACGCTCTCAGTCTTGCGGTTTCAGAAGATAGGTTTTTAAAAGCGTTCACCTTTTTCGCACTAGTTAATCGCCATTTTGTTTCAATGTTTTCCTCGATTCGAATTTTATAATTGGATTTTATGTGAATTTCAGCGTGCATATCTGTATTTGTAGTACCTAGTATATCATGACATCGTATGCTATTAATATCGACCAAAATTATGAACTCGCAAGTTTTTCATAATATACTATAAAATAGTAACAAGGAGGACCGTTTAAAGCATTTGTAAAACATAAAGTCGGTTGTTATTGACGAGTGACTTTACATAATAGTACACCTTTTCTGACGAAAACCCACTGCCTTTTGTTCGTTAACACACTCCTATAACGGACTGAAAACGGACTTGTTAACATATATAAGTAACACTAATATCGTTGTTACTCTAGTGTTATTTCGTCCGAACAATATTACTAATTAGAATAAAAATGATGTTTTTTTTATTGTCTTTCAGTTGTGTTAATCATTAGATCGCCTTGACTCCGACGATAGTAAAGAATTATATTTTGTTAATTGGGTTGAAATATAACGAATACAATAAAAATGCTTATGTTTAATATGTGGGCATTATTATTAACATATTCGAAATGACTCTTGATTACAATGTAATTAAAAATAAAATAAAATAATAACATGTGTATTTTCTTGTTTCAGATTGTCCTCCACTAGATTCACAAGATTCAAAACCAGATCAAAACGGGTAAGTTAATGGTTAAGAAACCTTTCCATGGACATTTTGATAATTTTCCAGTGTCTTGCCACATTAGGTTACTGGAAAAGAACAGTATACATACGTGAGAAAAATAAACTCTTAATAATGAAGTATACTGTACAAAGTATTCCACTTGTTGATATTTCATAAACGATCAAGTTGATACCCGTTTACTCAAGACGAAAAATCACCCTCATGATAGAGACATATACTAGAACTGTTCGCAAATTAGCTTTTCACTTAAACGTTTTGTGAATAACGCTGGTCCAAGTGTGAGAATCGGGCGTCTGCAGCCGGTTTAAATCCCCAATGATTTGCATTGACATTTCCAAGATGGTGACCATAGTTTTATTCATGTGTGTTTTGTGTTTGTTTTAAATTTGTGATGTGCTGTGTTGTTTTTGGCAATTATTCACTTGCCACGAATAAAGGACCCCGAGCTGCTAATTAGAGTTCTCTCCTGCTTTCGCAGCTGGAGTTTTATATTTAATAAAACCATAAACCAATAACGCGTTTGTAAAGAGTAGCATTTAAAATGGACACTATGAGAGTTGTATTTATTGCTATAGGAAACACATATTGTTAAAATAAACAAGTATATAGATCTATTAGATAGTAAATATATATATATATATATTAAATATATATTATGCATTTGGCAGAAGTTTCATAAAGTTAAACAACGTGACCCATTTTAGCCTCACTTAGGATCATGCTAGGATTTGTGAACGAGCTGGGATGTGGCAAATACTTTTACTTCAATTAATCGTGCCTAAGAAAGTTGCAACCAAGTTGCTATGTGAACGTTAAACCATTTAGCAATACAAGTGTAATTAGATTGAATTAATATAGTCTTGTATTACTATTTAATTTGAATTGCAATGCTATGAGGTTAAATTACATTTACAAATATGTGTATTGTGAATAATTCTGGCTCAAGTGTGAGGTTTGGTATGATTCTTTAACCGGCTTAAAACTCACATGCTTTGCATCGACCATTCCAGGCGGAGGCCCAAATTTTAATAGTTTAATGTCTGGTTTTTTTTTTCTCCTGCTCATGTTTTTGAGGCTTGATGTTGATGACATTGTTCCCCCGGTCCTTCCAATATGCGTTTCTTTTTATATTTGTCCCGATGCTTCTTTAACGGAACAACATATTGTCTTTATATGGTTACCATAGTAACTGTCACTGACACAAATTACAGAAGTGCCACACTATTCTTTTTGGCTGAAAACAAACAACACAAAGGTCACAATAATATGACTTATTAAACTTTATCAACATCTTTTATTCACATGTACAATAATTGTATGATATAATATAAATATATAGTTTGACGACTGCTATAAAGCATTACAAAATGTTTTACATTGTACGATTTGTTAAATTAATTGCAATATATATATATATATATATATATATATATATTGTTTTTAGAAACAGTGCTACGGAATGAAGCTTGACAGTATTATGTTAAATGGAAGATTTCCTGACAAACGTGACGAACGGGAATGAAACATGATCAGAGCATCGAATCGCTAGATAAACCTCGCGTACCTACTAGAGTACAGACCCGTATCTAGGTTATGTTAAATACTGTAAGAATGTTTCTACTGTAAAAACAAACGCATTTGTGTCATGCGTGCTTGGCATAGCGCGATTTTATTGACCTGGCACACATGTATATTCCGTTTATTTTCGTGCATCTACATATATTAATAGCAACTATGTTACCCAGATATGCGACTCAGACACGAATATGCATTGACTGAATCCGTACTCCGTTACATTTGATGCAGTGGTAAATACACGGATCGAAAGCGTGATGTTTTTGTTTGGAATCCCTAAAAAGCACTTTTAACTTTTAAGGAAATCTCATCATCAACGGCGATTCTGACACAGAAGACAGCTGAGCCGACACTGCGAGCAAAACATACAACAAATGAAAACAGGGGAAAACTACAAAATAAAGAAACAATGTCAAAAGAATATATGTGATATTAAAGTAACAGAAAATGATACAGATGAAACAAATTGGGAGGATTCGAACCACAGTCGTTAGGATAAAACACTATATGTTCTTGCTGTTATTCCTGAAGCTTGTTGGTAGTCGGTTTTGTTATATGACTATGAAATCCGTGCTTAAGACGCTAGATAAATGTTAAACGGATATAAATAAAACATTCGAGCTATTTTTGAGGTTAGTGAGTGCCAGGTCAATAAAATCGCACTATAAAGTAAACACCTGTTAAATAAACGTTGCTTTAGGTCAATACTGGGGGATAAAGCATATCAAGTTTCTTGATTTTGTGACGTTGTATTATGTTTTTAGTTTTGTTTTCATTCATTTGTTTGACAATAAATACATGCAGAGAATGTTTGGGTGAATATAATTTAAAAAAAAAGATGATTTTATCTGCATGCCACGAAACTCTCAACTATTCGCTAAAGCTCGCGGTTCAGATTGTCTGAGCCTCGCAATATAAACGTATCTTCATAGTGTATATACGAACAGTAAGCGAACAACGGAACATATATCATTTGCCAACTTTGATCACTTCAAGATGGCAAAATTAACCAATAATCAATGTATGTGTTTGCTCAGAAATCGCTGTATTTATATTACATACATATACTTTAATATACTGTCGTGTTGAAATGTCAGAAAACTCTCTCTTGGACCCTTTGGTGACCATAGTCAGTATATTACACAGGCTATTTTCGAGATATTAACAAGTTTATTCTAGTAGGTAAAGCTGCTGTAAGCTTAATTGCAAAAAGCACGGAATGTACTTCACGCAAAGCTTCTAGTAAAAACTACATACACGTGTATATAAGATTAGTTTTAACTAATGATCAAAAAGTTATGTCTTATATTATGCATCGTACGACTTGCTACGTTGTTAAGCGTTATAACTGCACACCTTTATTCTCGTCATGACGAGTTGTATATTTGCATAAAAACGTCTTAAATTGGCGTTATTGCGAGTTTGAAATTTTAAGATTTTCGTAAGTACGTCTTTTCATTTGCTTTGTTTCGCATTAATTCTAACGAGTTGTATAATTTATGATTCTTCTAAAGCAATACTACACATTTCTAAAACCAAAGTTTTTCAAAGGATGTTTCAAAGTAATATATGTGCCCATTGCATTTGAAAGACAAACTCATTCAAATGTGATTTTTTAAAATGCCACTAAGTTGCCCCCGGCGTACAGATCAGCAACTTCAGCTTCAGCGGAATGTAGGGTTCTACACTGCGATCTTTACTAACTTCGTAGTATTCAGGCGAATTTTTTAATGTAGTTTTTCTATATTTTCCTCTTCAGACACAACCATATACCTGAAGCGTGTTTCTAACATATGCATTTTGCTTTGTATTGTAGACTACACTTCACTGAACACTTTACATTTTATTATTTTTGTATATAATTTCTTAATTTGTATAACAATAAAATATGTTAGAAGTACAAACTGCATATATTTGCTATTTCACTTTGTCTAGAACACACAATACAAATGGTGAATTTTATTTAAGGTTTAAGATAATTTTTCAAATTACAAAAAATCTTCAAATAAAATAATGTTTTAGAATATTTTATTTTAACACAAAATAAAACATCCTCAATATTAAGTTTTATTTAGTTTATAATAAACATATACAACAAAGCTATGTAATCTGGCGTTTTACACCCAACATTACGGCTTCTTCCTGAAATTGAATGACGATTATCAGAAAAATTGAACTATACGATGCTATGTCTTTAAAGCTTTTTTATAAAAAAACGAGATGTTTTTTTGTTTTGTTTCATTTCATCGTTCCTCAGAAAGTTGCAATTCTGCTACTCAGGTTTGCATCTAGCCATCGAGTTATTGAATGGTAAATAAATGGAATATTATTCCTTTTTATTGCTGCTTAATTTGAATTGCGATGCTATGAGGTTAATACACTTACATGCAGAGGTCCAGATAAGATGCTTATCTGTGTAAAATACGCATGGACATTTTCTAAATACGAATGAATTTAAAATTCAGTGAGTAAAAAAATAATGTCAGAATTCACCACTCGCATCATATGCTGTTATCAGGCGTACCACGATTTTCTACTTCGTAATAAATCATTCATTATTTTTATTGTCATACCTAAATCATTAATATTCCCAATATGAAAACATAATAAAATCCGTTAAAAGCACAGTCATTGATGATCATACTTGTCCCAACTGAGAAGAATGAAAGCGCGACGTCATCAATTAACCTGGCTTCTAAATGTTCAAGCCGTTAGCAACAGCCATAGCATCGGTGTTGGTCTGACATCAAAGTGCTTTCATGTTACTGCAGATCTGGGGCCATTGTCAAACGGCTTGAAGTAATAAGTGTGTAACACGCTTAGGACATGTTTGTTGAAATGGCATCAATCTTCTGTACCTAGCGTTCTTGGGTAAATGTCATGGGTGTCAAAAATTAGACAGTGTTTGTGCATTAGATAAATTGGAGATTTAAATAGGAGTGCTGATTTGTTGAATATTAAAAAGGATTTTAACATTCAATTTGGATTAAGGTAGAAAGCCCTTAATGGGACTTTCTCAGACCTTGACTTTCTTTTTATATTTGATCATTAAATCTATTATGAGACTAAACTGTGAAATATAACCAAAAGCTAACCACACGTTTTGACAAAAATGCGATTTTTGTTATAACCCCTCATTTCCTACTTCAACCTAAAATTTTATGGGGTACACTTACACAAATGACTGCATATTGTCAAAATGTATTTTATTTATTCCTGAATAGCTTTAATTTATACGTTAAAGATGCAACTTATGAACAAGTAAAACAAAGACAAGTACTAAAGTTGACCAACAATACTTATGACATTAAGTTTGGCTAAACATATGGTAAAAACAAAACAAAACAAAACAAAAACAAATACGCCAAACAACAGTTTTTGTATTTTTTTACTTTTATTTAATAGTATGTCAAAATCAGTAATACCAAAATATAATATAGCCTTATCTAAAAGGAAAACGGTATAAATTGACATAGGTTAACCACAGAACTCTCAAGGTATAACATTTGGAGTGAAGCAACCCTATGTTATAAAAAAAATTGAAAATTAAGAAAAATAAGACAAGTTAAAAAGCAAATATTTTCCTTCTATGTTAAAATATGTTTTGTTCTCTTCTGATTATAATCTTATAGAAGTATCGATATTAAATCAATTATTTTTGCATTAATGTTACAGAAATAGATTTGGTGTAAACATTTTTAATGCAAATGTAACTTGTTGCGGTTCACATATCCTTTGTTACCAAATTCAGAAAAAACAATAAACATTTTTTATAAGTGAATGTTTCAAAAAATTCAATTGACATTTTCATTACATTGGATCAACAAGAGTGTCAAAAAAAAAACTGGCAAATCTTTAGGATAACTTCATCAAGACTCTTTTTGGAGCTTGTGACTTTTGGTAAAATGTAACTGTTTTTGGATAAAAAGGTGTCTCTTAAACCATTCTAATCATTTCGCCGATACATAATTTTCAGATGTTTTTTACAGCGGTATATCTCGACAAAATTCCTCAGTGATACAGGTCAAAGTATACACAATGAACAGTATTTTAAATTATACAACAGAACAACCAACTCGATCACCCGACGTCCCGCTCTCCACCCATCTCGACTGAATATTTTTCCAAGTTTTCGGTGTGAATGAATGTTATTTCACAGCAAGGAGCACGTGTCTCCTTCACGCAGATATTCTTTTTTGTTTTTATATACGAATAATTATGTTCAATCATACTAATAATCCTTGGACGTTTATTTATAACTATTTTAACTTTAGTGTAATGATATACACCAGACATATCTCGAAACTATCAAGATTAAATGTTAACAGAAATTCCCAACAATGACGTCATTTGAACGTATTCCCCATGCCGTAGTACCTTGTTTTTGTTCAAACTACATTTTTACTTTAATCTTTAAACACAAATAAGCATTTATTTCACACATTGAATCGAAAATAACTCAACATTCGAAAAGTGGTGTTTATTTCGCGAAAATAATTTATGTTTCTGATCAGATCGATTACATTTACGGTTAGTGGAGAATGGGCCGAAGGTAATCGATATTTCCCGAGTATTTCCGAAGTCATTAGGACCTCTATACCTTAATATGTGTTTCGCACACAAGGTAATTATGTATACGTATCTGAAATGTACCTTGATTACGTTTCTATGAAATGAAATTTAGTGTAATATTCCAAAACAACAACAACAAAAAACACGGACAAAATTTCATAAGATACTACCACAGGTCAAACTACTAAAAAACAGCAGCTTATGCAGAGACACATTCACGCTATAATCAACATCTACAAAAGTAGTACAAGGGACATTGTCTTGTAATGATTGTAAATAATGAAAGGACCCACAACCTTCCCCTTAAATCCGAAATAAGCTGAGTACTGAAGCCTGATGGTACTACAAATGTGCCGAAGTCATTGAAACTATTGAGCGTCGTTGTCAAAATGTGAGTCTACCGCCCACCCCCCTCTGTCCAAAAACAAAACCTGAAAATAACCGATAAATGCTTAAGGTTTCTGCAATGTAGAAACAATTAATTATCATGATGCTTTTAGGGTGATACAAAATACTCCTGAAAATTGTTGGTGTTTGTATTTTACTCATCAATTCAAAATTTCATGAGTGAAATACCCATTGACTGAATTTTTTTTCTGGAGCTCTGCTTACATGTTGTGTGAATAATTCTGGGCTAAGTGTGAGGTTTGTGCGCACGTAAACCGGTTTAAACCCCCAAGACTTTGCATTAACCGTTCCAAGGCGGTGACCTCAATGTATTCATGTGTGTTTTGTGTTTGTTATGTGTTTTTGTCATCAGCTGTGCAATGTTTTGGCATTAGTCACTTGCCATAAATAAAGGACCTCGGGATGCTAATAAGAGCTCTCTTCCGCCGTCACAACTGTAGTTTCACTTTGTTTATATTTTTATCAGTCCACTTGATATTTTACAAACACATTGCACAATTACGCATATACTCATATTCACATTTACAATATGATGCAATATGTCACTTTCAGCAGAATATTATTATGAAATAAAGAAATTTAGAAAAAAACAACAGTTTTTTTCTCAATGTCAGATGGCAGCTGATGTATTTTAGGAAATATTACATATATAAAATTTGAAATTGTGCGAAACAGTTAAAGATGAAAGATTGTTCTATTATACTCCCCTCGATATTGGTACATAATTACATACATTGTATATATTAGTGTTCACATTCGTACTTTAAACAAGAACACTACGTGTAGGCATTTTTTATTGGTATATGTCGAAAATAAACTGCAAAATGCATCTTGAAGTTTTTGTGGTTCCGTTTGTGTAAGGCAACCAAATAACTTTACTGATAATCGCATTGAACCGGTGTATTGAAAGGAATTGCGTTTAAACTTAATTTAGGTTCGTCTTACTTTAAACTTTGAATGTGAATAAACGAAATCCCCACATCTATTTGTATCACATTTCATCAATTATGCTATTAAATAAAAACATCAATAGCCATATTTTTGTAAAACTTAAAGTAGATCTTAAATTATTGGTTTTCATGATTTTGATTCGTCGTAAGAGACTTTTAGGGCGTAGTTGTAGATAACAACAGTTAATTTCCTTATTTGTTAAACCTCTTTAAAACTTTGTAAAATATTAAGCTTTAGTAAGTCATTATGTATTGTACAGTGTTGTGAATAAACATGCATCTTATAGTAATGTGAAGTGATGAATAAGCAAAATACTTGTTTTCCTAAAGCAATTCATAGTTTAAATCATGCTCTCTCCACCTGCCTCCTTTCTCTGTTCATGACCACCTCTCTATACCTATCTGCCACTCCCCCTTGTCACATCTGTTCCTTTCCCCTCTCTCCCTGCCCATCCCTCTCCCAACCAACCTCATTCCATACCCACCTCTCTCCTTGCCCACATCTCTATCTACCTCACTCTCCCTGTACACCTCTCTCCCGGCTAAACTCTTCCTCTACACAGATCTTTCCCTACCCACCTAATTCTCAATACCCACCTCTCTCTTCTTGCCCACCTCTACCCACTTTTCTCTCTACCCACCTCTATCTCTGTCCACCACACTCTCTACTCATCTCTCTCTACCCACCTCCCTTTCTACCCACCTCTCTCTCTACCCGCCTCTCTCTCTCTACCCACCTCTCTCCCTGTCGTCCTCTCTCTCTCTAGCCACCTATCTTTCCCTGTCAACTTCTCTCTTTCTGTCAACTTCTATATCCGTGTCCATCTGTCTCTCCATGCTCACCTCTCTCTCCCTGTCCATCTCTCTTTCCCTGTCCACCTCTCTCTTTCTGTTCACCTCTCTTTCCGTGTCCACCTCTCTCTTCCTCTCCAACCCTCTCTCCCTGTCCATCTCTGATCGCCATATCGATTAATATTCATCGCACACACGTCCGTCCAACCATATTTAAAATATGCGCTGACATAAACATAAATTTATTTACAAGTTTGGTAAAACTATTCGGTCGTCTTTATCAATTTGTTTAGAAATAAAAAAAAGCAACCTGATACATGTAAGAATGAATGTAAGACAACTAAGTTAGGTCTACTTCATTTTGAACGATCCTCTTTATTTCAATAACGCTTATTATTATGCAACAACTTATGTAAATCCCATCGTATTGTTGACGTGTTATCTTTCTCTGTATACATCTATTTAGTAGCACATCTTAAGACATTCGCTACCTATAATTCCATATAACTTCAGTTTGACCTTATAAGAAACCGACCATCAATTAATTAATCAAAGACTTTTGGTCGGAACGTTTTTCATGTCACTTCTTCTTATTTGTGAAATGTGTTAATTTGAGCAATATTTTTTAACTGTAAAAGCGTATTAAGGAATAATAACACACATTAAACATAGCAAGAGGGCCAGTGTCCAGTTAGCATATTAACGGAAGGGTATGTGTCCGGGGTGACAAATGTCCGGGAGGCATATGTCTGCCTGACTAAAAATTATCGGGAGGGCATATATCCGGGAGGGCATGTGACCGGATACCTAAACTCACGAATACAGTGATATAAATAGGTATATACATATAAAGGTTATTTAACAGCATTGTGTTCTATTAGGTGATACATTTAGACCCATACAGAACTGATGTACTCTCGTTGAAACGAACCAATAAAGTGATTCTCCAAGTATATCCGATACTGTCTCTGTGGCATAGTTGTTAGGGCATTCGGCTATGGAGCGGGAAGTCAAAGTTCAAGTCTAGCACAGGGCTTGTTCTGATATGGCCAGTTGCCTGCCCAGCAGCTAGTTAAATCGAAGGGTACCGATTGCCTTCATGCAAAGCATTCAGCATTAACTATAGGACTCGGGAGTAAAGATGTTTATTAGTAACGATGTATCATAAGTCAAAACTGACTGGCCCTTAATGGCGCGGGGTAAACCTACTTTTCTTTAATGTTCTTTATATCACCATATTGTGCCAAATGTTGTTTAATAACCTAATACTATTGGTACAATAATATGGCCAATAATTTTGTCATAAAATTAATCCCAAACAATGTGCAAACTAAGCATCTAATAGTATTGGTACAATAATATGACCAATAATTTCATAAAATAATTCACTAAAAACGTTCAAACAAAGCATCTTGTTATTTAATAACCCTAAAACTATTTGTGCAATAATATGAATTATAATTTTATACAATTATTCACAAACAATCTGCAAACAAAGCATCTTGTCAGCTCAGTCATGTGCTTCAAGTTTGTAAGTACAGGTTTATGTCACATGAAGAGAATTAGGGAAACATAGTTTTGAAGGAAGTCATCCCATCTTTAGTTTGTAATCTTAGCATGACTAAATCAATTTTTTTTTTTGAGATATGGTGATAAATAATTCAGACATCAGGTGAACAAAGGTAAAGTCTTTAGATAAGAGATTGTCTTTCTCACCTATACTTACCACTTCACAAACAAAGTTATCTCCCTTTGAGTTAGAGTTATCTTTCTTAGTAAGGGGATTACAAAGGTGTTCAAACTGTTGGAGATTTATACCGAAAATGAAGACCTACATATTTAGATAAAGGGTATCAGCATTATCAGATTGGACATGCTTACCTCGGGTCAATTTTTAAATTGCTTGTCCTTTCTGCAATCTTTTAAAAAAATATCACATTGGTTTTCTAGGAGCTGCAGCCTATAATCTGCCATTACAAGTACTTGTTTTACTGGTTATAGCCATGTTGTTGCAAGTTTTGTGATTATACATATATGTGCCCTGTTTAGATATCAAGTCTTTAGAAAATATTGTGAATGAACATCTATTGGACTCAATATTATTCTTGTTTAATGAATATTTACTGAGACATGTCATTTGATATTACCTGATGCATTACTTGTGTCACAGGTATGAAATTTAAATTAATGCTGTATGGTGTAAAAAATGTTATTACGATGTTTGAACTAAAAGGGCTATTTATGATATATGTTTTCCCTATATTAATTGTAATGTTTATTTCCTTACGGAAAGTTCTACAGATCCAGTTGCGTGTTTAATTATATTTAAATTAAATAAAAACACCAAAAGAACATACACACACGAAACAAAAACAAAAAATAAATTTGCATTTACAATGATTTCAAGACCAATACATTTGAAAACAGACACACACATTTTTCAAGTTCTGCGAATGAAAGGAAGCTAGAAATTACGTATAAATTAGAATATATATAATTGTATTTCCAATAGTGATCAAGTGTGTCTTAATTTCTTTAGTGACTTAATATTTAGCCATATAACTATTTTTCATATAGTAAAATCGTATTTAAGGAATTATAACACTCATTAAACATAGCAGGAGGGCCACTGTCCGGGTGGCATATGAACGTAAGGGCATGTGTCCGGGGTGACAAATGTCCGGGCGGGCATATGTCCGCCTGACTAAAAATAATCGGGAGGGCATATGTCCGGGAGGGCATGTGTTCGGATACCCCGTAATAATCATAACATTTCCATCTTGGGATGCACCTAGGTATCCACACCACGGGTTGATTAATAAGCTGGTTTAAAATACAGTGGCACTGTGCTTGAGTTCCTTGTTCATTTTCTTGGTATTCATTTTATGAGAAGTGTCCGATTTGTCAGTGGCATGATAATGGATTATACGCTAGTATATATTTAAGTTTCTTAAGTATGCCACACTTGGTCACTTTTTCGGTTCATAATGTCTCCAAACCGTGATGCTGTGTAGGATCATATTTTAAACAAATCATATTTTTCACACGCCTGTGAAGACTAGGATCTCATTTGTCTCAGGTGTGAAGAATGTGATTGGCCAAAAAGGGGGTATGCGTACGGATCACATTTTTAACTTATTTTATGGTGAAATTGTATCGCGACAATCGATGAAATCATTATTTCGGGGAATAATTATACAGTAATCATCATCATCATCATCATTAGCATCATCATCATCATCGTCATCGTCCTCAGCATTGTCATTGTCATTGTCATCGTCGTCGTCATCATCGTCATCATCATCATCATCGTAATCATAATTATTCTCATTACAGTAAACGTCATCCTCAGTATTGTCATCACTATGAGTAATTAAGCCCTATTTAGGTGCTACTAATGTACGCATGCGCTTAATCGTTAGTCATTACGTTTGTACGGTCTAATAAAGAGATTGAACTACGTCCATACGAACGTACACCTTTTTATTGAGATATTAACCAATGCACGCATACGAACGCACGTACAAACAAACGTCCTTTTTTTGGATTATTAAAATCAAAATAACCATGCCCGCCGGAACAAGAATACATTTATACACGGACGGTAATATAATGAACTTATTAGAACCCTCCGCACATGTTGGTACGCACGTTTGGACAGTACAGTAGCGTTCCGTACCGTATACCGTGCCGTTCGTACGGTACCTCACGTATCGTATCGTGCCGTACCGTATCGTACTGTGCATAACCGTACCGCACCATACCGTATCTTTCCATACCATAGCATAACAAGCCATACCAAAATGCCTTGCCATGATATGCCTAACTATATTAAACCGTACTTAACTATCAATTCTAAATGACTATTAATGTTATAACATACCACGCAATACTGCTGCATTGCCCACTGACGATTGCGCGTCTGACAAATGAATTGCCGTTGACAATTCATGTGATTTCTCATTTTTTCGTTGACTTCTCCAACACTGTGCTTTAATGTGAAACTGGTCAACTGTCTAATAAACAAATGCTTCGTATCTGTAACGGTTCACACATAAATTATACCCTTTATTGAACGCTCTATTTTTTCCATTTGGTTTAATGAAGTCAACAATTTAATTTGAATTATGGAGAATATTCTGAGAATCCCATTTGGTTTTTTAGTCCACTCTGTAGAACTTTAAGATGCCATTTTGACTTTAGTTTAAGACCGAATTGCAGAGAATTAATGCATAGAATATTGCATAGTAAATATGTGTTATAAATTCATTTTTGGTGTGTTAATTGCTTATTAGGATCTTTATCTGGGCCTATCAGTGCTAATTACCAGAAAAGCCTTCCCATGAAAGCTGGCCAGTGTATTGCTATCGTAAACACATATATACAGACGCTTGAATAAAAACTAGCATAATTAAAAAGAATGAACGAAGAAAATAAGTTATGAACGTTGCAATGTCGGATTTTTAAACCATCTATAAAGTGAGTATTATCTGAATTTAAGAATTTTAATCAATTAGATATATACCGACTATTTTTTATGTTATATTCAAAGATTTGTATATATACAAGTTTGAAATAATTTGACAGTATTGCTGTTTGTTCCAAACTAGCTCGTTAGATAAGGAATGAAATGTGTTAGAATAAGAACTAAAGAATAACTTAAATACTGTTGAATAGTATGAATCTCCATCTGCACAAAAGAGTTTATATAAATTTAACAACCTAAGAGTGTACTTCACTGAAGGCTAGAAAACAATTACTCGCATGATACAATAAATAACAAATATTTTAAAGGGACCTGTTCACAGATTGACAAATTGACAATTTTTCAAAATTGTGTGTAAGATTCTAAAAATAAAATAATAGTGTATATAACACTACTACATAGAAATATACTGCAAATTATGTTTCGTTCATGAGAAATCATCAGTTGAAATTGATAACCCGAATTTGACGAAACTGTATATGCAGCATCTCTATAAGATGGACATGCGCATATTGTTAGGTCGTTCTGGTCCAATTATTTTTTTCAGGGAGTTATCGTCCATTGATCAGAAATAGGACATTTTATAAGAAATGTTTGTTTCCGTGCCAGATCTCAGAAACTAATAGCCCGAATTCAATGAGACTATATATGCAGCTGCCCTACCAAGGGGCATGTGCATATAGTCAAGTGGTTCTGTTCTAATGATTTTTTCAGGGAAGTATTGCCCTTTTTATAATACAATAATACATTTTAATTAAATCGTTCTTTTCCCCGCGAGATCTCAGGAACTAACAACTCAAATTCAATGAAACTGTACATGCAGCATTCCTACTAAAACGGGACATGCGCACATTTCCAGGTCGTTCCGGTCTGATGATTGGTCATGGAGTAATTGCCCTTTGATTATAAATAGGCTGTCAACACTCTAACTTGGCCACGGATTGAGGGATAGTTAAATTACTTGGCAGAATGTTTAGCTGCAATGAGCTGGTGGGTACCGAGTATAAATCAGGTCACTAGGTAAAGGGCAGGTTCACACCTCGAGGTCAAATTGCAAATTTGTCACTTTGCAGTCTGTGCTTTAACTTTCCAAGGAGTCAAACAACTACCTGGCACAAATGTTAACTTCAATGAGACAACATGAAGTGCATATAAAACGATTCATATGTCAAAGGTCAATGCCACACGTAGGGGTTTAAGGTCAAAATCAGGTTTTTGCTTGTCCTGACAGTAACTTGTTCATATATTGAGCTATTTTTCAATTAAATGGCAAACATGTTTGCCTAAATGAGACGGCATGTTATAAGCATGAATTAGATCTGTAGGTCAAAGGTCAATGTTATACAGAGATCAAAGTCGAATTGGCCTTTTGCTTGTCCGGTCTTTTTACTTCTAGAATGGATTTTAAGACTTAACACGAATGTTAACCTCATTATTACCCTGCGTCTCCGTATGACAAAAAAATCAGGTATTTAGGTTCAATTCAAGGCTATGACCTATATTCTTGTTTAAACTTGGTACACAATCAGAAATGGTCAGACATGCATCAGAAATGTATGTAACAGAGATTCAGTAAGCCTGCAACATTTGTTTTACATTAGAAAATAACATACGCCTGAAATAGGTAAGTGAATGTGTATTAACAGGACATTACCCTTCCAATTGATAAAATGAATCCGAAACATATGTATAAATAATCGGAAATGCATTTGTAAGTATTATAAGTGTAAACAATAAGTGAAAATAATACAACAATATAAGTCTGGTTAAGTAAAACCAACTGTCACAAATTGTTTAACACGTATAAACACACGCTTAAAATGACACTACTGTTTAAAGTGTGCTTACGCTGTGCATATAAAAATAAAAAATATTATTTTGCATACTTTATATCTTTGCACTCAAGTATTATAGTTATAAACATATTAGTTATTATTATACGTGTATTTCGTATTTTTTTATACTTACGAGTTTGATTCATTTTTATAAATGTTACTTGTGAAAACCCTGAACAGTATGACTTTCGTAACAACCGATATGAATCCGGTCGCCTGAATACTTATCAGTTTAGTACAAGCAATCACAAACAATAGCAGAAACAATCCCAGCTCTTGGTACTACAATTGTTTACCCCTCTTCAGCTATTATTATCAAAACCATTTCCATTCATCCTGCCCCTCACACTTTACCACATTCTCTTCCATGTCAATTGTTTAGGTTATAAATATTTGATAAACAACATACAAATTAACAGGCATAATATATACATTTGTGAAAACGTATATTGCTTTGAACAGTCCAGCCCCAAATCACTAGCTTTAGGATCTATATGCGATATGCCAACATATTAATTTAACTTAACTGAGTTTATACAAAAACAACCGAATACATTATCAAACTAAAACTTATCTGAAACTAAAACGATCGAAGCATTTCAAGAAGAAACCATTTTATATTCTATTTTAGCCTGTATTGCGTTTATTTTGGCAGTGACTTGCCTCAAACGTTATACGATATGAAACATTTTACAAGTAACACGTACACACAAGTGACACATCAAACATTTTAAAAGATGATTATGTAAATAATATAATTTGATTTGTGACCACGTTTTTAACGCCGTGTAACTAAGTGTAAATATAAGTACATATTTGCTCGCATTTTAAAATAGATAATATTCAAATATTATGCACGGCGTATAATCATTCTGCAGTCGTTGGGGGCTATATTTGAGAGTACATGTATTATCAAATAACCCTCAAAGGACAGCCCTACAAGTTTCGATCGTTTTAGATTTATTTGCGAACATGACACGTGCAGACAAAAAAACCACAACAAACCCTACATTTGTTAAACCTGCAATTAACAAATCAATGACAATAGTCTGATAGTTCGTTATCAATGAGCATGACGTAATGGTAAACTTGTATAACTGAATGAAGTTACACATGAGGCATGTTCCTTTTATACATTTGTTTAATTGTCCATGATGCTGAATACAAGTAAACCTTTTTGTGTTTGAATTTTCGCCGTTTTTAACAGTATTTCAGTCATACTTCTGCGGTCAGTTAACCTATTCACACGTCTCCTGGGCAAGCTTAGCCGATCCATAACAAAGTGCACATACTTATGTCAGTCACTGACAACTACCCTATTTGAAAAAGGAGGTAGGGGGAGAATGACCACGGAAATAATTTCATGACAATTACCCCCACACAAGGTATGTGGCCGGGCTGGGGTTCGAACTCACGAATCCCGGATTGACAATCCAGCGCTCTACCAAATGAGCTAGCCGGTCCCGGCCAAAACAAGTTTCAATAAATGATGCTATTTTGTTGCTCTGGTAGCAGCCGACCATAGAGTAATTAAATTGTAATTAACCTGAATGAAGTATTCTACTTTATCACTATTTAATTTGAATTGCGATGCTATGAAGTTAAAATTTATTAATAGTGCGAAAACATTGACCTGATCCTGCTGACTTCTATTTGCATGTAAGTAACATTTCCGGGTAATTAATTATCTATTAATTACTACTACTACTACTACTACTACTACTACTACTACTACTACTACTACTACTACTACTACTACTACTACTACTACTACTATTACTACTACTACTACTACTACTACTATTACTATTACTACTACTACTACTACTACTACTACTACTACTACTACTACTACTACTACTACTACTACTACTACTACTATTACTACTACTACTACTACTACTACTATTACTATTACTACTACTACTACTACTACTACTACTACTACTACTACTACTACTACTACTACTACTACTACTACTACTACTACTACTACTACTACTACTACTATTACTGTTACTACTACTACTACTACTACTACTACTACTACTACTACTACTACTACTACTACTACTACTACTATTACTACTACTACTACTACTACTACTATTACTATTACTACTACTACAACTACTACTACTACTATTACTATTACTACTACTACTACTACTACTACTACTACTACTACTACTACTACTACTACTACTACTACTATTACTATTACTACTACTACTACTACTACTACTATTACTATTACTACTACTACTACTACTACTACTACTACTATTACTACTACTACTACTACTACTACTACTACTACTTGATCTCAACTATCACTATCACTACCACTACCACTGCTACTGCTACTGTTACTGCTACTGCTACTGCTACTGCTATTGCTACTGCTACTGCTATTGCTACTGCTACTGCTACACCTACTGCTACTACTATTACTACTACTACTAGTATGTGCAGTTTTCCTTATAGTCTTTATTTACTGCATAAAACTTAACAAATATGCAAAAAGTACATTGCAAAAACATAAAAAGAATATAAGACACTATAATTCACTATTTGCAGAAAAGCATTTTACTATTTGTGGGAAGTTTTAAACCGTTGATTGTTTAACGTTTAGTTATTTCTTTGTATATTTGCTTAGGAAATAAATTTAGAAACATGAATGAAAGTATTGTTTGATGTGAAACAACTTCCCTGTACTAATCACAACCAATCAACATAAACATATTAATTATACATATATATTTAAATGAAATTTGCTTATAGTAAATAAGTGTAATTGAGGGTAAGTGTAATTCCAATTGTAATACCTTTAATTCACAATTGCACGATTAAAAAAAAAAAAAATGTCTAATGAGTTTAACAAAGTAAGATGTAGATATACACATGTACGGCACACAGATGGTATAAAAGTACTATTATCAAAAATTTCCACATGAACATTATGAAACAAAATATATGTGTTTATTTCCTTACAATAGCACCTATACAAAACGAAACAGTAGGTGTTATGTGGAAAAACGAAGATAATACTTCTTAACATATATAAGACTATAAGAAACAATAAACCAATTTCAAATAAACAAATATATACAATTATAACTAATTCAATGTATTAAGAGGGAACATAGTACTCGTGAAACTCTCGGGTTAAATGAAAATCGTTTTCTGTACATACTTGCACATATTTTCATTTGAATTTACAAATGTTTAATTGACATAGGCAACAATAAATCTTTAACATGTGATGTGTATTATATTGGCACGTACGTATTTGCTGATCTGACTAAGAATGCATTATAAACCGAAGCACTGAGTTTTTTAAGAGATGTTCACTATCAGATGACGAATTCTATTAACTTTTGCATATTTTGCCGGTTTCTGTAAAACGATGGTATGTATTTCAGTCTAATATCAGTATATAAAATGCATTCGAGAACAAAGTGGTACTCGTCTTACAAAAGATTACAAACATCCCATTTCCTAAGTTCAACAGGCACAGTGGCTTTGCTAATCGTCCACCTTATATTTTCATTCTATGTGCTGATAGCCGTAATCTTGATACACTAAATCTGAACATGTTTATATTACACAGCATTAAATAAATTTGCAATATTTCTATCAAATAAGGCTCTACTAGAGTCAATTAATCGACCATTCCAGTTTTGAATAAAAATAACTGTAAATCTTTGCTTTACGCTCGCAAGGAATAATTTATCATACCCAACATCTTGAAAAAACCAAGCATCATAGAAGCCGAGAGTGCTTAGCAGGTCACGTAATAAAGAACACGAACTTTTTTTTATTAGGATTCCTTTCGCAAAAATTGAGTAATGTAAGATACATTTTCTTAATGAATGTTGTACCCTCAGTCCTTAAAAACTTAACCCAAACTTTTATAATGTTATAATATCTTGTAGTTTGATAATTTTCGCGCCCAAGCTTGCCGTATATACACTCGTTTTGAGTGCTTCTTATAACACCTAATAAACTTTTACAAAATTGCATATGTACGCGCTTCATAGTACTGTCTTTAACTTAGCCCCAAATCTCGCTGCATTAATTGACAACAGGTGAAATCAGCTTGTCAAATAAATGTAGTATATGTTTAATTGTGATATCGGTAAATTTTTATAGGTACATATTCATCTTAAAAATAGATTGCAATGCTTGTCTGGCTAATGTGTTCTGAGCGTCCGAAACAGAACCACCAAGGGTAAATACAACACCAAGATAATTGCAATTCTTAACAATCTTGATTTCTGTATCATTATATCGAAAATACAAGTTATTTGGTAATAGCCCCCCTTTCCTAAATATCATAACTTTAGTTGTGTTTGTGCTCATATAAATATAAAAATAGGCATAGACATATACTATGAATTGCGCTTCATTAATGAGTAGTCATTAGCTGAAATGGAAAAACACAATAAAGTGTTTGTTGCGCTAAAGGATGGAATAATTTGGAATGTTTCTGCTGTTTTCGTTTAAATTGTCTAGTGCAAACATCGGAATGGCCGAGAGATAGCGCGTGAGACTTTTGATCCGGTTATATGAAAAAAAGTATTTTAATGCTTTTATTGTTATGGTAATTGTTTCTGAAGTTAATGTGCTTGAATTTGCATTGGTCAAGTTCAGTTATTTAATGAAATAATCAAACAATACAAAATATGTTAACAAATCCCTTTAACACGTTGTTTGCGGTTTGTTCAATGCAAATATTGTAAATAATATAATAACGGACAGCGGATACTTTAAGATAAATTACATCCTACCATGATAAAATATGCGAAAAACAACATATCATAAACCAGGAACATATTGAGAAGTAGATCGAACTTTCTGAATTTAAATAATGCCTATATAACTCGGTTAAAACTACTAATAAAGCCCTATTTGGGTTCATTGATGAGCATACAGAGTTAAAACCTTGTTTATGTTCTGCAAATATATCGCTGTTCAAACACCATTTAATAAAAATCGAAATGGGATAGTATCAATTATTTTCAGAACCATTAGTCTTAAAGTGACCCGGAACTACCAGTGATTTGGAGTTCCTTCAATGACTGAATATAAATACGGATAACGATGTAAAGTAAATATAAGATTACAGTCGTATAACAACATTAAAACTATCAATTGTTAACAATCAATTGCACGATTTATCAGTGGCAGTGCAGTTTGCCAGCGATGTACACAAATAAATCCAGTTATTTGACACAACATCCGGATGCCCTCTGCACAGTTCAGGTTATGCAATGCTAAACAATGCTAAATAGCTTTATGTGTTAGCAGCCATCACACGAGATGTAACTATGCCAGGGTTGTGTCCAAAAAGCACGGCTCCTTTCACAACCGCCAATCCTGCCTCTTGAGGAACGATCACATGTATTCCTGTAAATTCTGCCCTAAGCCTGTTTTGAACATACCAAGATTCTGCAAATTCGCCGACTAATTGTATTATGCTAACATCCTTGATACTATCGTTCCGCAATAAATCTTTAATGCCTGTAATAAGACATGACGTTGTTTTTTCAAACCATGTTTTTATCAACGTTGAGTCTATACGATATTTGTCTGTTGTAGTGCCTGTGCCTGAATCATCATCAGCTGTTGGCCACAGCGAAGGCGGTAGTCGCACTACAAAAATACTGCTTTCAAGAACAGTTTTAGATCGCTTTTTATTTTCAAAATATCTAAATAATTCTAAATAGTCTTCGATGTGGTCTCTGCGCAATTCATCTAACACTCCAGCTCCTAGAACATTTTTTAAGTGATCAAAAAACTGCTGATCCACGTATGTACCGCCCCAAGCCCCGCCACTCGCTTGGTGTAGCACTTTTACGTCACCGCCAGGTAATGCTTGAAATGCTGTTATATCTGCGGTTCCACCTGGTAAATATAGCAACTACCAAAGTTATGTACAACATTGTACTACAATAGCATTACATTTTTCAACATGTATATCTTACAATAATTGAATATGTTGACTGATCTCACCATATGCAAGGGAATATTAAAGTGCGTCATTATGAATTGTGAATATCTTGTAGACCAGAATATAAGCGCATTCCTTACCTCCTAGGTCTATAAGTAAACATTTTGACCAAGTCGTTTGTACGCCAATGTTTGGACCATCTTTGAAGTTTAACTGTGTACGCCAAATGGCTGCCACCATCGATTCCCATGTACACCAAACGGCTACCGCCTCCGATTCAAAAGCCAGTTCCAGTTGTTCGCCATTAATACCAGCCTTCAAATGAGGTAAATGATAGAGAATGATGTAGTTTGTACTTTAGCTCTCCCCGTTAATTCTGAATGTAAACAAGTTTTGTGCATTCGTTGATGTTCCTATGCCTGACGTGTCTAGTTTTTTGTATTTTTCTATTTTCGCAATGTTTTTCTTGGAAAAAATCATTGCTAATAAAAATAATTAGTCCCACGCTTTAGTGTTAATAAGCGTTGGTGTGGGAGCGGCAACCACCAAAAACAGCCATTCCGCTTATTAATTTCTTCGTGGTTTACAGCTACAAGACTGTTGGTTTCAGAACGCGAGATAACTAAAAAAATGTGCAAACTATTTCACAAAATATAATTACATCTGTTAACAAAAATCAAGAATTTGGGGTTAGTTTCGCGTTTTACGGCCGATTTTCAAAATAGCCCGGTGCGTCTCTCTATACATACGCGCAAAAAGTCCTTAGTTACGTTAAATATATATAGTTTAAAATACAAGCGTACTTGATTGTTTACATCAACGTTTGAAATATAACAAAATAAAAATAGGCTCAGGAATGTACATCTATGCTTAGTAGATTAGTGCATTGTCCCCGACCTAGTAAAAACAATACAATTATCTAGATGTAAATTAATATATTTCAGAACAAGACCTGTCATAGGACAGCGCAATTACATACTCGAAGTATTTTAGTTGGGACCATTGTTGTAAAGTAGACAGTAGATAGAAAGCGAGAAACATAGAATCGCTTTAAATAAATGTTGTACACCTGAAAGGTACCCTAATACATATCTAGAGTTAAATGGATTGCTTCTCATGATGCTAGGAGGTGATCACAATGATACATTCCAAGTTGCAAGTGAATACATGGTATTTTGTTGCAATTACAAGAATTTTTGAATTAAAAATTTAATATGAAAATCTATGTGCAAAAAGAGTATAACTCTGTACAAATATATAACAGAGTTATGCAAGCTGCTGCATCAGAAGCAGGAGTTGTTGATTAAACTATTTTAAGTGAAAAACGTATGACGATTTGAAGTTTAATACTTTTAAATATAACCTTAATAACCTAAAAATATAAAAAAGAAGTATACCTCTGTCAACATACACATCTGTATTACGGGAAATGTTTCGCTGGATGTTGGATATGATGTCAAAGGTATATCCTTATGTTCAAGTGAATACCTTATGTAGATTTGAAGTGACTATACACTTTAATCTGATAATCAATGTGAAAAAGGGACATAAATAAGTCAAAATACAACAGAAAGCTATATGAGATATGGACCCTGTTAGTGCCATTAATTGTCAGTTGATAAAAAATGTATGTTCCAATTTTCATACTTATAAAGTATGTTGTCTTAAAGTTTCGACACATTTGAAAGGGCATAACTCTGTCAAAATACAAACCAGAACCAGATATATGGGAAATATAGTCCCTGATACTGGAATTGATGACAACGATATCTTCCAAGTTTCAAGTAGATAACTTATGTAATTTTGAAGTTACATTTTTCGAATAGTCAAGCTAACAATTTGTAGATTTAAGTGGATAAACCATATAAGTAGAGCTGTCAATAGCAACTCATAATCTATTTATCGAACTTACAATAATAGAGTATCATAAGGTCGAACAAACGGAGCTCAAGTCATCGATCTCAGTTGAATTGGTTATGAGATATGATATACACGGGCATACATTTCAAAATGTTACATAATTGTTGCACGTATATTATATAGCGATCTTGTCACTAAACGCGACGAACACAATCAAGCACGGTAAAAAAAAGCCGAATACTAAATGTTAAAATGTGCTGTACAAACTAGATGCAAACGAAAACAAATCATTCACACCTCATGGTAAGTTAATTTGATTTAATAAATTTAGACAATTTGGTTGCATCCTAAAACATGGCGGTGGCAAAGTTGCCATTTTAACCCACCTCTACAGCAGCCTCTCTCATGAACTGCTTGGCCTCATCAGCCCATATCGCCGGAACGGTGATGACGTACTGTATGTCGGTCTCAAGCAAAGAAGGTGACGTACGTTTTAAAGCGTGTAAGAGATGTCCGTGTAGAAATCGTATTGCCATTGTAAATATTCCAATCGCGGAATATGGATTGCCTTCTATGTCGTCTATTGTTGTATGCCGGGAAGGATTCTATTTAAGTATATACCGAGAACAGTTCGAATGTAAACAAATCTAGCCAGCAAACAATGACTAACAGCAAGCATGGGTGAATGTTTATCTCAAAGAGTGTTAGAAAACATTCAATGTTACACCGATCATTTCCTTCTTAGAGTCAATTCAGATGATGAAATTTGATCAGTTGACTCTGTGTTATATAAACTATTGATTTGTATTGATACTGTCTCTTTTTCAGCATTCAATTATTAGTAAAATTATCGTTACATCAATTCTGTCAAAGACGGAATTATCGTTTCTGGACAAAAATGAATGAACTAACAAAAAACAGGGTCTATATCTACGAAAAAAAGTTATTTCCTGCAGCATTTTTTTATGTTAAAATCATATTTTAGAAATGAGCAATACAAAGGCCTCGAAAAACATGCATAATAAACTAGATTTTGATAGTTTGATAAAAACAAATAAACATAATACTTTAAAAACAGCCCGGAGTAAGTATCGAACACATGAGACCAAAGTACCATTAACAGCCCTCTAACCAACTGCGCTATTCTGATATGAGAAATACATGTGAACACTTTGATTTTATACGTTTCATCTTTGTGACAACGTCCTCTATGGGACATTTGATTGCCATCCGACAGTACTGTACAGATGATGCATCTGAATTACGCGGCAAGACAAACGATACCGTTTATCAGGTAAACAAACCATGCAATAGAACATAAAACGAAACCGTTCAAATAAAATAATATACACAACTAAATAAGTTTTGAAACACAAAGATAAATTTGTCCGTATCTAAATATATTTACAATTTCTTGTATATATCTTACTTTGAGTAATCTTACCTTGTTATCATGCAGTATCATTTTAAAACGCTTGAACAACCTCCAGCCTCTGTGTTTATTTTGTTCCGCTAGCGAAACAAAATGTTCTTCAGACTCAAAACCATATGAGTGAAATTGTCCTTGATCATCAAGAAGAACGCTTGTCGGAGTTCTAAGTGCTACTTGGTTTGATGATTGGCCGCTATTGTACCAGTTGTTGTTGACGATCACTTTGGTTGGATCGTTTTTGTACGAATAGGCATACCCACTGCACGATGTACCAATATCAATCGCAGCCACAACGCAAACACACTTACTTCTAGTCTTGGTTTGTATGTGCTGTGCAAACCAAATGTAATAAGTAATTTAGTATGTAATGCTAAATAGAGACATTACTTGGAGAAACAAATGTAAATTTATTAATTAATACACAACTTAAAACTTAAGTGCGTATACAATTGCCTAGGAGCGGAATTAAGATTGTATATATCAAATAAAACAATGTGTAGATCGTATTATAGTGTAAGCATTTTCTATTGTACTTGTTCTTAGTGTTCGCTATTTGTTGTAATGTGCAGTTTAAATTGTGTTTTAAGAAAAAAATAAACAACACACAAGTTAAAATGCAGCACGTATTCCTAAACATATGGGTAAAGTAACTGTGCGTATCTGCAGATTATTTATGACGGAATAAAAGCAAAATTCAATCATATTCAACATGTCTGCCAAATACATATAACATATGATGTATATTAAATAATAAACACAATTTAAAAATCACAACAAGTGCTCTTGAAATGAAATAATAATGTTGGTTAATTGTGGTTGTATCGTGACGAAAGTGGTATAATAAACACTCAATAACCATCGTCAAAGGACAATTTGGTCATCAAGTCAGCTCTGTGTAGGAACCGGCAGTAAACGATAACAACCAACTAATTCAAGTATTTGCACTATTACAACCAACATGCAACAGAAACAGTAAGCTTATATAAACGTCTTAGATTGATACACATACAACATTAACATGAGATGCTACCTTAGGCATAATCGTACTTCTTATTTAATTGCAATGCCAATGTGTATACCTAATGATTCGGTGTCGGCATGAACATTATGTTTATATATATTTTTATACTGTATATATAACAAGCACAATATTAATTAGACACGATGTTAATTGTTGTATTGTTATTGTTCATTTAAATACTCGTAATTATCCAAATGAGCGTGCTCATTTTTGTAGCCTTGCCTTTTGCCGGTTTGTTTCAAGATGATACTTTACTGTTGTGTATTGTCGTTTAAAAATGATGTTCAGAGGGCGTTACAATTATTTCTTGAACAACAAAGTGTATGCGCGGTCATGCCGCCACTGTGGCAGTGGCAATATACTGACACATACGTAATATTACGCTAGTCAATTGTTCTAAGCGTATGTATTAGTCGAGTGGCTTGTGTGAAATAACGCAAACCACGAGACTGATACATACGCTAGCGTAATATTCGTTTTATTATATATCACTATAAACTTCAAACTGAATGTAACTAATTGTATTTGTTTAAACATTCAAAAGGGAGTCAAATGGTACGCCGCATTTTGATTTCGTAAGAGGTGTTCGAATAATTGTTATGACGTTATAATGTAAACAAACCACGAAACAAAACAGGGAATTTTATGAAAGTCAAACGTGTGTGCAGTTAAAACAGTTTAATCACTGCCATGCAATGTTATGCAAGGTCTCATTCGTTTATGTGTTGGAGTTGTCTTTTTTAAGTGATGCTAAAACGGAATTATTAAACATTTGGAGATTTCTGAGGATTATTTGGCAGTTTTCGTAGTTGCAGGTCAGTTGACTTGTCAATAATAAACATATGTTTTTGCCGTTAAGATTGGTAGAAAACTCATTTGTCGTCGTGAATTTTGTTGACATTGTAGCAGCCATTCAACTTGTTATCCGCATTTCAAGTCACGCTTTAATTTACAGAAGGGCGAACGTAGTCGTCACCGCGTAAGTTTTAAATGAAAACAAGCATCAAACAATCAATATGACCATATTAGCACTATCCTAATGTCTAAAATATAAGCCACATATGTTGTGCAAATGTAAATTAAAGTCTAAATATGATGTGTCCATATTAAAACATCGAAGCTATCTACAACAATATATTTTAGCGTGACTTAAACAACTCAGAAACTAAAAATAAACCGTTGTTTAAAATGTAAACACACATCGTGGCTCGTAATGCCTACAAATACTTGTTTTATTCTAACAGCTACGAAACTGAAAGAAACACCAGTGAAGTTTAATCACAGGACCACACAAAAGGCGCGTTTAAATTTGTGAAAATAATATAAAAGCCCACATACCAGCTGAACAATTCTTCAAAATCAAACAAAATGTGCTTTTATTTAAGAATTGAAACGCTCTTTTGGCACTGTTTCGATGTTTGCAGGTTATTTTTTGGTATCGTACTTGCATGAAGCCAAAAGTATTAACTCTATTATATATCAATATCATATACCTATCTACTTATATACATGTCAAATTATTATTACTGTTTTGTATTGAAACATTAACCAGTAGAAGGGAAACTGAATACTCACTTGACGGTGTACGACTTGGTGTATTAAATAACAAACACATGTATCTTCTGAACAGAAACAATTGAAGTGTATATTTGGGTTACCCTGTGTTATAAAGCATGACACCAGGATGGTAGCTGATGAAAAACTGATTTGTTCTTATTTTGTTAAATGTTTAAGACGATAAGTATTGCACAAACTTTAAAAATAGCGAATGCGTATGTTGTTTCACAAAGAACAAGCTCTGTTGTTTTGTAAACTATTCTTACACTTACACTTGGCTTCGTGTCTCCACATTCTTTATTTTGACCTCTTTGTTGGACATTTACCTCCACGAGTTCGTTGTGCTACATAAACCATAGAAATGAAATTGATGCACTTTAAACTTTAACAGGGCAAAGTGGGTATTATTAGCATTTGTTTACCAGCCACAAAACGTGTAACAATACGATTAAACTTGATTTGAAATACTTTAAACTTATTTGTTTCACTGAATATGCTAGAACATGACAGCGAAATACATTGTTATTTACTCGAAAAAAAACTGTATTATCATAAAAACTGTTGTATGGAGAAATTTGCGCACTTAAATAAAACATGTTTAATACCGCATAGAAAGAAACACAATACACTATCGGTATACATGCAGTTTTAGCTACATATAGCGTTAGAAAGACACACTACGAACGCACAAAATACCCAAAGTGTTATAGTTACCTTTTCTAATTCCATTTCAACCTGAAACAAATATAAAAATATGTTACCCAAACCAAAAGCTTTATTTAAATTTGCTAGAACAATCCGCGTCATTATTATAAAGCTGACCTCCAGTTTGGTAGCAAATTAAAAACGGATTTGCTCTTATTTTGTTAAATGTTTGAGACGATGATTAATGCACTGAATTGTGTCATGGATTGAAACACAACACACTTTAAAAATAGCGAATGAGTATATTGTTTTCCAAAGAACAAGCTCGGTTGTATTGTAAATTTATGATTTTACTTACCATTGGTTTCATTTCTTCACATTCTTCATTTTGAACTTTTTGATGACCATTTTTTTTCATGAGTTCTACGTCCTGTATAAACCATAGAAATGCCATTTATGCACTCTAGACTTCAACATGCCAACGATGGTATTATTAACATGTGTTAAACAGCCACAAAACGTGAAACAATTTGATTAAACTTGACTTGAAATAATTTATTAATAACCTTTTTTTTCACTGAATATGTTAAAGAATGACGAAGAAATCCATTCATATTTATTCGAAATCAACTGTATTATTACGATAACTGTTGTATAGAGAAATATGCACACTTAAATAAGAAATGACATGTTTTAATTCCGCATATAAAGAAACTCAGTAAAGTTTCGTTATAATGCAGTTTTTGCTGCGTATAGCTCTAGAAAGACACCATACGAACGCACAAATTACCCAAATTGTTATAGTTACCTCTTCTGATTCCCTTTTAACCTAAAACAAATATAAACAATATGGTTCCCGAAACGACAGCTTTATTACAATTTGCTAGTGCAATCCGCGTCATTGTTATTGAACAAACAGTTCGAAAAACGAGTACTAGCGGCTTACTGGGATAATTTTCGACACGACGCTAAGAGAAAAATATTACCTCGTGTGTCTCTTTGCAAGAACTGCAGACTGGAATAGAAAAAAAACAACAACATATAAAACATCGGAAACGGAGTTGAAAATCAATTAACGTTCAAAACCTGTTATAGTTTGTATATACACTATACGAAATGGTTCTAACTATATGAACAGGTATCCTGTGGTATACTAATTATAGCTATTATTGCCCATTTTGTCACACTCGCTACTTAACAACACGTTTGATGATCTTTTTATTATTAGAGAAACGTGCACATACCTTTCTTCTTTATAATAACAACCACGCAGATGACAATGATGAACAGGGCAGCAATTATAAGGATTAGTATGGTCAAAATGTTTGATGTATTATTTGTTCCGCTTTCATCCGAATGATTTTCTAAAACATACAATGCATGTTACTGTAACAATATAAATCAATATGACCAATCAGACAATGGTAATAAAACATGAACATTTAAACTAATTTTGACAGTAAATGTGTACAATAATTTAAGGCGTGTGACCGCGAATTATGCAAGATTTGTATAGTCGTAATTTGTATCGGTATACTGTCTAACAGTTTCGCAAGTGAACGCAATATTTCATATATAAAGCGTATGCTATGTGAGTCAATAATAAGCAAGTTCATAAGTAACATATATGAATAAAACACCGACTACGATATACCTGTATTATTCTTAGTCACTGCAGTAACACTATATGTAGCGTTATCCGCTGCATCCATGTACTGAGCCACAATGTCAAACATGACAAAGTTATTGGGGTTGTACGTTTCACAGCATTTATATGTTCCAATTGTTTCGTCGTCTATACTGGTTATTCGCAAAAGCCCCCCACGACCAGTGTAAGACAGGTTGTATTTGTTATGGAATGTTTTATTCAACACATTACATGTTATCATTTTCAAGTCACATTCTGCAATTGTTACAGACTTGTTGGATTTATGGCTGATGAATTTGAACGAGAGTTCGACATTTGAAGAACATTCTATTGACGCGTCCTTCAATGTGCCCAACACTATATGCCCAAATGTCTCCGATGAAACTGAAATAACATAAACACACAGAAGTTTTTGAATATTATTTAATGGCGTGCATGTATTACTAATACAGTTATCAACATGATACATAGTTCATCCTTCAATACTTTTTTGTCAAGTCCCTATACACGTAATGACCATCTTGTCTTTTGAATAAAACTAGACAGTTACACAAATACCTATTTCCTGTTCTATGAAACAACCTAAGTTTTAAGGATTCTTTCAATCAATCGATTGTGAATGGTCAGATTCGATCGTGGATTCGATATCAGCAAATTTCGATTTGATTCCCGTTCACTCTAATTATAGATGATTAGTTGTAAAAACATGAATTGTATTAATCATGTAAATATATCATGGCATCAGAATTACTGTTATTCTGACCTAATGACTTGTTATCTTAAACAGTATCACCCGTTTCCACTGTTCTTATTAATTTAATAAATAAAGCAAGTACGTTAACATTAACTGATACTATGACATCACATGTAACAATAATAAATACAAATCTTTCCTATATTGCAAGTCATGACTTATGAATCCGCAAAAACAGCTATATGTAAGAAAAAAGTGATAGAATCAAACTATTCAACTTAATGATATTTAAAATTGAAATTAACTTGAATGGACCCACGACTAAAAGGTTGCAGCTCGACTGCACATACCAATGTATTCAAACACACACCACCACCCAAATAGTAATATACTACGGATATTTTATGTTGGCCACTTGTTGTTGCATGTTCACAGAGTGTCTTATTATTGAAAACAACGTCATTAAACGTTAACAAGTATTGACTAAACGACTTAGATAGTTTACCTACAAAATCACAAAAAAAACACAAGCGTATTTACTGGGTTTTGCACAAACGCCCACGACATCATAATTTAGTTTCACATATTTTGCGTTATTCAGTTGATCTGACATTCTCAACATTTTCATTGACAATTAATTCAAATTTAATTCAAATTCGAGACGTTTACGACCATTAGTTAAATATGGTTTCATCTGCGAGTTGGTCACAACCGTTTGTTTTTCCTCCTCCATGAATCCAATTGTGTGCGAAGCGTGCGCCATATAAATATTTTGGCTGGTGTTTTTCCCTGTTGTAGCATGAGGTGAATTGCGGTATATATAAAGCAAAACTGAATTTAGCTTCAAATTAAAATCATCCGATTTCGATTGTATTGAACCTTTTAAATAACCGGTTTGTAGCTAGATGAGCGCCCACTGTTCGAACATGAACGAGTCCGTTGCTTTTTATGAGTTTCGTAAAGCTGTTAGAAATGATCTTACTTTCGTTATCGCTTACACTTTGCTTAGGTAAGCCTTACAAAAAAAGAGTTTGAAGCGTTTGTATTGTTTTATCTGCAGTTGTTGATTTCATTTATTCGATCTCCGGCCAATTTTAGTGGGCTTCTACTTATACAAGAAACATGTGACCCATAAATGGGCCTGCGTATTCAAATGCACGCTTCAAGCTCTGTATGGGCCATTCCACCGAGTGTAACTGCACTTAAGCAGGCGATTTCATAGCATTTGACAGCCATTACACCGTCTCTAAAAATGCTGAAAATCACAGTCAATAATAGACCACCAGACATAGTTTTTCGCTAATGCCTTCATTCGGGCGGTACCTTGGTAGCTGACATGCAATAAAGAACACACGCGCTCTCTCCGTTCACCCTTATACCCCACATTTAGCAAACCGCGAGGAGTCGTTAACTCATTACGCAAATAATAGGTTTTATTAATAGGTCATTTGGCGTTTCATTCCAGCCATTTTCACGTACTCAAACACGCACCACGCGCTTTTGTTTTGTTTCTCGGCTTTTTTCAATAAAAACTCCAGTTGCGACAGCAGGAGGAAACAGCCTGAGGTCCTTTATTTATGGCAAAATACCAAACAACTACACAGCACAGCACAAAAACACATGACAAACACAAAACTACATGAATAAAACTGGGGTCACCGCCGTGGAACGGTCAATGCAAAGCAATTGGGGTTTAAACCGGTTAAAGAGCGACACGGCTCGTCAAGGGAGGTTGCTCTAAAACATGTTTCGAGATTTGAGCGGGGCCATTTTTGCGGAAATACTTTTCTGGGGCTAAATATTGACGTTGGCTCTTTGCAATCAGTAATGAGCGTAAATGTTCTTGCATAAAGATAAGGATATAAGTATTATACAGCTCTGTAAATCGCTAAAGCTTCCTTAACGTCATGTGAAGTCGGTGTGTTTCCGACTGCATCAAGTCTGTCATTGCATGTTCACAGTCATGTAGCGTCAATTTTTATGTGATGCGTTTTTCAAAGAATATGACACATTTAATTCAATTATGTTCTATCTTGCACGCTACTCTTTCAAGATTAACCAGATGTGATTTGTCATCGTCACCGTCACAAGCATGACAGCAAGTATGCACTGTACTCCAGGATAACTTTGCAGAACTTGGTCAATCGTTGGTTGCCAATTGCTAAAGCATATGTCACGCCAAATAACATCCGGTTATAGCGATAAGACCACGGTGTATGTGTATTGTTAATATTTCCTTGCTCTAGACGACGCATTCGAGTTATACAAATGATTGTCGTAGATTAAACTTGCTGTATATTTGCCCAGAAGACAACTGGACGATGATGTTTTCCAGTCGTGGACGGTTATCAAGTTCCTTTTCTGTTTTGGTTTTAAGTGAGTCAATACAATAATATGGCCGAATTGGTCGCAGCCAAAGGTCCATCCGTTACGTTAAGGTTTCAGCAAAGGATCCCAGCAGTTAAGAGGTGTTAAGTCCACAAAATCTCGGGAAGTATATATTGTATAGTGGAACAAATGTATAAGAGCAATAATTCTGCCAAATTGGTCGCAGCCAAAATTCCTTCCTGTACGATCGCCTGCTCGTTAAGGTGTTTGAGTTGTTTGAGCCAAATCCGCCAAGCAGATAAAGAGGAGTTAAGTCAACACAATTTCGGGATGTTCGCCCGTACGGACGGGCAAGTACAACAATTAACTCCTCCCACATTGTGGGGACATAAACATCCACTTACCACTAGTTTTGATTGGGTCAGGATGAACGTCGTCTGTAGAATGTCCCGCTGTTACTGTATATTGCGATAGTGTAATATTCATGCTGACAACATTTATGGGATTGTATGTTTCAAAACATGTATATTTTCCAATTGTTTCTTCGTCGAGACTGGTTATTGTCAGAATTCCGCCACGTCCAGTGAAAGAAACGCGGTATTTGTTTTCGGGAATGGTTGCCAACATACTACATGCTTTCATCATGAAATCACACTCTGCAATTGTTAGAGATTTGTTTGATCTTTTGCTATAAAATTTGAACGTGAGTTAAGCGTTTAAGGCACATTCGATTGACTGTTCCTTCTTTCTGTCTATCAGGATATTTCCATTAATGTTTTCAGGAACTGAAATGATATAATAGGCATTGGTGTTTAAGAATATAAATAAAACCAGGTCTACTCCAGTTGCTTTGTTAGTGTTTCCTACTCTATATCTCTCTCACTATAGTATAAGTGTTAATACAACTTTATCACAGAGTTTCGTACTATTTATAGCAATCATTAAAAGCCTTTTGCGTTTGGACTTTCACACTCATCAAGAAATAAACGTAACAAATACACATGCACGACCTCAGGATTAAAAATGTGTTACCAGATCAACTAAGCCTGATTTTCTCAAATTAATGGCATACACGTGTATGTTTACCATGTTTTGTCACACAACTGTCCCAATTGTTTCGCGCCAAAAGGATTTATTATAAGAGCATTATTTCAACCGATTGTTGTTCGTGCATTTACTACTATTTCAGACAAATGTAGGTGCCAAAAATAATAATACCATTGTTTATAAAAAATGTTACCATAATTAAAAACGGTCATTGTGAAAAACATGTTATCCAAGAAAACCCGACAATAATGCAGCCTGATATTAATGTAGTACTCAATCACACTCGCGCTGCATATAACGCTATCGTATTCAAACAAATAATGCAAGGCCCTGTTTTCGAAATTAGTAAGACGTAACCTTAATAACGTTTTTGTAATAAAGACTGTTTTTTAAACGCATTTTAGATTGTTCTAGAAGGTAAATGTTTCATTCAAGTGCGTATTATTAGTTACGTGGCTTTTTACTGACACCGTACGGTGTGATACATCGTTAGTAAATTAAATAGTGTTCAAAAGATGCCCCTGGGGTAAAATCTGACCACGCCCTGTGGGTTTAGATAGTTTATATATACTTAATTTTGCAAAATGAATTAAAAATATTCTCTGAAACCACAAGGTCCAGTTGTTTCATATTTGATATAAAACATGATATAGAGGTCCTCTACTAAGATTATGCCCCATATGTAAAAAGTGGCCACGCCTAGGGAGTCATATGGTTTATACTGACTTAGCAAAATGACAATTAAAATATTCTCCTCTGAAACCGCAAGGCCCAGATGTTTCGTATTTGGTATGCAACATCGTTTAGTTGTCCTCTATAAAGATTGCACAAATTAATTAACCAGAGGTAAAAATAGCCACGACCGGTGGATCATATGGATTCAATTGGCTTACATGGACAATTGGTTTAAACATTTTCTCCTCTGAAACCGCAAGGCCCCGGGGTAAAGTATTTGGTATGAAACATTATTAATTGTCGCTCTATTGTAAAACTATTGTTTAAATTTTGCCCCTGCGGTTAAAACTGGCCACGCCACGGGGGTCATATGTTTATTTAGACTTTAAAAGTAATATGTCTTTAAAAATCCTCTCCTCCGAAACCGCAAGGCACGGAGGATTGGTATTTTGCATGTAACATTGTATAAGGGTCCTCCGCAAAGATTGCTCAAATTATGCCCCTGTGGTAAAAAGTGGCCAAGCAAATAAAAGCCAAACGATTCTCCTTCTCCGTAAGGTCCAGGTCTATTGGACCATCTTTTTCTCTTGGTTAAATATGTAAACAGTTATTTAATGCATACGTGTCATTTAAACACAACTTGAAATTGAATGTTAAATGACGGAAAACACTGTGAAATAAAGAAAACATGAGAGGCAATATGACGTAATTTTATTGATGTTTTTTATGATTTTCATGACTGGCTTTTTACTGCTACTGACATAGAACGGAATATAACACGGTCAGCACATTACCCAGCTTAACCCATGAAATGCTAGTATTCTGTACGAGGTAAAATACAGTAACATATTCATGTAATTGTGTTCACATCTTTGTACCTTTTTTACTTAAAAATGAAACATCAGTATAAACATGCGTGATTACCAAACAGAAAGCCAGTCGCGAGTACACACAACAGCCGCATTCTCTGAAATGATATAGCACATGCTTATTTTTCAAAGCAACATTTTTGGGAAACACAGGAACAATATTTTGTACATGTGTGTATGTTTATTCGATGACAATGGAACTCATAACATTGCATATCCAGTTGAATAAATGTGTTTCTATTTTGTATTTTACATAGGAATTAGTTGCGTTGGCATATCCGTAACTTCTTAGCCTTTACAAACTTTGCAATTCGAAAAATAGATTTTCTACGAATGTGTTTTTGAATACAAAATATGTCCCTTAGTTTAAAAGGAAAACAATAGCATCATAAACAAACCTCCCTTTAACACGCCAGTATGTTAACAAAGTAGAGTGCACTCCCAGCTTTCTGTTAGCTACCTGTAAATTAACATTTCATAGATTAAGAATACAAAAATATGTATGATGGACTTTCAATAGACGCTTACACAAATGTCAATCATATTCAAATTAATTTGAAATATTATCTAATCATCGTAATAAATATCACGTGTTAAGCGGTTCAACAATTTCATACAAAAGAGTACGTGCATATTGTTGTGATAAAATTAATTAAATTATTGAAGACTTCGAGTTTATTGAGGCTTCCGTAGTGATTATGTACTCAGATATTTGACAGATATTTGACAACCAGTATAGTTAATAATAACATGTCAATACGCATAATGCTAATTATTTACTCTTTTTATAAAAAAAACTAATACCACAGAAATATGCAGTGAAACCAATATAATTGTTATTATAATAACTATTGTTATAGAACAATATGTTTTTTGATTTGAAAATTAATCAATCAATGTTGTTACTTTCGCTAGTTAAATTCTCCTTATCGACATTTGTTAAAAACACAATGGCGATTACCCTAAATTAGTTCGCGGATATTAACATGCGCATTTGTTCTGGTTAGAAATAATATTATAAATCAAACTACTAAATATTGTAATAAAGTATATTATAATACAAATAATAACTTATTTTGTTAAATGAAACATTCGTCTGAGGTTTTAATAACATTAAAGCAAAGATTACAAGCGTCCCATGTTAGTACATATGACTTCTTTAAATTTCAACACTAACTCACTAACTTATTACATATCAGGTTGTATCGTTTATTCAAGAGAAAGATGATTAAACCTGGCTTAAAATACAAAAACAGCATAATTTATTAATCATATAGTATATAAACATATTATTTGGACTTGCTTAGATTTATGTTCAGCTCTCACCTTACTTCTCGTTAAGTTATTTGTTGAATTCAATGAGATCTTATATAACCAAATTATTGGTGTCCCAATGGGTACTAACTGTGCACCGCTTATCGCTTATCTATTTTTATATTGCTATGAACATGATTTTATGTTAGGTGTATCAAAGGGTAAACAATTTAATTTGATTAAATGTTTAACCAAACTAGTATATATATTGATGATGTATTAAAGATAGATAACCCTTTCTTTGATTAAAATATCCAACATATTTACTGTAAAGAACTTTCCTTAAATAAATCGTGTTCATTGTATACAGATGTTGCATTCCTAGACGTACACCTTACTAACAGTATGTTGGAAACTAGTCTATATAATAACGTGAACGTTTTAATGTCGACATTGTTAATTTCCATCTATTGGATGGTACTTTTCCAAATGTTCCTTCTTTTGGCATATGCATTTCGCAATTAGTTCGATATGCAAGGACTTGCTAATGAGTTATATTACACTAACGAAGAAACTATGCAAACAATGGTTTTATATCATGATCTACGCAGTAAGTTTTTATGAAAAAATGTTTGTTGGACAATGTCATATCCTACCCATCATTTTACAGGGATGTTTTGATTCGAGTTCGAAAAGGTACATATGTTAAAGCCGCACGAAAGTGGATAAATACTTTTAAATACTATAGAATTTGGTCAAATTTTAGCCGGATTATAGTAGTTAATACAAAAAAATATCCAATAGCACAATTCAGACATAGAAGTTGTCCAGAATTAACGATGATCTACTCGTTTGATAATCGCAAAAATGTTTACAAGTTTGCGAAGTCCGTACATTCTCGTTATCTTCGTTATCTACGATGTTCCTCGGTTTCTTTAGTAATGTACGCACATTTTGATGACGTAGTACCAACAACAAAAACAACAACCTTGCAAACAAAGAACGAAATGAATTCGGTAAGGTTTTGGCGAAGTAACCTGTTTGGACGAGAACATTAAGTTACTATTTTGACGAGCAATCACAAATATGTGGGTTTTAAATGTTTTCTGTTTGTATTTGCTATATCGTTGCTTTTACTAATGAATGCCACAATTCAAATAATAATGGTAGCACATAGCTCTATTCTCGGAAAGTAGTAATGTCCGGACGTTCCAAGTATTACAGCGTTTTTTTCACTGATTGAGGAATGTGTTCAGTACCCATCAATGTGGGAATTTTGCTGAAGGACTTCAATGTTTTACCGTATTAGGGCAAATTACACAAAATGTGTTTCACTCCTTAATATATTGTCAGAAATTCACATTTTTGTCTGACAATGTCTGATAGTCTCTGTCTGACAGGTTATGCTTTCTATGAAAAACCTGAATAATTTATAGTCAGCGCTTTTGTAACTCTTCAAGACACAATATGTTTTATACATATACCAATTCACCAAAAAAGAATTCATAACCCAACACAAATTAATCACAATAATTATGTAAAAATCTAAAAACATTTATTTTCATTAGATTTATACTATATAAACATACTGAAAATTTCTCTGTAACACCACGTTACAAGTCCAAACAGCTAACATTGTACGCTAATTAGTTTATGAATATAAGTGCTATTTGCTTTTCACTTCAGACAACATCATCAAGCTCTTATAGCCTCATCGACAGCCCAGTTGTCCGTCGTGGAAAGAGGAGAGCATCCACTTGCACAAGTACCACTGACAGCCCAATTCGGCAAGGTATACAACCAGCTAATTGTTTACAATTGTTTTTAAATTATAATGTTGTCATAATAACTTGCTATACATGTACATTCTTATTCTCGTTCTTTTTTTTACAAATCTGAAATGGTTTTGCAGTCCAATGAAGAGGAAGGGGCAGAGGAAATGGCAATATTACAATTTATAAATAAAAAGCAAAAATGTTACTTTGTATACATTTTTTCATAAGTCTTGTTACTTCAAAACTACATAAGTTATCCAGTTGGAACCTGGAATATATCTTTCCAATCAACTTCAGTAGCAGGGGCAACATTCCCCATAACTGTCTATTGTATTTTGACAGAGTTAGGCCCCTTATTCACATATATATTCAGGTAACAAGTTTATATTCAAAAGTTTTGTAACTTCAAAACTACATAAAGTTATTTACTTGCATCTTATATTGTACCTTTGTAATCAACTCCAACACCAAGTGCCACATTCGTCATAACTCTATTTTGTATTTTGACAGAAATATGCCCCATTCTTAGGTTTCAGTTAATTTTAAAATGTGTTTGTAACTTCAACTTAAAATAAGTTATTCACTTGAAATAAAACATATGCCCGTGTCATAAACTTCAACATAAAGTACAACGATCCCATAACCTTGCTGTTATATTTTAACTGATTAAAGCTTACAGGTGACTATATTATACCTGTCATTTCCACTTTTGATTGAGACTTTACAATTGAGTGTACCCTTTAGGTGTACTACCTTTATTTATAACCAAATGTATGTTTCTATGTTATTTATGTCCACTTTCAAACAAATGTGCGAACAATACTATTTTACATAACACTCAAAATAACTAGAATACAATATTAGTTGAATAAGGAATCATGGTAAACAGTTGTTTGTCGTAATATTTTAATAAACCAAAGGCAAGTGTTCAGTCGTTCATATGTTCATTACACATATTAAAAGATGTATATACGTGAAATGAATAAAAAAGCATGTCGTTAACTTAGTTATCTTTTATTGGTGACCAATTTCAAGCAATGAACCATGCCATATGATATCAAGAACAAAACATAACACATAACATAATACCAACACACATCGTGACGTCATTATAAAGTACAGATATGAAAATAAACCAGCCAAGTATAGTGAACAATTTGACAATTAAACTGACACCTTGGTCTGATGCAATACAACAAAAGCAAAACATTGCTGACATGTCATATACATGTATGGGAGTTATACAAATCAAAAACGCGTGGCACTACTTCTAAATTTTATGGTAAAAAAAGAGATTATCAGTAAACTAGTAACTTGGTTGAATTTAATTGTAAAAACAAAGGGATGGTATTTTAATGCTTTAATTATGCTTGTGTTGTATGTACGTGTCCTTAAGGGAACTAAACGTTAAAACTGACCCAAGATAATTCAGCAGCACTGTACACTAGGGTTAATTCAGCTGCACAGTACACTGTGGTTAATTCAGCTGAACAATACACTTATGGTTAATTCAGCTGCACAGTGCACTATGGCTAATTCAGCTGCACAGTACACTATGGTTAATTCAGCTGCGCAGTACACTATGGTTACTTCAGCTGTACAGTACACTATGGTTAATTCAGCTGCACAGTACACTATGGTTAATTCAGCTGCACAGTACACTATGGTTAATTCAGCTGCACAGTACACTACGGTTAATTCAGCTGCACAGTACATTACGGTTAATTCAGCTGCACAGTACACTACGGTTAATTCAGCTGCACAGTACGCTATGGTTAATTCAGCTGCACAGTACACTTATGGTTAATTCAGCTGCACAGTACACTATGGTTAATTCAGCTGCACAGTACACTATGGTTAATTCAGCTGCACAGTACACTAGGGTTAATTCAGCTGCACAATCACTATGGTTAATTCAGCTGCACAGTACACTATGGTTAATTCAGCTGCACAGTACACTTATGGTTAATTCAGCTGCACAGTACACTGTCGTTAATTCAGCTGCACAGTACACTATGGTTAATTCAGCTGCACAGTAACTATGGTTAATTCAGCTGCACAGTGCACTATGGTTAATTCAGCTGCACAGTTCACTATGGTTAATTAAGCTGCACAGTACGCTAGGGTTAATTCAGCTGCACAGTACACTATGGTTAATTGAGCTGCACAGTACACTATGGTTAATTCAGCTGCACAGTAAACTATGGTTAATTCAGCTGCACAGTACGCTTTGGTTTATTCAGCTACACAGTACACTATGGTTAATTCAGCTGCAGAGTACACTATGCTTAATTCAGCTGCACAGTACACTAGGGTTAATTCAGCTGCAAAGTACACTATGGTTAATTCAGCTGCACAGTACACTATGGTTAATTCAGCTGCACAGTACACTATGGTTAATTCAGTTGAACATTACACTTATGGTTAATTCAGCTGCACAGTACACTAGGGTTAATTCAGCTGCCCAGTACACTAGGGTTAATTCAGCTGCACAGTACACTATGATTAATTCAGCTGCACAGTACACTAGGGTTAATTCAGCTGCACAGTACATTATGGTTAATTCAGCTGCAAAGTACACTATGGTTAATTCAGCTGCACATTACACTAGGGTTAATTCAGCTGCACAGTACACTATGGCTAATCCAGCTGCACAGTACACTATGGTTAATTCAGCTGCACAGTACACTATGGTTAATTCAGCTGCACAGTACACTATGGTTAATTCAGCTGAACAGTAAACTTATGGTTATTCAGCTGCACAGTAATCTATGGTTAATTCAGCTGCACAGTACACTAGGATTAATTCAGCTGCACAGTACACTATGGTTAATTCAGCTGCACAGTACACTATGGTTAATTCAGCTGCACAGTACACTATGGTTAATTCAGCTGCACAGTACACTATGGTTAATTTGTTTTCGTTCTCCTGCTAGTGTTTGAGCAATTAATGCAATAAGACAATTTTAAAATTAAATCCTGTTTTTTTCTTGCCCGTGGTTGTAAGAATCATTACTTAATCGATTAGAAACAATAAACTTCTATAATTGTAATATTTGGTCAACACTACATGGTTAAAATATGTTACGTATTTGAAATATGTATTTAAGGTATTTTGTTTGCAAACAATTATAATATGGCCGACACAGACAATCAATATTTGTTACGGCGAACAATTATCGCAACAAAAATTATAAGCAAGCAATATATATGAAATTATTTGATATATAATAAGATTTACACTTTAAAAATGAATGCCATATACAAATTGCATCAAATTCTTATTTCATTAGGACTTTCGCTAGCCTGCATACATCAACATCATACGTAACTGGGACTTTGGCCCCTTACATCAACATTGTAAGTCACTAGGACTTTGCCCCCTAACATCAAAATCATAAACCATTGGGACTTTGACTAACCCTTACATCAAAATTGTAAGTCACTGGGACGTTGGTCCCATACATCAACATAACAAGTCACTGGGACTTTGGCACCATACATCAACATCATGAGTTACTGGGTCTTTGGTCCCATACATCAACATCACAAGTCACTGGGACTTGTGTCCTGGTATATCAACATCATCAGTTATTGGGACTTTTGTCTCTTACATCAAAACCATAAGTAATTGGGACTTTTGCCCCTTACATCAACATCATAAGTCATTGGGACTTTGGCTTATTACAGCATAACCATTGGTTACTCAGACTGGCCCCTTACACCAAAATCATTGGTAACTCAGACTGGCCCCTTTCATCAAAATCATTGGTAACTCAGACTGGCCCCTTACACCAACATCATTGGTTAATCAGACTGGCCCCTTACTCAAACATCATCAGTTATTCAGACTGACCCTTACACGAACATCATCAGTTACTCAGACTGGCCCCTTACACCAACATCATCATTTACTCAGACTGGCCCCTTACACCAACATCATCAGTTACCCAGACTGGCCCCTTACACCAACATCATTAGTTACTCAGACTGGCCCCTTACAATAACACCATCAGTTACTCAGACAGGTTCCTTACTCCAACATCATCAGTTACTCAGACTTACCCCTTACACCAACATGATCAGTTACTCAGACTGGCCCCTTACGCCAACATCATCAGTTACTCAGACTGGCCCCTTACATCAAAATCATTAGCTTAGTCCCTATAAGTCATTGGAACTTGTGATTAGTGCAGTAAACTTGATATTGCAGTGAAGTGAAGACAATATAACCAACAAATGACAAGTCAACTGGCTAAATTGAACAGATCTGATTTTAATTATGTTAGAGTATAACATTAAGGAATTCAATGATTTATTTTCTCTGGAACCGGGTCACTTTAGCACGAACAATGTCTGAAGTGGATGGTGGTGATTCTGGGGCCAAATGCTTGGACAGTCTTCTTGGGTCACCCTCTTCTAACACCATCCGTTTCCCCATTCCAACTGTATCACTGCTGTTGGAACAGCATTTCTGCCATCTCAAGGACGTAGCCATAGGTTTTCATTTCCTTCTGTGGGAAGACCGCCCAGCACTTGCTTTTTTTATTGTTGCATCTGTGATATCTGTGCAGATGACAAATATTATACACATTAACAACTATTAACACACAATGCAACATTAGAATTACGAAATTAATTTGTATTTTCTAAAATCTATTAGTTTATTGCATGTATCAAATTACAAAATTCTAAAATACTAAAATGAGGGTTCCTGAATACCTAACACATTATTTTTACTAAATAGCACATATTTAAAACTAAATATATGTATTTCAATATACAAATAAATGTGTTTTACTTTTATGCATTATTTGTACCTAATTTCTCCATTTTTGTTGGTCTTCAGAGGTCTGTTGACATGGTGGTTGCGATCTATGGCTGCCAAGAGATTTCGTATTCTGTAGAAAGGTGGTGAATATGCAAACCTCTTTGCACAGTACATTAGGATCAGCTGACAGAACACCTCGATATCGACAGTAGTTCTAAAGCATAATACATACACTATTTAAAATGGTCATGTAGTTACGTTGACATTATTTATTTTCTAATAAATACCGAGCTTCATAGAAATACCCCAGTACAAACCGTTTGGTAACACACAATTCAAATATCATGTTATACCTGTAATTCAGGTAATACGACACTTTGCTCAGGAATCTTCTATCAAGGATCACAGCACTCAGGTCTTGTAAAACGCTTGTGTGGTCTGAAGTCGACAGCCATAATTTTTCACGAACTTCATTTTCATCTAATGGGTCGTGCAGACACCCATGAATCTGGGTGCCTTGAGACAGGACCCACTCGTGCTTGTTTGTGATGTAATGTAAAATACCACGCCATATACTCTGGAAAACAACAGGGTTGTGCTTCATGTTACAGTAATAAAAATGATTTCTGCATATAATGTAATTTTATGACCATGCTCATATGAAAACTGTCACTGGTTTTCAGACTTAATTTGATACTAAGTTACTATCTTTGTCTCAATAGCAGTGTGTCGATGGTATGTTTATCAATTCATTGATTTACTTCTGCCTTACTGGCATATATACAGTTATAAAATTAAAATACAATGTATATTTAATATTCAATATAAATCATTTGTCAAAATTATTTGATAAAGATAAACAATCTGACACAAACAAAACAAATATATTAAATACATGTAAAACTTTGATTTGTGACCATTTCCTATAATAGTACAATGGATAAACTTATTACCAGTTTATTCAGTAATACATTATTGGTTGCATAATAATGATGCAACCAATGATGTATTAGTAAGTAAACTGGTAATAAGTTATCCATTTCATATTATACTGATGATCTGATCTGAAACCTTTGGATACTGAGGTCTACAGTTACATGGGTAAATGCTATGGTTAACTGAAAGAAAATACTATACTGCTATACTGTTTGTTTACACACAAAATTGAATGAAACTGTTTAAACAAAAAACAATATTATTAAATAAATATTGTTTTTTTTTTTACCTTTCCAAGACGTTTACCAAGGTTCTTGGCAGCATGCCTTATATCCTGGGAGTGTTTGATTTCTGGGTACTTCATTTCTACAAATTTGAAACAGGATTAATACTGGAATGCAATTTAAACAGGTATCAGCTTGCCTAGATATCAAGTTGTAAATTATAGAAGCATGTTTTCCAATCCATGAAACATAACGCATTATCAATCCATGACACATTATGTATTATCAATCCATGATACATTATGTATTATCAATGCATGAAACATTATGCGTTATTATGCACATCTGACAAGTTTGTAAATATCGTCTGTTTTCAAACTTCATATGAATACGTGTGTACCTAGTTTAAGGTCAAATGCATTAAAAGCACAATATAACTAGATGATTATATACATTGTCATAATAATGTCTGTTGTAAACTTTTAGCACTAGATATTATCTTATTTTGTCATTGTGATGTAGACGAAAACTGCATTGGTAACAAACATACTCATAATTGTTACAACTTCTTCAATCTTGATGTTTTTGCTACTTAGTTCCTCGACAGCCTGTTGAAATCCCACTTTTTCCATGTTTGCTGATTTTCGGTAAGTTGATCTTTTAGCCAGTGTTTTTAAGGTCAGGATTGTCTTACTATCATATTCCATAATAGTATACGAACAATACTGGGCAGAATGGCCTGGATAATCATTATGTCCATCACCTAGAAAAATATGGAATGTATTTTGTACTGATATCATCTGACTATAAATCCAACTACATTGTTACACATTCCACATATATACATGCTTTTGAAGTTAATAATTGTAATGGTTACCACTTGTAATCTATTGTTTTTTGTCAATTATGCCCACTTAAGCTTAAGACAAAGGGAACTTAAATAAACTGAGTGTATAACAAGTACATAAATCAGAATCTAAAAAAATTAAGTTGAAGATATAAAACGGAAATGGTTTACCTTAGCTAACAAGCGGTATGATAGGCAATTACACGTGTTGCCTTTCCTTTGGACAGGCAGGAACATTGAAGGAAGATACACATTCAAACTATGTTTCTGACCCATCACGATCAACTTCTCGCCTTCAAAGCTGTTTAGGACCTGGCTTTGCTGCTTCACCCAATAGCCATCAGCAGTAGGAATCAGGTATGTTCTCTGTATTGTATAAAAGGATGTGCTGGACATGATTTTAAAGTTCATGTGCTTTGTCCAGAGTGACAGCTTTCCAAAATTGTTACCCGATGTTAAAGTTGCTAGGGAAAACATCAGGTCCGAACCATGAAGCCTTCTGTTCAACACAGGCTGGGAATACCAACGGTTCAATTTATGGCCAGCACCACACACCTATTAAAAAAAAGGAAAATTATCCATAATTTATAATAAAAATACAAAATGGCCTGCGTCAAAGTAATCGCAATCGTTGGTCAATAAAGCAGCCCGGTGTATGAACCTCATGTTAAAGGTTACATCACAATTAATCGACGGTTACAAAGGATTATTATTACAAACTTTGGAGCATAGACGCCATTATCCTGTTGCACATATCTAGTTCTATTTTAGCACTTAAGTTACATATCAGGTCTTTTCTGAACTAAACGATCATGGGAGAAATAACTTTTACAGTGTTTTCTTTGAAATAAGGATTATACCAGTTGTTATGGCGAATAAAGAATGACTCTGTTAATGAGTGTTTGTCTTTTATTTTATATTGTATTTTGATATAAAAGCATGATACGAATATTATCTCACCCATTTAAAATACTGGGCTGATCCAATACAATCATCCTTGATGATGATGTTGGTTTTGTCAGGACATCCTTTCACTGAACACGATACCTCATTGATGCTTGACAACGAATGGATTGCCGATACACAGGCAAAACAGTTGCACCTGTCAAGTGGACACTGTCTGCCTCTGTCCTAAGTCGATGAACATCCGGACTAGGGTCATCATCTGCCGTCTCTTCTTCTTCATCGTCATCTTGGCCTTCTTCCCCAAATGCCTCCTCTTCAAAGGTCACTTGAGCATATTTGCGATTCACATCATCAGAAGGAACATGGGAAACAGTGAGCTCATATATTTGACATTTTCTAATAAAATGGTAAATCCGGGGCATTTCATGTGTCAATATAATTTCAAATTATACTTAACATTCCTATGTTGACCAACCCAAAAGGGCAGCAAGGGGGGAGGGGTTATCTGGTACAATGGAGCAGGGTGCAGAACCTTGCTTTTTCTATCTAGATCTTTCCATAGTTTAAATGCTTACTACTATAGTAACATAGTGAAAATAAGAATTATTCATTATTAATTATGCAAAAGATTCTTTGCAATAAATTTGGCTACAAATTGTCAATCACTTGATTATAACGATCAATTTATATTAAACACAAAACAAAACTGTAAGAACTTACAAGACAGCTTCAACGCTAAAACTTTTCTCATAGTCGGGGTCGTTCTCATCTTCGTCATCCTCTTCCGTGTTCGTTACATCAATAAATAAGCTGGAAAAACATTGACTCACTGTAGTTGGTGCAAAAGGTGTTGCAAAATTACACACAGTTCTAATGTACACATGCTACAATATGTTTTATCAATGTTAAAGTTTCATTTTGATCGAAAAAAAGACACATACCACCGGTTAGTGCTGGATAGCCCATTTGAAATAGATCAAGGTCAACGTATGGTTGGGTGAAATGGGTTGATTGGGAATGGTCATAAGCAACAACTTTGTAAGTCTCCAAGTGCTGTAGTAAGCGGTTGTGGTGCTTGACGAAGCGGTAAAATCTATTTTACCTTGTCACCGACAGACGGACATACAGTCTATATATGCCGGGGGCATAAAAACTACTTATTTTATTACAATTACTATCAAATATATTCATTAAACAAGTTTTGCGTACTTGAAAGGGTCGGTGAAAGAGGCAAACGTCGGGTTTGACAATATTCCATGGCCCTGCTTTCTCTTTGTTGAACCTGTAGCACAAGAAACCACCTCTGGTACACTGGTATGACTTATGTCAGTTCCTGGCGCTGTCAGTGTGGTCTCCTCATCTGATGAGTTTTTTCCTTCAGTAGCAGTCATCGTGCTTGCACTAAAATAATAACACTAATATTATTGTCACATGAAACAACTTTAGTTATTTCAGGACAGCATAGATATTTACATAGAACATTTACAAATGTATTCTGCTGAATTAATTTCTCTCATTGATTTGCATGTCAGAATGTTTAAATGAACAGAGTTCAATGCAATGCAAATGTCTGAAACAATATATGTATCAACTAATTATTGAAGACTAAAAGGGGCATAATGTCATCTACATTTGTGAAAAAGCTATGGTTCTTGTCATATATAGTATATAATACTCATCTCATCATGCAGGAGAAACATATACAGGGTGAAAACTCTAGGTCAATTAGTTAAAAGAAGGACCACAACAACAAAACCTAACCAAAGCATATGCTGATACTGCTCAATTGGCAACAATAGCTATTATTCTCTTGTTCAAAATATCACTCAGGCAAAAAAGCAATGAAATATAATTCAATGCAATTATCTTGCCTCTCAGTTTCTCTGGATGCATATGAAATTCCAGACACAGGTGGTTCAAATACTTGTGCAGATGGCCCAGCTTTGGCTGGAGTACTTGTTGTGGCCTTCCCTTTTTATTTCGTTCTTTGAGCTTCACAACTTGAAATACTATAAACAAGCAATATAGCTATAGGTATTCCATATTATAGATTAGTGATCATACATTTAAAAGAATAATGGGATAAACAGTAATTATTATAGTAATTAAAAAACATAAAAATATAATAAAATAACTTAAAATTGTATATACCCGAATGAGATACCTTGAATGTTCATACAGTATCGTTCATACACAGACAGTTAACTAAGACATCATGATCAGCAATAACTTTGTAGAAAATTGTCTGACTTTCAACATGACAGAAACAATGAATACTTATAATTATTTTTAACATATACTGACTTAAATGTGATAGTTTAAAACATCCAAAGTAATATATGTTATTAATTTATTATATCTCCACTGACTGGGAATGAATAGAAGAGGTACGAATTTGTTTTTTACGAATTGATCATTTTATCAGACCGCTATGCATATTTGTAACATTACAATAAAACTAAGATACACGCTATCGTATTCCAACATACTACCCAGTTATATATCAATGCATAAAACTGAAATGATAAATAATCAAACAAAAACTTAATGGTGTTGAACAAGTTGAAAATATAACGCCACACTCACTGATCTAAATGAAATTGGGCCGTTTCCTCGTTGGATCGAAACTTGTGCTTTTTTGGAAGCTTCTCCACCTCAACACTTCATTCCCAATCGTAATTCGACCGAGGTTGTATGTCTGTTTCGCTTCTTTTCTACTTTTTGTTTTCTTCTTGCGACAGTATCAATTTTCTTTTTAAACTTGACGCCATTTTTGGTTTGTTAGAAAAGCGACTTCACCCTTGACCAAGCCACGTGATACGCAATATCTTGTGCCGACCAGTCAGAAATTAGCATCGGACAACTGACTCGGAATCGATCGGTTTACACTTGTAAACAGTTATGTAAATAAACTAACTGTTGATAAATATAATTGACTTGGAGGAGAGCATATTTTGAGCAAAAATTAACTTCTGTTGATTGAATTTATTTAGTTAGGTTCAATAGCAGTTAGACATTATGTTTTATTACTTGTATGATTAAAATATGAGTATGCGTGGCTTTAAAATGAATGCTAAATAATATGGTACAATCCTTCTCTTCAAAAAAAGATAATTCGATTATACAAAACAAACATACTCATTGGTTTCTGGTAGTGAATTTATTTTATTTTCAAATATTTAATCGTGTATATATGGTGGTTAGGTACCTTTACACGTAAATGCTTTATGAATTAAGTGTGAGGTTTGGCTGCCGGTTAACCGAATTTTAATTGCATTGACCGTTCCAAGGAGTTTATCCAATGTTATTCATGTGTCATAAATAAAGACCCTCGTGCAGCTTGAGTGTCACATTGTTTCAATTTGATTGCACCTGTCATACAACACTAAACGTAAGTGTGATCCATGTCCTCGGATTATCGAATTTGGATATATATACACCGTATGACTTACATCTGCGATTGATTTATTGAGTTATCGATGCTAGATTTAAGTAATAGAACATATTAAATAAAATCGTATTGTTTAATTTACTTAAAACATAATCTACATTTTGATTGGTCGTGAGCATGTACATCATCAGAACATGTGTATAATATATATCCTAATATGGTATTGTTTACTGCACATTCTGAGAAGGCGTGGTTCCAATTAGCCAATCAAAAGCCAGAAAAAATATCCGTCAAGATCATGCTCTTGATGATTAAATCGTACATTTAATGTTTTATCTGACATCTGATTGACTGAAAGTGTAGGTTATATTTTAAAACGTAATACTTTCTAAATATGGTATTATATATTTCGCTGGGGTTTTGAGAGTGTATCGATGCTCGTGTTAAAGAACTGACCATATACATTTAGGTACCCGGTTAGTGGTGGTGTGCATGTATGCATCCATGTTAACTGATGTGGCCAGATAGCAATCAGACTGGTCCTTTAATGTAATAGTTCAACTTAAATAAGTCATTGTTTGGGATTTATTTTTAGTCGGGCATGTTAGCATTCCCTTTTCCATTGTTATAAGTCTATATAATAGTATTATACATGTAGTTATTAATGCACGTCTCTGCTAATTCACGATAATATTTTATTGTATGTTGTTTCTTTTAATAATATTACATTTATGAACCGTTACCTTGTGCTATATATTGATTGTATGAAAAAAATCGTGATTTTTGATTTGCAGAGGATAATTATCACGATTATTGGGGTGTTTTAACATCCGCCGTACACGGTGGTTACAACGGTCCAACGTGGACCTGATTGATATCGCTTTAACGGTAGTCCACGCGATTTGCCGTAAAATACAGGTAAATGGCGTATCCAATGACAAGGCAAACTCCTTGCAGTGGTTCAGGGGAGACGACTATGAGGCGATTGAAGATTTTGTTTCAACAATTGTAATTTTATAATTATTATTTTATAACAATGACACAGACATGTTGCATTATTGGTACTGATATATATATATATATATATATATATATATATATATATATATATATATGTATTCACATTTCAATATTTAAAGAGACTATGCCAACGAAAAAATGGCTTCTTTTTGCACTATAAATTATGTTATTTGATAGAAATGCGCGTTACTAAGACATGTGCTTTAAATAAATATAAATAAAATAGAACACAATAAGATATTTGATTAAAAAAAATCATCACAAACATTTGAAAAAAAAGAACCACAGGCGGGTATCGAACTTACGACTAAGAGCCATACGAACAGAATAGCAGTTGACAGCGCTTGAACCAACTGCGCTATCATGCTTAGGAAAGAGTCGTATGCAAACTATGGTTATACAAAACGCTCACAATTCTGACGTAAACTTGTAAACAGGGGAAGGGCCAAACAAACACAACACATATTATAAATTTAATCTCAGAATGCCACACACTTGTCCCATTGTATTAACCCTGTTTTAACCGTTATTATACGCCAGTATTAATATCTAGATTTCATAATTTTAAAAGAAATTGCCCCCCTGAGGTCCTTTTCGATAAGCTGTGGAAATATACTACAAAGCAATAATTCTATGTTTAATTTTTATTGGTATGAAACAGATTTGAAAATATACTATGTAGCTGTTGATGCAACGAAACGGTTGCTTACGAATTTGTAAGCATCGGTACAATAATGTGTTTGCAGATTAAAAAAAAAAATTGAAAACTTACAGTGAAATGTAAAATCTCTTGAGTCGTAGCAGATTCTTCATTCTCCGGCTTAGTTTTATTGTCAGTTTGTGTTGTGGGATTCGGTGTCGTGTCTGTAAAAATATAGCTTGCTGGGGAATATAACATTTAATATAGACGTGATTTCAAATATGCACTTCAATGGATGTTAAATATATCAAAATTTTAATATGAGGATTTAACATAATAGAGACTATCAACACGCTCATTTATGAGCTTTTGAAACATTAGCAAATTATTGCGGTTTTATTGGTCAACACATTAAACTGTAAACAAATGAACTACACAGAGACACAATTTAAAGTATGTTAGTTGTAAGATTTCCATTACAGTTATTAAATAAGACGGATTTATATTTCGAAATAACAAACTATACGTAAAACGGTAAATGATAAAATGCAGTGATAAATGTAGATTATTTATAAGATACCATCTTAGATTATATTTTTGTATCACTGTGTTTATTTAAATGGTTATACTTCGACACATGCAGACATCCCGAAAGCTCCAAAAAGTGTCGGACATTTGGTCTGACAACCTGTCAAAAGTAGTCGGACCGAAATACAATTTGCCGGATCGAAACATTCGTCCAAGTATGTATACATGTATACACTAACGTATGTTCGCGATATAAAAAGCAAGCATACTTTACCCACCGTTGCCATTATTGTTTTAATTTATATCACCGTACGATATGACAACGCGCATAATAAAAAATGAAATCCGAAACACCCGTCCAGATTTGCTGTTCACGTGTGCATATTTTTCATGTAAAACCCGTGGTTTGCTAAAAAGCCCGCGAAAATCATGCTGACAATCACAACGTTATGTCATCCGCATGGAAAGCGTGGACGTATTGACCGTTATATAAAACAGTTTGTAGCGCAAAGAACTGTGAAGTCATTACTTTTGTATAAAAGTTTCGAAGCGCAAAACAACACAATTATTAAGTGTCAGTATGGATGCCGCATATTTTACTCAATCTTTTGTTGACCAGTATAACACCTATAAAACACGAAAGCAATTACGCGGTATCGAGAATGGTGTTGTCATTAAGGTCTATGACTTACAGTTACTTTTAAAACACACCACGTGGACGCCGTGCAGCACATTATTTCACGACCCATACTATTACGTGTAACCACGTTTGTAATTGGGCTGCTAATTACAGCGACTGAATGGAAAGTACCGTGTCATGGGTAGCATGCTCAATGTGCGCTGGTGACGCCAAACATACCATTTGATGGTGTGCAGGTCGGGTTTTACTTTGTCGCACAACACTAGTTTAATTGAGAAAAGTAGCGATGCAGGCGATACAATCCAGACCACACGGCGTTTATATACGGCAGTAGGTGTAATAAGAAAATCATTTAAGAGCATGAAAACAAAAAATTCGTCATCCACCGCCGATTTGCGATGTATTGGAAATCGCGATATAGCGGAGCTGTATTCAATTGCTTCGATATTTGGTATTTTGTTATCCAGTAATATAAAGGAATCAGTCTTGAAAAAGCTTTCGGACGGTGGACCGATTCTTAGGAAAGAAATATCGGACCCACTCAAAATTTGCCGGTCATGTCCGTCGGACCGACAGTTTTTGGGAAGTCTGCACGTGACTCGCCTGACATATCTGTAAAGGTATCCGGTATCTTTGTAACTTTCTCTGTGACATTGTCTAAAGCAGTAGGAAATATACTTTGTTCGTTCGAGACTTGGTTCATAACCGATTTTGTTGCACACTCAGTTGGTTCTAATGAAAATGCAAATTGTATTGTAAGAGGCTTGTCAGACATCTTTACAATCTTTGCGATGAATATATTTTACATTATAATTTCATATATGCACATTCTATTAGTAGTTCAATACATTAAGGTGTAAGTTTCGGTAGAGGGCATTCGCCCATATTGCTGATTTTGTAAGCTGCTCATTGTATACAAAAACAACTTTATGTTACCGGTTTTCCAATTTTAAATAACACGCTGAATCGTATTGCGGATAACGATACCTCATATACGCAACTTTATCTGTATAAATTACATAACGAATCAGTAGATGAGCAACACATGCAATTTCTGAAAAAAGTTGTCATTTCTAATCATCACCTTGCAATTTTGGTGGAGTAGCAAAACAGTATTAAGTGTCGCAATTATGTTCTTATCGGACAGCAAAAGTTGAAATGAAAGTTATGTTAGATGACGTAAGAAAAGGCCAAACATACTTGGTGTATTCTTAATCCATATTCACTTAGATGCAATGTAAAACACTTCAACACCATCAATAAAAGCTCGTCTCGGAAAGTGAACAATCATGAAGCTCAAAATATGTAACCTAGGCTAAATATAGAATTTTCCATTTCCACACACACCCAGAAAATTAATGCCAATCATACATGTAACAGGTATTCCTTTTGTTGACATTTACCAAACAGACCAACAAACAAATAAACGCAGCCAAAAACATTAGATCTTGGAGGAAATATAAAACTATTTAACAAATAATTGTGTGAAGTAATCATTTTTTAATGGAATCTAGAAAAAAAAAATCTAGAATGTTTTTCGTAGGTTAGTGTTATCAATGCACAGAGATACATTTAGACCGTCAGAGATATGTGTGTGTATAGTATAGCGATATTGTGGTACATTGATATTTAAATCTTGTATAAAGAGACGCAAGTGAGTAGTGGAAATTCAAATATACATTGTTTGTATAACAAATTGTGAATAACATTAAAGCGTTTAATACTTTAATGCCAAATACCTATCGGTGCTTACCGATACTTTGTACAATAAACGTGTTGCTTAAATAGTAAGATCCATTTCTGTACTTCGAACAGCGCCACTTGTCATCCATTGAAGCAATCCTGTCATCAGAAATGTTGCACATAACCCATTGTCCACTTTGGCACTCGCAGTGTATTGATTGCAGGGATGTGTGGGAAATCACGTTGCATGTGCTACCATTGTTTATATTTTTTGCTATATTCTGAATACTTTGCTGTCGATCTCTGTAGATACTCCAAATCCCGTACCTATCAGTACCATCGCCGCATGAAACTGTCACTGTTGATGGACAGAACACGCTAACGTTAATCCATGTTTCTGGAGAATCTGAAAAGCAAATTTAATTTATGTTAGAATCTTTCCGTTATTTTCACATAAGTCGTTTTGACATTCTATCGACGTAAATTATAATGGTCCACAATCTAAATCAAATTCGTACACAAACTGTTCAATCAAGTTATATACCGAACAGCACTCCTAACCTGACACTTACAAAATCGGTTATTCTCCAATAAAATATGGTTAGACTTGCCCTTAGAAAAATTCATCAGACGAGATTCAGTCTGTAAATTTTAATGTGTTTAGTTCACAACTTATGAGGAAACCAAGAACACTAATAAATTCGGTCGAAAATAAAAACGCAAAATGCTGCGATCAATTTACTGAAAAATATTTAACTATGGCGAAGCGTTTTAACTTTCATATAATCAATTAATGAATTAATGATTACTATTCCTCTGTATGTATCTGAAGGTTCCTCCTTCAATTCCACCAGATTTGATCGAGGCTTTTGGCGAAGTTTGGTTGTCAACTGTTTGTTTAAATTTCTTTGGTTACATCATAACATTGAAAAAATATTATTTAACAGGCGAACGCTGATGTCTTTAATTTGATCGTTGTGCAATTTTAATAGCAATTTCTCGAAGATTAACCCCTTTATCACGAATTGTGTAAGTGTCGGGTTATAAGTGTTGTTTAGTGTATATTGATTTACGTTATCATTTATTGGTGTTATCTAATCCTTTACATCAATAGTTTTCTGTGCAATACTTTAACATGAACATTTATTTGGAAAACAATAACATGTCAAATATTGGATTTGGTTTAAATGTCTCGTGTTTCTCTACAACGAATATTCATCAATGACATAAATATACAAATTGTAATAAAATACAAAATCATGGTCGGAAATGGTAAAAAGCCTGTCTACCGGTAAAGGTTAAACAATTTACAAAGCCAATCTTATAGTGACAAGCACGCAGCATTACGCGATACATGTATCTTGTTGTGTCAAAAGATTCGTCGCTTTAACTTTCGACCAAGATATGACCACACCACACAAACGGATGAGCCATAGTTCGATGGAAACAATTACAACAGCAATAATTTTAGAAGCATTCATTTAGTACAAAAAATATATGCGTTACCAGCAACATGCACAACCAATGCGAAGAAAGGTATTATCCGATTCATTTTAACAATTAGCATCAAAAACATGCTATGCTGAATGTTCCATGCGCATTTACATTATGTCTGCGCTTCAGAGCTGATCCTGATCTAACGAAGCAGGAACAAAAAGTTAATGAGAAAGCATGTCAAGTGGATATGGTAATTGTTCCGTCGATATTTAAAAGCCTGTTTCTGTCGTTGTCAAATAACCAGTATTATTTTCTAACTCACTGCGTTCGTCCGAAAATAAATAAATTTCCTTACTTTAAACAAACGAAGCACCTTTACAACCATAAAAGACAAACACATAGTTCTTAGGAGGCGGTCCGCTTTTCTTTTATTTGTCTATAACACCGTAATTTTGATTAGCAGATACGTCATCCATGGTCTCTACGTCTTTCTATACATACATAGAATACGATTTTATACAAAATCAGCTTCGGTGTCTGTTATTATGCTATTAAAGCCATACATGTATTACAAATCCAATGTCAATAACAATAATAGAATGTGTGTACATAATATGTAACATAATCGATTCATTATTATCGAAACATGCAACTGGGGTACTATCCAGTACGCTACACAATCTCCAAAATGAAATAAATGTATACTAACTGTAAAATTGTAATTACAAAATGGTTGTGCACATTAAATGAAAGCAAACATCAACAGATGTACGTATATACTACCTTTTCGGAAGGTTTAACATAACTGGGTTCTTCGCTTTTGGTCTAAAAATACAAACACGGAATAAATTTATGTCACACCGACTGTACCTAATATATTACATGAACTAACACATCCAAAGCTAAATACGTATGAACACTTTTAAGTTTTCATTTGAGTATTACAAGTATAATTAAACGTATGCAAGCATCCTTTTATATTAAGTCGTATAAGAGTGCACGTGCATCCATGTTAATATATGGCTAAATAATTAGTTACCGTGCCGGAAAGATCATTGGAATAGCTTTGCTCTGTTGTGTTCTACAAATGGAGTTATTAGCAAGTCAATTAAGTCGGTATTATAACACCACCATGCTATCGACAATCTTTGTCAGGAATCAACTCTCAATATCAGTTGTAACGGAACTGATATCAAATCGGTAAGATAATAAAAATACCTAGGTGTATATATTGACCAATTTATAATTTTTGAACATATATTTCGTTCAGTTTTACAGAAGGGGAATGCTAGAATAAAATTCTTGTATAGCAAAAATGAGCATCTTACAGGTCAAATATGAATGATTCTTGTGTCTTTTTAATACAATGTCACTTTCATTACTCTTACTGCTCGTGGTAAAACGGTCTTGCTGAGGCCTTTAAGAATAATCTACAGACGGCGCAAAAAAGTAGTGAGATTTGTTCTTCAGTTGAATAGTAGATGTCATATTGGTACTGGAGAATTAAAGTTAATTAACTGGTTACCTGTTAATAAGCGAGTCGAGCAACTACTTCTTTGTAATGTGTTTAAAGTAGAACATAAATGTATCCTGAGTATTTAAATGAGCAATTTGTTTCTCAAGAATCAATTTATACTACTTGGCTACGCAATAAGGGCGGCTTTGCAATTCTCAAAGTTAAAGGTTCAGATTGAAAAACTGTTTGTTTTCAAGGATGTACCGCATGGAATAAGTTACTAGAAAATTGTATGAAATCAAGGAATATTGGTGTGCTTTAATCCTCGTTTAAGAACTCCTATTTGCATGGAGACACTACTTTGTGTAATATATAATGCATACTGTTAACGGTGATAGACTTAAATTATTAGGGAACTTACACTATGTTCCTCAAAGTATTTTTGTAATGATATTATTTACTGTGAAATATTTATATAGTATCATAATTTGTATATGCTAATGTAATGTACATACTTGTGTACACTTAATTATCTCATCATTTTATAGCATAAGCCTATCTAAGTTACGCCACCTGTGAAGGACCGCAATGGAAATAAAAGCTTGCTCTTTTTTGTGTTATCCTTGGCGGTGGTACATTGATTAGAACAGTATCAAATTAGTTTTATTCATTTGTATTTATATTATTTTGGTTTCAAATTATCGTAAAATTTTTATTCGTGTGTAATTGTGTCTTAAATATTATACATGTTTTATTGTACAATTTGCTGAAATAAATGTATTTATATATACATCTATATATCTATGTAATTGAACACAACTCATAATTTCGTGCGCGTGTCTTTGATAGCATGTTGGGCGCATTTAGTATGGTAGTCTTTCGTATATGATGATATTAATAAATAAACATGGTGTGTAAAGACGTTATTATAGGTGCATATGTTGGCTTTGCGAAAAGCAACCCATCAGTACAGTTCAGACCATAACCTAGACCTCACGATATGAATACAGAGAATATTAGGATAGGGTTCAATACAGATACAGTGTATGACAAGCACGAGCCTTGGCGAGTAATTTTTATGTTTGTGTCAAGCATGATACAATTGATATATAATCACCACTTATCTGAAATTCTATTTGTCCGATGTTTTGTGTAATTTATATTATTGAAACAGATTCATTGCTTTCAGTACTTTGATTTATATTTAGCCGTGTGTATATCAAGTGCTAATGCAAAGTGACTGCGTGGGATGAACATTTTATATTGACATGAATAGTTGGCTTGCTATATCCATGAATTGTCATCAATTATAAAATGATATGTCCGTTATCGTCTTAGAAGCTTTATGAATATCTTGTTCCTGGTGAGTGCATTTATGTTTGCTGTTAATTAACACATGCGTGTTTGAAACAAAACCGGGCTTCAGATTATAACTTTAATTTCTACATTATTCGACATTCTCATGACAAGAAGATTATTCATGTTTGTTTTTTCGTTTTAGGTTTTTAACTCCAATACTACAATGACAATATATAGATATTATATAAATAAATATATATAACTCCATAATTATCACCGAACGTCAGTAGTCGTGCATTGCGCCTGAATGTGTGCATTGGTATTACCTGTAATCGATACAGGTAAGCACACACTGTCGGCAGTGGTGACTTCTCCATTTGTACTGTTCAGTTACCACTGCCACCACGAGTTAAAAACTTACAGATTTGGAAGTTTTCAGTAAAGACAATTATGAGGAGATTTCTTTTTTTACACAAATTACAAAAAACATAATTGTATCATAATTATTTAATAACAATTACACAGACATGTTGCATTACTTGTCAATGTATATGTAACGATTTAAAATGAAAAACAAAAAGTAAATAAATAAAATGTAAACATAACAACGCGAAGATTTTACATTGCCCACGTTTTTATCGTGTGCTTGTCCGCGATTTAATTTGCGCCGAGTGTTTGCCTATGTTCACATGGAACATCATGCCGGCAAGGATTTGATTAGCTATGCTGGGACACATTGAAATCTCTGCGCGGAGGTTGTTCTCAGCGTATATTCATCATATTTAAAGTGGTAAATTCACGGTTTGCGTTCAGTGTTAATTCTACATTACTATTTTACCTAACTAACTCTCACTCTTATAGCCAAACAAATAGTGAATATGTCCGTGTAAATACTAATTTTAATCATATATTGTTTTTAAATTGCAGTAGTTCGAATCAACTCGGATAAGATTGCAAATGAACAGTTTTTTCATCAATTGATATTTATAAGTGAAGTATAATAACAAACCGTGTATATGATCAAATTTCGTGTGTATTAACTGACTGTGATTTTTTTACTTTCACAGAACATTATGGATATATTTTCCAACGCTAAAAAAAGTATATTAAGTAATACGTATTAGTGGTAAAACGTTATTGACATTTCATTAATTAATGCATATTAAATATTTTTTATAATAATTACTACTTTTTTTGCATTTTCCATAAACGCGTCATTTTGATTGGATAATCCGTCCATGTGACCTGACATTCATGCCCCGATGGACCGTTATTATTCATGACCGTACTACTTTGTCAGTCACTATTTGCGATATGCCGTCAATTTTTGCGCTAACGTTTCGTTTGTTTACAGTACTTTTTCATGCACTTTTTGCGAAATGACATAAACGTTTTGTGCGAAAGTGTCCGATGTTACTAAACAAAATGGCTGATTAATCGGTTGCCATGTTTTGCAGACGTTTAACATTTTAACGCATTTATTGGGAGATTTGGATTGTTTTACCAGAAAGTCTACTCCAAAAATGATTCACAGCTATATGAAATTGCTGATGCTTTATTACAAATGCTATTGGTGCCGTTCAACAAAAGTGAAACAGAAACTAAAACGGGAATTCCTAACCCATTGTCAACACGTCACTCGAGACAAGGGAAAAACAACAATACAAAAGGAGCAATTGCGGCCATTTGAAAGTGAACATTACAGTTTATGTCCACTTTGGGTTGCAGTTATAAGAATTGAGTAGAAATGTTCTGCAGTTCATTTCCGCATTTCATCGATGAAATGCATACAATTACTTTTCAATGCTTAAGGTAGTACACCGGTAACTGTCGGTAAAGTACGTTATCCCAGTTCGTACGATACTTGTTTGATTCCGATTGTTGTCCAACGCATGTTATTTTTAATATAAGACATTGGTTTATAAAAATCATTATTCTATGCATGCTCGTATAATGTATATACTTATGGCGAAACGCAAACAAAATAATGAAATCAGAAATCAAAACCGGAAGTAAACACGTGGCAAGTAATATGAAAAGGCTTACTAAAAAAAAATCAGAGCCAAATAAACAATAACCATCACAAGATCGTAAATATTATCAACTAGCTTGAATCCTCATAAGCAGATGAAAGAATGTAACTCAGACCAGAAATTGACTTTTTTCTATTTGTAGTTGAGTCCTTATAGTTAATATGTGTGCCAATTTGCTTATGAATGTTGGCACATTGTGTTTCTACACGATCAGTATATTAAATACAAGGATATCAGTAAAACTGATAGATGCTCCCCAATGCGTTTTGTCAAGCAATATACATGCAATGAGAATGGCAAAGATATTAAAATTACTAAAATTAATAGAAATGTGGACTATATTATTACTATATAAGTCCCAGAAACTCTAAGAAAAATCATTGAATTGAAATATCGGCTAAAATACATACCTGTTCTTGGCAATAAGGCGTCCCATGAAATGTCATTGAAATCTGGCCAGTAGTTGCTGAGAAATAGCCCAGACAAGAAATGTGCTGTATATACTATATGTCAGAAATGTTAACAGTCTCATAACTCCAAGAAAAATCATTGCAGCAGAACATCAAGCTAATATGAACACCTGCTCCTTGCAATGAAGCTTTCCAGAAAAGTTTATTGAAGTCAGGCCAGTATTTGCTGAGAAATAGCCCGCACAATACTTGATGCATTATATCTAATTTCAGAACGATTCAAAGTCCCATAACTCTGAGACAAATTTATTGAAGCGGAACGTCCTGATAGTATGCACACCTCCTCTTGGTAATGAAGCTGTCCATAAAGTGTTGTTTAACTCCAGCAAGTAGTTGCTGAGAAATAGCACGGACAAGAAAGTCAAGAATAGTGCACTTTATACTGATTTCAGAAATCTTCAAAGTCATATAATGCTAAGAAAAATCATTCAAGCGGAACGTCCTGGAAGTGTGTATACCCCCTCTTAGTAATGAAGCTTCCCATGAAGTTTTGTTGAATTCCAGTAAGTAGTTGCTGAAAAATAGCCCGGACAAGAAAGTGAAGAATTGTGCACGATATACTGATTTCATAAATCTTCAAATGCCCATAACTCTAAGAAAAATTATTAAAGCGGAACATCCTGGTGGTATGTACACCTCTTCTTGGTAATGAAGCTTCCCATAACGTTTTGTTGAATTCCAGCTTGTAATTGCTGGTAAATAGCGCGAACAAGAAAGTCAAGAAATTTTTCACTATATCCTGATTTCAAAAATCTTCAAAGTCCTATAACTCTAAGAATATCATTAAAGCAGAACGTTCTGGTAATATGCACACCTCCTATTAGTAATGAAGATTTGTATTAAGTTTTGTTGAATTCCGACCAGAAGTTGCTGAGAAATACTCCGGACAAGAAAAAAGTAAAAAATTGTGAACTATATACTTATTTCAGAAATATTCAGAGTTCAATAATTCTGAGAAACATAACTGAAACGGAACGTTCTGGTAATATGCACACCTTCTCTAGGTAATGAAGTTTCCAATGAAGTTTCGTTGAATTTCGGCCAGTGAAACACTCCGGACAAAGAAGTGTGAACAAATCCGTTTATTACACACACACAAAAATGTGTGACGGACAGACGAAAGGACGGGCGGACAAAGCGGCGACTATATGCTCTCTCGAATTTTGTCGGAGGGCATAGTAAGTATCCATTCAGTTACTAATGCCCCGGTAATGCAGCAAATGCAATCAGGCTGTGGCAGCTGAATAGTTTGCTGATTGGACGGTGCCCGTCGAAGTTTTAAAAATACTTAAATGTTAACGGCGACCGGGCGATTTCTTTCGGGGTCAGGAAAAACACGTCGACCATGCACAGTCCGATCGCGGGCGGCATTTCTTTTAGATCGGATTCTACTTTTAATACATCGTCTGATTTCAACGGCGAAGGTTCGATTACCTTTCTGGCGCCTGCCAGCCCGGAAATGCACCGACCGATGTACCGACCATGTCGTCATGGTATCGGGCGGTGCCTGTCGCCATTTTGTCGGGCGACGGCCGGCCGACTTACATTGACTGGAAACCACTCCTGCCCGGCGACCGTCCAATTCACATATTTACCGCACGGGCGCCGTTCGGTCATCGTCCGGTCGCCGCCTCTTGTTCAAACTGCTTGTTCCCAATGTCAGTCAGCGAAAATCGTCCGAAGAAAGAGGATTGACACAACTCAAGCACAATGCTTCCCTGGAGTTCCGAAGTGTTGCTCAGCACAGTAAGCATGATTCTCTGACTTCGCCAGTTGGTAACAGACTACATCACCAGAATATACTGACGTGACATGACGATGAATGGAAAATAAGTAAATAAATAATAAATGGTTATTGTTGATGCATGGTGTGTGGTTCAAGAGCTGAAACCATTGAGGTTGTGGGTGGCATTGTATGTGCCCTCAGAGAATTCAAGTTTGAAAAATCAGTGTTTATTGCTTTTAATTGTTATATATGTAATTGAACTGGTGTAAATGGTGTATTACACTTGTATTGCATAATTTTTGGCATATTTGATAATTATTGTCGTAGAAAAGTACACAATGATTTTGTTTCTAATTATTTATTTCAGTCAAATATATGTTATAAATGAAAAATAGATACAACGATTTAAGTCAAAAAACACATCAGTCCAGGAAAACCACAATCTTCAGCGTCAAGTTTATTTTGAGCTACCATCGAACAGTGATAAATAGCAATAATGTTACATGTATATTCTTTAATGCCTTATATTGTCGTATTTTATCATTTTCAATAATTACTTTGTTTTCATCCATTGTAGTAAATAAATTCTGATGAAAAAAAGCAATAAGAGGTTGTCATAATTTTCAAAAAAAAATTCTTTTGCATGGAAAGCTACACTCAAAACTTGTAATTAAACCCTTGGTGTAATACAGATAAGGGAAATACTATTTAAAAATAGGTTTGAAATATTGTCCATAACAGCTGTACTACCTTAAATAAAAAAATTATGTGGTGTAAAGTTGATTTAAATAATATATTTTCATGTACATTCAAATTAAATTGATTTGAAACTTGGAATGATACATCAAAATGACAAATCAATGTTAAATATTCGTGGATGTGTGAACATGTTGCTGCTTTAGATTTCAAAACATGTTATATACAGGAATAATGAAACTCCAGGATACAAACTATTATTAACATCCGCTATTACACAGATAAAATACGTTAACAGGTGTATTTTTACCTCGTTATCCAGGTGAATTAATTATAAAAAAAAGTGCTATGACATAAAATAATAGTGAAATATACCATAAAAACGAAGCCTATTCAAGTGTTTCTATTGGTTTCAAACACAAAACGAAATGTGGTTGAGCAGAGAGATCACACAGTTAATTAATTTTTGCTTTCACACTCACCACCTAGACATTTTGGAAAGCTGGCTATTTCAGTCAAGTAACACGTTCCTTCATGATTACGCGTTTCAACCAATTTGGAACTGAAACAATGAACCTTTAGCAAACTCTGAACTGACGGAAAACCGCCGCAAAACTAACGCCATGAAAGCTTTTGTACTGCGCCGTAGACTGTGTTGTCCAAAAGTAATTCTCTCCTTGTCTTCTGATTGTAGTACAAGAAGGGTGTTGGTGGTAGCCAGAGGCTATCTTAAAACGGAATATTTGAATTATTTAAATTATTTTCAAACGGCTTTAGGGCCAACCCATAATAAATTACTAAAAGGTGTCATAGGTGTCAATGGTGACGTATTGCCTAATTGCCCCAAATGCAAATGACCTGGTATAGATAATCCAAAAGTAAAACTGTTCTAATAAATGATAAGCCCACCTACTGGATATATGCTGTTTGATGGCCATTGGCACTGCATAGTTATTAGTTAACAGTTGTTTACTATTTTAAACGAACCTGCATACACAATGATAACACTATACGAAATGGGTTCTACCGATGTTTGATTAAGCAATAACAATACAATGAATATAAAATGAGCAGTTTTACTGAAGATAACTAATTCTTAACATGATAACATAACAGCAGTGATTATACAACTTCTCATTATAAAAGTTATTGACATTTGTTTTCCTGTTTCGGTGATCAATGATAAAAAGTGTAAAAGCGTTTTTGCAATTTCAAGCTGCTTCCATGGCTTGTGACGAACAGAGTCAAGTTAACTGTCAACATTTCAAAAGATGTTGAACGATAAAAATGATCGAGATTATACAGTTGTCCGTATTAGTTGCATACGTTGCTGGAAATGCCAGTAAGTTTCGCAACATTGGTCTTTATACATGGAACACCAAGTGTACCACTTGTTATCCGTAATAGATTAAGGTGTATATAATTTTACTCGAACAACAAAGTTAATAAAGTGCGTATACGTATAGCGATTAGCTATGATGTCATAACGGCTGGTATGGTTTTACTTGCAATATAGCCAGTCAGTATGTATGACGTGTGCATGGCTCGTCAATTATCTGTTTTCTTCTATTTTGAGATATCGGAACCCTTTACCGAAAGTACTATTCTTTTGTTAGATCGGAACACGAACATTTGGTATTATGTTAGACTATTTAATTGCGCTCCAACTAGTATTTATTTTTCTATACATGTTCGTGTACCTGGAAAATTGGAAATGTTACCTTGACAAATTGTACAACTTGATATTGGATAAAGTTGTTCTTACACATTGTTAGCAGTCTTAATATTAAGCGGTACAGTGTGTTAGGTTTGCTTCGCACCACATTAATCTTCGGTGACTTGCGTGGTATTTTCTTAAAAAGAGCACTTTATATTTTACAATATAAATAAATAGTACAACTCAGATAGTTTTCGTAAGTGGTGTCGTGATTACGAGAATATGAACAAAGAATATGATGTGCGTACACTGAACGTCACGATTTCGAGTATTCATAAACGTTTAACCTCTGAATATTACTGTTCTAATTACTAAAATCTGCTTAGACCTTCGCTTTTAAATTGTTAATGCTACGAAAAATGCGTATATAGCATGTCTGGCGTTAGAAATATTTTTTCAATTTTTGCCACTAATTTTTTGTTTGTTTGTTAAGCAGCTTTAATCAAAAGCAATATATATATATATATATAACCGAACATAAACATAAATATAAAACGTATGCTATTTAAACTTTCCCAGACGTGTTGGCAGTTTGGCTATACTCTTCTTATTTGTGGCTGTGAATAACACGTGCGATACATACATCAATTATTTATGAGGCTGACGCTAACACGTTACATGTAGACAAAACGAAAACTATACTTGTGCTAAAGTGTCCCTAATGTATAACAAACAGAACACCGTATATTAACACTGACATCGATACGGATGGCACGTACTGAGCAACATCGAACGGGACAGTGATTATCGTGGTGATTAACTGTAATCATGGGTATAAACAACACATCTAAAATTCCCCTAATTTTTACCTTGATCATCAGACGCGCTGATACAGAAAACTCACTGCCACATTACACTACATAAACAAACTGCTAAATAATACTTAAAATCAATAAATAAATTGACTGATCGTGTTTTTGTATGTTTTTTCAAATGAGTAATATGTTTTTTTGAAGTGGTATTGTAACTGTGTAAATAAATATCATAATACATGATAATGTGTATTCGACGTTGAGAACAGTATTATAATGCATGCGGTTCGAAAAGTCGAAATGATATATTTATGTTAAATATTGAAGTGAAATTGGACAATTATGTATTACATTTTGAATGTCTACATAACCATGGATCAACATTAAAGTTTTGAGTTCATTAATACTGGACTTTCGTGCAGTGGTGGGAGTGGTCGTTTCGGATGGTGGACGTTATACAGGACTCGAGCTGATGAGCTAGATATTCAAAGTATCGCGAACATATTATACAATGAAACCAAATGCTATAAGACATACATGAAAAATATTGAATCAATGAATTGTGTGTGTGTAAACGGAAAAGTTCAGTACGCTGAAAGTTGATTGTGTAGAATTAAACAATTTATCATACGTTAAACGAAATTTAGCGATCTGTGTATGTACATGTAATTAGTACCCTACTGTTCTCGGTTAAGATAGGAAAATACACTATTTTCAGTCATTCAAATTGTACGAAACAATCTCTATGGTTTGAGAAAAGTTGTTCTTTTTGATAATGTTTCATTTGAAATAAATCACAACAACAAAGAGTTTAGTGTATGTAAATAAATACCAGCACTTGTATTTTGAATACATGCAAAAATAAATCATGAAAAAAACCTTTATGTTGGTTATTATTGTTACCCTTGCTTTTGGTTATTATTACATACAATATATGTACTTGTATCATGCGTGATACATGTTATATAGTTATTGCATTAATTTACTATGTTCTTTGCTCACATTGAGTAAACTCTTGTTTGAACACGATTTGATTGATTCCATTATGCCTGTTAATTATGTTTTGAGAAATCCGCTTTTGTACAACGACATCAGTTGCAGAGCCAATCGCCAATGCCGGACGGACCTTAAGTACAAGTTTGAACATTGCAACAACAGTTACAGAGGTAGTGGCTGTGTTCTCAGAGGTGATAGGTAAGATAGGTACATGTACACCGCACATACACTTTCAGAATGGTTCAATACTATACTGCAACCATTAATCGTATCTGAACTTAAGCGCTGGGATGCATTTATATACATATATTTTGCGGCTTTCTCTAAATTAAAATGTGTGTCTATGTAGCAGTTTACACATTTTATAGGGCACTGTCACTGGCAAGCTTTGTTTTTGGATTCTTGAAGGGTCACAAATTTTGATATATGGTCTTATATGTTCTGTATTAGAATTGTTATTGCGAGTAGCTTCTTTTACAGTATTAATAACACAGACAATTCGGGGTTGTTGTTTGTGTGATAATGTTCGTTTTCATGACTGGTTTAACCTGTCCTTACATTTTAACTCATACGTAGGCCGGCTTTGAACTGAAATCAGCAGTTATGGGGTTGTCTAAGGCCAGAGTTTGCTTACTTTTAGTTTCTCGGATCCGCCGACCCGACTTTTTTTGAAAATACAAAAAAACACACTGAAACAAAACGAATATTGTAAAAATACTAACTTACAATAGAGCTTGCAAATCATAGTCATAATATAAAAACACAGCGAAGCATATATTAATTCCACTTAAATCATGATTACTGTATATGCATGTTGACATACGTTGCGTTGTACTATTGCTATGTTTACTGCGAACAAAAAAGTTTGAATATGGTTGTATTTGTATATATTCTTTTATTTCAGCCTCCGATTGGACAGTTTTACAAAAATGTCCAAGATACTTAAAATAAAAAAGGCCTGGCCTAAGTATGTGTCAGATAAGAATGGGTTGGCATCTCACACCAGCCTCAAGTGTATTTTAAAACGAGATTCCAAGAACACACCTTTTACTGAAATAAATCGTATACATGTATACTATTTAATAAATGTCCGGTTCTGGTCAGTGTTGCAATAAAAAAAAATAATCGAGTCGTATGATTAGTAAAGTTATATCACACGGCTGTACCGTCACACATGGGCATCGCCGCCAAAGAAGTGCACAAACGCGTTTATGCGGTAATTTTTCACGCATATAGATAACAGGTTTGTTTATGCGGCTATTCAAAATGCATAAAGCATTCGTAGATTATGTGTGGCGTCACTGTACCTTTTTAACGCACACATAAAAATGAAGATGAAGATGATGATGATAATGGTGATCATGAGGATGAGGATGATGATGATGGGGTGTATATGCTAAATGTATAATGTAATCACACATACTTAAAATGCATAATGTTTTAAAATGGATTTTATAACTTGGTAATTAGCACGTCATACAATGTTCTATACAAGAGTAATTATGCTAGACTGGCTATCATACTGCCGCAATTACATGGTGAGGATCAACTAAGTAAATGCCTTCCAACACAGTACGATATTGTAATGGAAAACATGTACACTTATTAAAATAAGACTTATTCCCATGTTCATGAAAACATATATTTTAGTAGCAGTAATATGTTTATTTTATGAAAAAATATACATTGCCAATATGTGTTTTTCGATGCACCGTCCCTGCAGGATTCGAACTCACACCTACAAAATCACGCACTTAATGAGAGGTTTCCCACGCTACAAAAACAAGTAATCAATAATGCGCAAAAGCATAGCGGTACTTCATTAATATAGATTTTACTAATGCCACTAATTGGCCCGCGCCCGCGAAAAGTGTCGCGGTGACTTCATTTTATAATTATATAATAAATATTGTATTCTTTGTTTATAAAAACGAGACCAATGTGTTTCACAATCATATAATGAAAATATTTTTTAAAATGTAATTTTTACTCCTCGATACGCCCCTTTAATGTATTGACATTACATTTACCGAACTGTTTAATTCGATGCAACAGTAATTTCTCATTGTATCTACTCCCTTATGTCATGTATGAAAACCGGTTTAGGTACATCTAGCATAGACCGTTCAAAGGTCGAGCCCGCAGATCAAATCGATACTATACATGCAGATATTGGACCAATATGTTGTTATTGTTAATTGTATAGCCCATGCAATGTTCAAATAAACTCTTAAAACGCATAATTGAGTACGAAGTTTGTAGTATTTTAGCATTAAAGGATACTATTTAATATTTTAAAGGCTGTGGACGCTTATAATGTAGGAATAACGAAACTACAGAAAGTTTAGCGTTTTTAATTGCAACAACTGTATCCATCTTCGCATATAGGAAAATAAAAACGCGTTTAATAGGTAACAACGTGTGTAACAATAATGAAATATACACATGTGTGTATCTTGCAAATATTTTAAATAATATACGTATTGTAGTATGCTTGTACTTAGCAAATTTACATCTAATTATTAATCATAAAAATGCGTTTGTTTGGTAGTCAACCCTTAAATAACTAAAATTGATAATTATATCATAGCAGATCTGCAGAATACGACAATTGTGAGAAGCAATTTAGAGCTGAATCTAGAAGAAGACACAAATGTGGATTACAATGAAATTGCGGAATATCCCGTGAGTATCTTGCTCATGATTTTTAAGCACCTGACACATTGAGCAGAACGGGCAACAGCCATACAATACAATAACAACAATGGACCACTTCGACAATATAACAATAACTCCATCGATGGCAATTGGCGATACTCCCCACAGAAATACACTGAAAGTTATTGACCACTACGTAAACATACCCGTAAAACCATCAATGGACAAGGGTAACATTCCCTAGATATCAAAACAAACGAGGACACCGTACAAAAAGTCGACACCAAGGACTTGCTCCACACTCAGAACAGAGCACGAACCGATTTCATTTATGACATTAGCCGAGATTAACATTTCTGACGGTAAGACAACTGTATGATGTAATACCTGATAAACCTGTCAAATGTAAACTCATGTAAATGCATTTATCAACTTCACATTGTAGTATACACATTTTAGGTGTTAATTGTTTATTTGGCTATGTCTACATGCAGCAATGACATTCCAATTACTATAATAAGCTATGAATTTCTATGTAATTATATATGTTCCATTCGAGTCACTGATTCAGACATCTATAGGCATGCACCTTGACATAGATCATTTGAGACATAATTAAAACATGTGATAATTCGTTTTATGTAATATTTTCTTAATGCTGTTTGGAATTGAACGTATCGCTAATGTTAAGACTTAATGGTTTGGTATGTTCTGTTGGAATGGCAAAACGATGATTTCAAAAGATCTTCCAACCATCCAACATAAATCAGACCCAGATATTCTATTCAGAACTAAAATTAAGGTTAGATATATAATGTAAAAACGAGACATTTTACAAAGATTTTTTATGTTAAAATAAGATGGTCGCAATGCATGGACATGAATAAAACCTTAATGAAATACAATTGCACTGACATTTTGTGTTAAAATATAAACAAAGTGAAACTCCAGCTGCGACAACATGAGGTATCTCTTAGTATTATAAACATCAACTCTGAGTGTTTCTATAAATGCTATGTTTGGCACGTTAATAACTATAGTCTTATGTGACATACAGGACGGATACGGAATGCAGTCGTCACGAGAATCTGGATCGAACCGGACGTTATGACAAATCGCAGTACAGCTCAATGCTTGTGAAGTCAGAATGAGACAACGTAAGAGATCGCCGTATTCCAGATGGTGTTACTAAATTTGTTGTTGTTGTTTTTTGTGCTAAAGATCATCTACAAATCGTAACACAATGTATGCAAATTATTATGGTTCTACTTGTAACAGAGTATTGCTTTTGTTGTTGTGTTTATTTTGCAGATATTGTGGACTGTACAGACAATCCTGTTCATGGCAAAACCTTGATACATGTGTGCAAAGTGCCGTGCTAGTTCTTGATATATATAAATTGTGAACAGCATTTCCTTCAATAACTCATTAGTATGTTCGTTATGTCTGTCGTTCAGCAATACGTATTGTATGAACACGCATTGCATTTAATTTTCAAATGATATTATATTGGCCACCATTTGCTTGTCTTTTTGTCTTTGTGTTAATATTGTAATTGCCTTTTTCTGGACGGATGAAGCTTGTTGTGAGATAAATACATTGACTGTTAACAGAGCGGATATGGTACATGTATGTATTACACTATGTGTATGCTTTACTGAATTTGACATATCAAATAATTTGCACCACGACACTGTCAAAAAAACATTATTGGTACACGTGTGCATTAGTTTATCATTGACTTATGTGTCGCCGCCGGCAGGCCACCAACTTAAGTCTAAAACCACGTATGAATAATGACGGCCTTTTCACTGTTATGTTTAATCACTGAATTACAATAAACATCTGTATATAGTTCTTGTTACGTAGCAAGTGTTAATATCTGGTGCATTTTTTCTTACAATCGCCAATATGACTACGACATGACCTTAAAGGCATTAACTGTGTACTTTTAAACTCTGTTTCAAAGTAGTATGAATGTCCGCAAATGAAACATAAACCATTGTGACCAGTCTTAAATTGTTCATCCTTAGAATTATATACGTACAGCACAAATTACAAACACAATATTCAGTATTTCTTGTATATGTGTGTTACCTATGTTGTTGTTTTAGACTAAACAAAACGAACCGTCTTTTTGTAAATATTTACCCAACGTCTATCAATAGATACCTGTGTCTGAATACGAGTATTTCGTGTGAATGTACAATTGGGAACGTAATACGATGAATACGCAATAACAATGAATAAACATGTCAATACTGTTTTGATGTTATACTGTTTAATGTTATGTTTATTATATTGTATGTTAAATATCAATACTACATCCATTGCATTGTCTAGTTATCGCATACATTGTATTTAAACAATACGCCACATAGCAAGCACCTCGTGTCAAATAAGTTTCCATTTACTATACTTTTTTCACATATTTGTGCATTTTTTGAAGTATGTAATTTAAAGTCTTAACTGGACATATTTAACCACCTTAACATCTCGGGTATTCCGATTTCTGTATACATCCTTGCATAGTCTATCTCATGTAAGTGATCCACGTTTGTCAATTATTTTAACGAAACATCAAAAACACTCCAAATTATTCAATCGTTTAGCGTTACAAACGCTTTATAATTGTTGCGATTTTAACTGATGATTACTCATACACAACACGTTATTTACATAATTCTATGTCCGTAGTGTTATTTCGTTACCTTGAAAAAACGCTTCTTTAAAATGATATTCAGAGCTAGGAATCGTCATGTACGAATGTTATGTGCAGCGTGGCTCAACACATACACTGGGTTTACACGGGCAAATTTTCGTATTCACTTAGCATGCCATTCCCAACTGCAGCACTTAAATCTGATACTTACAACTTCGAAAACTGTCAAAATGCTGCTCTGTTTCACTGTATCCCTATTTGGATACCAGAACCTGTAACAAAGTAAGTAAACCTGCAATTTGAGCATGTGAAAAAACAGATCGAACACTCATAGTCAATTAATACAATATCTATTAAATTTATTAAAACCAGGATGATTGGTAATAGGCTCATCAAGGCTCGCTAATACACGCGTACTCACACTCATTCACACAAAGACTTGTTGTTGTGTGTCACTGACTTTGCATTTCAAAATATTGCTTCGGCATATTGTAGTTTTTTGCAGTTTATTCTATAACGGAACATGCACATACTGTACAATCACATATTAAATCAAAGCAGCTTTTTTGTGGTTTGCTTTCATTTTGTTGTTTATTTATACGCATGCATAATTAATACACATCTGCATTATGTTTACAACGCAATTGCATGAATACAGATTGAGAACGTTGAGAAATGTGGTTACATTTTTTCTGAAAATATTGTACTACACGATCAAGTTGTTAATAACAAACACGTACTTGTGATTTGATTTGTATGCGTCTAAACATAATTCTATGTTGAGCATGACTGACTTTGAGTTTTTAAATATAATTCTCGTCTAATATTGAAAATTACATTCCATTCTCTTCAACTATGTCAAGAAACAAGATTTTATGTAGCTCAATCGGCATTTTTATTGAAATTAAACCCCGGACTTTATCACTTGCTTAGTAATGAGATTCATCTATAGATGTTTGCTTTAAGCGTCTGTCTCAACAGCTAAAAGGAAAGGCAGTGATTGTTCAACGAAACTGTTGGTAATTATTGTCGTATCGTGACTGTGTGTTGCGGTCAGACTGGTAAATATGTTGGCGACTAGGTTCTTAGTGTCCGAACCCGCACATGGCATCTTGTTTCAGAATGATATGCGTGCAGTAATGGTTCAATATAATTTATTAGCCTGAAGCAAGAAAAAAACAAAACGTATCGATCCCTTTTTAGACACAAATTTAAATGTGGTGTTGCCCTTAAAGAAAAAATACTACAAACTCGTTAACTGGCATATCATGGATTCAAACGGTAATCTGGATCACCACCGAAATCCATTTATTTACGTATTGTTTCTTTTCCATTCTTACGAGCAAAGGTCACGCAGAGCCGCTTATAAGTTTTGCATAAGTTTCTAAAAAAAAAACAACAGAAAAAGGCAAAGCAATACCAGAAACATCTTTTGCTGAATTAAAAGGAAACGCATCATCCATAAAAACTCTAACTAAAAAACCAAAAAGCTAAAATATGACGATTGATCTTATTATACTCGTATATGATTCAAAGTAGTGTAGAATGTCGTGTAGAAACGTATGTAATATGTTAAGTGATAGTTTTCCATGTATGCTAGGAGTCTGAAAGGGCGAATGTTTAAGCCCGTTTTTGTTTGCCATGTTCTTAAACTACATTGAGGACATATACATTCACAGTGGCCTATCGGGTATTGACGTTAACATGTTCAATTTTCTATTCTGATGATATTGTAAGTTTTGCCAATAGTAGTGCAGAACTACAAATCAGTCTTAATGTATTTGAACAATATTGTAACCAATGGAAACTCCTCGTTAATACAACAAAAGCAAAAGTTATGATTTTTCATAAAGGTGGTAGAAACCAACAGAATCTGACATTCATATATAAAACTAATCCGATATAAATTGTTAACAAACACACATACGTGGCTGCACAGGCCATTTTGACACATTTGGTCAAAAAATGACATGTTCAGGTATTATCATTTTAAGGTATAGTAATGCATTGGGAATCTAAATCCGAATTTGTTTGTGGAAATTCCTAAAATTGTAAATTTTACGGCCTTTTTCGTAACCATTGTGTAAGCATTAAATAGTCGGAAAATCCAAAAGTTGTCTGTTTTTATTACTCATATATAAACACGTTTTAAACAACATTCAAGCCATAATATGTTAAAGGAAATAGTAAAAACAGTTTAACATATAAACTACACTGCCAAAAGCATCAACATTATAAAGTCAAACAATGGTTTCCATGGTAACCAATCTTCTAATAAATGAGAATTTCTTTAATATCAACTGATTTAATTATTTAAAAATTAAACAAAAATATGTTCATTAAAAAAACTTGATGAACAATTTAAAAAAGTTATGTTCACATATTTAGATGTGTGAAAATTCATAACAATGTAGATTTTGCAGAAGACAGTTTGTAAGATTTATATATCTGCGGCAAATTCACTTCCGGGTTACAAATCCAATTAAGACCGAAATTGTATGTTTACAGATATTTACTGAGTGTCATCGTTTATATGGGTTGTACAACAATAGTGAAGGTACCTGGCCATCATTATATTAGCATTTCATGATAAATACTGCGTAATGTAACAGGAAGTTCTGTGTTTGTTGACAAGGTCAAACGATCAGTAAAAGATACTCGTTTAAATCGTCCTAGGTTACATAAAACTATTCAATCTGTAATATGAACAACGACCAGTCTTGTGAATGCAAAAAATACTAATTGGCATGTCATTTCATTATTATTTAACACTGTTATCTATAAAATATTGCGAGAAAAATATGCGCAAAAAAGTGTGACAACTTTATCTCGCATTTTATCGGAAATGACGTCAGCGCCAAATGGGTCAAAATCGCTGTGCGGCCACATATTTAGGCATAGTTTTTACTTCTGGTGGCTCATTTACTGAAGCAAAACACACTCTTTCTGGACAAGTCCTTAAAACCATATATAAAATGAATAATTTACTTATACAAATTTTCAGAAGTACCTTCAACCACCGACTAGACTTATTTGAAAAACTTATTGTACCTATATAGAATTATGGTTGCGAAATTTGAGGCTTTAATAAAAGCCTAGCTGTTGAACGTATTCATTTGCAAATTTGAAAAGTATTATTTGCGCTGCAAAGAGTACACACAATGACTTTGTTTATGGTGAACTGGGTAGGTTTTCTATGCAGACTATGAGGCATTATAACATTATTAAATATTTGATAAAACTATTACAGTGTAATGAAAACAAATTTGTTAAAAAAGTTTACACAATGTTGAAAAACGATTTTGAAATAACCCAAATAAGAAAAATTGGTGCTCACAAGTTAAAATGCTCCTCTGTTCCTTAGGAGAAGATGAATATCACTGTTTTATGGAATGTGTTTTATATAATGATTTACGTGCTAAATATATACCCAGATATTTTCGCACCAGGCCAAATATGCAAAAATTCATACAACTACTTGAAACAACAACAAAAAATGTTGCTTATATTGTATTCCTTTAAGTTAAGAAATCAGTCTTTATATGACTAATTTTACTAACCAGGCTGCTTTTATACTTATTTTACTGTAAGTATATCTGAGATTTTAACTAAGATTGTGTTATATATATATATATATATATATATATATATGTATATCCTAATCAGGGGACTTACATGTATTTGAAATTGTTAGGCTCTCAAGCGTATGCATATTTCTATGACATATGTCTCTTTATAGTTATATCTCCACCTTATATGTTACACTACTCTATTCTTATCCTGTTTAGTAAAATATGATTGCGCCATCTCCATCTCCAACGTGTTTTACAGCTTTTCATAATTGTATGCTCCATAAGCAACAAACATTGCATACATGTATTTGTTTAGTTATTTCGGTTCTATAATCTGTCCTGCCATATTGCTTTATTTAAGTAGGTTGTCCTCATTGGTCTTTGGACCTAATGGAACGTATGAAAATAAACTACTAAACTACTAACTACTTCATAGATCTCACTTCAATAAACTTACTGAATAATATCCAATGTATAAAGTAGAAACTTAGCACTAATAGACACTGTTAAAATAAACAATTTAATCTGATTAAGTTCATTCACTGGAACATTTTACTAGCTTTCGAAACTCTTCTTCTATGAGAGTAGCTTTGTTTGAAATAGTATATTAGTACATTTATTGAATCAAATTGTAAGATGTAAACATTGTTGGCAAGATTGTTGCGTGTACATATATGTTCAACTGATATAGGGATTAAACATGTAGTCGCATGTCGCCGCTTATCTGGTTTAAACCATCAGAGCATTCAATGCCCTTGTGATGTACACTGTACTCAGGTTAGACACCATTTAATAATCGGGCCTCAAAATGGATCCGTTATAAATTAGACTGTATATCAAATGGTTATTTCCAGAAAACTACCTGTCGCATGGGCATTTTGATGGATTGTGGCGCCGAGTTATTTGAGAGTGTAATGTTCAGCAGTTTATTTACATTGTATGTGGAGCAAGTGCCTTTTGTCGAACTCGTGAATGCAATATATTTATTGCACGAGTTTTCTAGCGAGTTACTAACATCAAGTGAGATGCATTCATGTTCTCAGCGAAGTTGTACACATTTCATAATGATTACGGTAAATGTGCTTAATTACTTGTATGTGTTTCAGGAAACATATGTAAATATGGTTTGTATATCCTTTTAGATTATGGCCCATGTATTTATTGTTAAGAACTTCAGAATAGTGTCATGAGAAGGCTCGAATTACGCGGTGTTTATTTTACGCATGCATTTCAAATGTAGTATGCACACTTGCAAAATGAGTTTGGTAATTATGCTAAATAAGATACAATTTCGTTTGTATTAAATGGTTGTGCTCCCGAAACAAAATATAAATGTTTCATAGAAATTACTTATTTGATAATAAATAGTACAGCTACACTATTTAGTGCTCGTATTGATTATACTATGTGCATTTGTTTCGATATTACATACTACTGATAAAACACCTTTAGTTTCAGTTTCATTTATAAAAATTGCTTTTAGCGGAAGTAAAACCTTATTAAGTGTCTGTTTTACAGCGGAAGGTATGTTACTTTTAATTTCAGACAAAACTAGTGTTCCCACGTTATAAGTTTCACATTGAAAGTGATACAAGAAATTCCAGAGCGCAAATGATGATTGCTCTTTGAACAAATACCGAATTATTGCATTTGTAACACATATATGATTGGATAAAGGATTAATTAAATAAGTAGACATGTGTTTAAGGTACACTTGAACATTTTAGTTTAATACACTCAATGTTGATATATGTTTATGGCTCCACGTCAGAGCCGTTACTTCCTGGGACTACTTCCGAGGACTACTTCCGCTACTACATCCCGTCCATTGTTCTTTCTTAGGGTCAAGTACATGTAGCACAACTTCAAACATGGCATTCAATTGTTCTTGCTATTTTTATTTGCCATGATATTGTTTCAGATTAAACAAAAACCTCGCAACGTCTATCTATATACTTACTTAAATCTGTGTCTGAATACGTGTATATTATGTTCACGCACCATTGGGATCATTTTATAATTATACAAAAAAGCAATGTTAACATTTCAATTCAGTGTTTATGAAATAAATTTTAGTGATAAATCTAAAATATCTATAATATCAATACTATGTTAGTTGTATTGTCTTGTAGTCGTCTACTATTCGTGTATGTTATGCAATTGGCATTGTAGCCATTTCCTCATGACAAATACGTTTTCATTCAAGAGACACTCTCGCAAAGATGACAAACAACGGATATATATATATAACAATACAAATATCCACTTCACCACTGCAACGATAACTACACCTCGCCAGACTATAATGGTGCATCCGTACTGGTATTAATACATGGTTGAATCTAATTATGTGTTCATCCATTCTCACACACATATAAACACGAGTTCTTTTGTGTGACAACTGTTTTTTGTGTGTTGTTTTTAATATGTGTTGAAGACGTAGGAAATGCATTTTCAAAATCATGATGACATATAACGTCCACGCTGATGATATGGACTTTAAATGCCAATAACATATAGAAATATAACAATATTGTCAAAACATTCTAAATATTGCCGTATATAATTGGATTGCAAGTTAAAGCAAACGACGTTTGCTATATTTTGTAAAGGAACACGCACTCGACTTTTCAATGCGCTCTATATATAATTACGATGGAAATAATGTACGTAATCATACTGGTAAGAAGCACATTCATGGATGTATACATGGAAACATATATGAACAGATTTAAATAAATGTGGCTGAAGGATTATGAAAATTTAAGTGATTTTGTCAGATAGAGTGTGATGTTATTTCATAAGTATAATGGCCTATGGATCCGTTCGTAATCAATTACCGGTTGTACATGCATAACAGATCGTTAGAGAATGACATCTGTAAAGCATTTCACTATCGCTTCAAGTATTGTATGGCATAAGATGAATCCTAAAACTAAACAAGGCAATCTTCATTTCAATGTGAGTCATAGATTTAAGTATGTTAAATACCAGTTTTTGTTCAGGTTAACTAGACTTTCCTGTTGCCGGCCCATGTGGGGATATTTATATTATCAATTGCATTACATATTATGAGCTTATACAAAATGAAGCCCATGTTTTATTGTTTAAATTATGCAAATTTGTTGATTTTGTTTTTAAACAAAATCCTAGGAGATTGCTAATTAATGTGTATATTTTCTGTACTGTTTACCTATATTCTTATACGTGAGTTCATTTTATTTTTGTATTTAGCTTTGTTTTCTTCCTTGTACAACCAGCAGCCTGATCTTTTTGTCTGTGTTATATATGGTATCATGTTTTTAACTCATATCACATGAATATGTGTGATGATCGTAATAAACTGAAATATGTATATACGGTATAACTTAATTACACAATGTATCCTTATATTGTTTATTTAAATCAAAAACTGATATTTAGTGGGTGTAGTTTTATTCAGTTTTGGTCATGTTATATAATTATGTCAGCATATATTTTAAGTTAACTGTTTAAATAGTGTTTATTTTAACATAATCAACCATATTTTAAATGCCAAACTTTACAAGTTTCAATGCACATAAACAGACATGTTTGTTATCACGACGGTGCAAATACAGTATCCACATGACATGATTATGCTTTGCTTTTTTTCCCTATTTCGTTTCATAATTGCTGCTCTTAAATAAACGTAACTATCAGCTTAGCGCAAACTGTAAATGTTAGCCGTGAAACGCTGTGCGTTCATTTTTATGTATTTTATAAAACTGTTCAATTGTTACAATGAATTGGATTATACCATTTTGCGTAATGGGTATGCATACCGTTGGTAACGCAAGTACGTTTGCATATTGTTTTCTCTAAAAATATACTGCTAAGGCTCTTGATGTTTAACAATACCTATTTGTGTCGTATGGACATAATTATTTCGATCGAAAGAGGGTAAAGCGATTAATTATTCAACTCTACAAGACAGACGTATATTGTCTCGCGTAATGCTGTAGAATTGTCACTTGTTCACTGATTTCTTTACAGATAACCTGTCGATAGGCTTATTGGCCATGTCCGACTATTATATTTGCTTATTCGTGATAGTGAAATGCGATGCCCTGAAACCAAATCCGATATTTAACATTACTTTTACTATTTAAAAAAATAATGATCATGCAAATTTATTTTAAAGAAACATACGGCCCCTTAACTCAGAGAAAACATGAACCTTCTCCCCGCTTGACTTATTTTGACCAGGCAATATATACTAAATCCCTAGATAACTATGTAACAGCGTCTGTACGGTACAGGTACAATATGGATAGAAGTGATAGATAATGAAGGTACACAGTAATCAACATGACATAAGAACGTGAGACTTGATGATACATTAATTACAATAATAACATGTATCGGTCTAGGTTGATCGTCTGATGCATTTAATTAATATTCCTTCTGGCTGTTTGCACTTGTGAACTTCCTGAATAGTAAAACCTTTACTTTGATCATACAATTAGACATGTGTAATTTAAGCTACATATGTGTGACTTCGTCACAAACACGACTTAAAATAAACATCTAGGATGATGCCCACATACATTAAAATTGCTTTTCAGTTTCTCCGGAAACATGGATTAACGTGAGAGTGTTATGTACATCAACAGTGCAGCGATGGTATTGGTAGTTATGGGATTTGGACTTTTTACAGAGCTCGACATGGAGAGCAAAATATTCAAAATATGGCCAAAATTTTAAACAATGGAAACACATGCAACGTAACTTCTCAGCCATTCTTTGAATCAATACACTGCGAGTGCGCTCATCTAGGTGGAAGGTGGGTCGTGTGCACCATTTCTGATGATAGGATTGCTAATATTATATGACCAGTGGCAGTGTTCGACATTCAGAAATGGATCCATCTATTCAAGCAATATATTTATTGTGAGACAACTAATTATGCACAAATAAGTTTTGGGTCGATAACAATTTTACTTTCATCGTTGTTTTCAGCTATATATTTTAAACATATTGTATTTGTTTACATTGCACTCCTTGGTATCTTATCTTTATACAATATATAAATACATTTTTACAAGTACATGCCTCAGACGGTCTTTATCTTTGAACATATAATACAAATACAAACGAATACCTTTCAATTTTCTAGACTCCTCTTCGTCTCCAAAAATGTGTACACAAATTAAATGTTTGTTAAATATATTTAGAACCCCCAGCAACAAGGTTCAATTTGCGTTTAGCGTTATAATCAACACTATCCACACAGTTGTTGAACGCATGTGCACGTACATGAGCCACGGGACATTGTTTTTAGAAACCAGCATATGTACAAAGACATCAGTTGCAGAGCCAATCACCGATGCAGGGCAGACCTTAAGTACAAGTTTGAACAATGACACGGTAACAGTTACAGATGTAGTGGCTGTGTTCTCAGAGATGGTAGGTAAGACATGTACAGTTATTTGCTATTTCAAATTTGTTTTAATACAATACTGTAACCGTTAATTACAAATAATATGTGCTGTAGCATACATACACACGATAAATATACTTCATATATGCGCATATGATTTACGGTCATCTCTTGAAAGAGTACATTTTGTTGTTGCTGCTGCGTTCTTTTCATTTCTTTGTACCATGCATGTACATGTTTTACAAGAATACTTTAAGATGTGATTCTAGTTAATTGTTTTTTTCAACAGCTTACATATCTGGTAAGACACTGGCGAGCTTTGTTGTTGGATGCTCAAAGTAAATATTCAATACAACATTAATACTCATAAACAGTTTTTTGGATGAAGAAGATTCACATCATCTACAATCGCTTAGTGTGTATACATGTAAATACATGTTCTTTGTCAATATTATACAATATAACATATGCAAATTAACATATTTTACAGAAAGCGTAACCACAACAGACATAGCAAACGTTTCCACAACAACGAATGCCAACGATGCAACGACTGCTGTGAGGGAAGATTTTGGCAACTTATATTTCAACAGTAAGTAAACGTAAAAATAATAAATTGTCTTTTAGAATCCAGATGATGTCATCAGCATTAGTGCCAAGAAGGCTGATAGCCAATTATGTATTTCAATGACGCTATGTCAGTCTGGTATGGATCGTTTAGAAACGCCGACAATCACCGATTCTGCAGCTTCTAAAATCAGTAAACTGCAACACACATTAATAAATTATATACTTTTTTATATGTACATTTTTTACTTTGCACAACACTACAAAGTTCAGGCTATACACATTTGTTTAAATTGTTATACCAATTACAACGTCTGACGTAATATACGACCTCCTCAAGACAACTTTTTAATAATTTAATGCTTTTTACTCTAAGCACAATACATATATTAACACAAAACATCACATACATATCAAAGACACTTAATGGTGTCTGTGTTTTTGTTGTTGTTGTTGTTGTTTCTATATAAACAAACTGTTGGTTTTGTATGGCTCAACTCAACAACAATAACATGGCTGATTAGAACCATCCTTATTTGTTTTACATAACTATTTTACCTACACATATACAGTAAACAATGAAATAAACAATTATTGAAGTCATATTATAAGTACCGTTATATATCACGGTTCGAAAATGGTTATTTTAACAATGTTCAATTTGTGAAAACAGATAGTTCTATACCATTGTGCAGTTATATACATTCAGCATGCACTGAACGCCATCTTTAACGTTTGTAAAATATCGTTTTAAATTTTCTAAATGTATACAATATTATTTTACAGCAGTTTCCGGAAGAGAATTTATACTCATAATGGTTGTTGCTGGTTTAGCAGTTGGTATTGCTTCCATCTTACATATTGGACAATTAAAACGCGCTCATGGGGTATGTAACAGTTACGTGTAGAAAATGTGATACATATGTGTGTTGCTTTCAAGCAACATACAAATCTTGAATTCTATATTCTGTTCAGCTTATGCTCAACAAACACATTTTGCATCTCGCGGCGTTTGGGTGGTGCAGTCAGAAGTGAGTACTCTCAGAGTATACTAATATGTTGCGCGAAACTTCGCCAGGAAATTACTTGACAGCAAGCGCATCAATTGTTCAATTGTTCAAGCGAAAGCACTTGGAGTGGCTGCACATAATTTCGAAGCGGGTTTCAGCCACATATTCGTGTAACTTCGCAAAGATACGCCAAACAATTACGCACATCAAGCAATTATTGTCATATGTGTTTTGCATGAGTTGCATTGTATATTATTGGAAAATAATTGTAAGAAAAATGTGTTGTTTTTTTCAATTTGTATCACAGTATAATCAATATTTCATCAGTCAACCCTCACTAACCTGCAACTGATAATATGCTTACAGATCTGCAGACTATGACGATTACGAGCAGCTTAGAGACGAACCTAGAAGAGAACACACAGGTGCATTACCATGAACTCGCGGAAATATGAAGTGAGTTCATGGCTGCCGGTTCTGCATTACCTAACACTCTGAGCACAACGGGAAACAACCAAGATTATTCTCCAACGCCAATGGATCACTGCGAGAATATAACCATCACGACATCAATGTAAATGGGTGATACTCCCCCTATAAATACACTAACAGATACATGTATGGACCACTACGAAAATATAAACCTAACTCAATCAATGGAAATGAGTTATTTTACCAAGATATCAAGACAATCGACAACGCATGACACGCAGTCGACATCTAGGACTGGCACCACATTCAGAACAGCGCACGAACCGATTTCATTTATGAGATTAGCCGATATTAACATTTCTGACGGTAAGACAACCGCATGATGTAATATCTGGTATACATGCCAAATGTAAACTAATTAAAATGCATTAATAAACTTCACACTGTAGCATTTACATTTTAGGTGTTTCTTGTTGTTAATTTGGCTATTTGTACATGCAGCAATGACATTCCAATTACTGTAAAAAGCTATGAATTTGTAGGTAATTAAATATTTTCAGTTAAGGTTACATAATTATGTAATGCTTACACGCGACATTTCACAATGAGATTTAATGTTAATAAGATGGTCGCCATGCATGGACAATAAATAAATGTTACATCAACCTTAATAAATAAAACTGCTCTGGCATTTTGATTTCAAACATAAACTCTAAATGTTTATATAAATGGTACGTTTGACGCGTAAATAACTATATAATTCTGTGCCATACAGGACGGATACTGAATGCGGTCGTTACGAGAATCTAGATCGAACAGGACGTAATGACAACTCGCAGTACAGCTCGCTTGTGTGAAGTTACTATGAGAAAACGTAAGAAACCTCCGTATTCCAGTTCATGAAACCAATATGTATGTTGTTGTTGTCATTGGGTTACAACGATCATCCCCAAAACGTAATACAATGTATGGGATGTATTATGGTTCTACATGTAACACTTAATTGCTTTGGTGTTGTTGTTGTTTTTTTTGCAGACATTGTGGACTGAACAGACATACATGATTATGGCAAAGACTTGATGCATGTGTACAAATGATCGTGTGTTTTGTTCATGTATAATAATTGTGAAACGCAATGTCCTATGTGTATCAATAATTATGTTAAACGCCATGTATTGTTTTCAATAATTCTTTAGTATGTTCGTTATATCTGTAATTTAGTAATATGTTTTGCCATACCATCAACAAGCATTGCATTTTTAATAATTATATGTTGTATGTCATTGTATGTTCTGTGCATATATGTATATGTGTATGTACAAGCGTATAATGTACATGTGTATAATGTACATGTGTATAATGTACATGTATATAAGATTGTATGACTTATACGTCTAATTAATTTGATTCATATATGTTACGTTGTGCTGTTTTGCCGTGTTTCTAGTTTTGCAGTGTACGTGTATAGCATTTATTGAGACGTGTTCTTATTACTCTTTCCAATGATATCATATTTTACCAGCACTTGCTTGTCTGTTTGTTTGTTAGTTATTGTTCTACTTGACTGTAACTGTTATGAACGGATGAAACGTGTTGTGAGATAAATACATTCACAAAAAGCAAAGCCTGTATTGAATGTTTAACACGGTGTGCCAATTAGACATGGATTTGCCAAATTAAATAATGTTCACGAAGACATTTAAAATAAAAATGGTCGGTACATGTGCGCATTAGTTCATCGGTGACTTATTTGTAACCGAAGGCAGGTAACCAACTTAACAGACTTACACCACGAAAACAAACGGTGGTTTCGTTGAACGATCACGGCCTTTCAACTTTCAGGTCGAGTCACCGGCTTTCATCAAGCATCTGTAGATATTTCTCGTTTCGTAGCAAGTGGCAAGTGTGAATATCCGGTGTCATTCTTTCTTAAAATCGTCATCCTGACTAACATATACATTACTTTGTACTGTTAAAACTCTTCGATAAGGTTATATGAATGGCCGGGCATAAACCACTGAAACAATTGTGTTCCATCACAAATCTGTTTTCCTTCGATAGACGTACGCTCAGCTCAAATACAAACATCGCAGTCATTTTTCTTCACATTTTGTTTACCCTATGGTTTACCCTATTTCAGTGTTAACAAAACACATATATGCGACATACATGTATTGAATACGGGTATGTTTATGTTATTTTAGCATTGTGAACATTGCTTTAATATAAACAATAACTATTAAACTATATTTTTTTCGTATTTAATACTATGTTTATTGCATTGACTATTACTAATTCATGATATGAAATTTGTCAAATAGCAAACCCCACGTGGCAAATACGTTTTCATTCAAGAGCAGTCATTCATTCACAAAGATGAATAAAAACGTATAAATACTTATAACTAGAACGACCCACTACTCCCAGTCGGCTTATGTGGTTTGTTCGCACTTATATGTAAATATGGTTCCATGCAATTGTTCAGATACTCATTTGTTCGTCCATGTCAGGGTCACGCCGGGAAATCCATACAAAATATTACGCTAGTCAATTGGTCTAAAGTATGTATTAGTCGAGTGGCTTGTTTGATGACGTAGCACACGACAGACGGAGTGTCGAGTGTGATACAAAATAACGCAAGCCACGAGATAGTGATTGTTCAAAGAAACTCTTGATAATTATGATCGTTTCGTGATTGTTTCATGTGGTAAGACTGTTGAGTAAGGTGACGTCGTTGTTCCGAGTCATTCCCTTACGTGTCAAATAACGTCTCGATAGGATTCATATGTGTTAATAAGTTCATAACGGAACAGAAAGGTGGTACACTGGCTGTACAATTAAATCCTGCAGTCAACGGTATTGATTTCATTGACTACAGTTTAAACGTGACTGCCATTCAAAAGACAGGGTCCTCCTTGAAATAGCACTATTTCGAAAAATAACTCAATATAGTCTTAAAACTACATGCACAGCGTTTATCAAAATAAACATATTGTACCCATACCTACAACTGTTAATATATGTAATTAAACAAACATTCAAATACAAGTATATACGCATTATGTATACCGTCGGCAAAAGACAAATGAAATAATATAAATAAAGACTACGAGCCATGACAAATGTGTTTATTGTTAAAATTGTGTAAAGCAAGATTACGTTGTAATTAGCAAACTGTTTTGTTTGTGTCCTTTGCTTTCGTCATGTGTTGTTGTGTTGTTTTGGGCAATTTGGCACTTGCCATAAATAAATGACCACGTGCTGGTAATAAGAGTTCTATCCTGCTGATGCAGTTCGCCACACATGAATGATCACGTGCTGGTAATAAGAGTTCTCTCCTGCTGATGCAGTTCGCCACACATAAATGACCACGTGCTGGTAATAAGAGTTCTCTCCCGCTGATGCAGTTCGCCACACATAAATGACCACGTGCTTGTAATAAGAGTTCTCTCCCGCTGATGCAGTTCGCCACACATAAATGACCACGTGCTTGTAATAAGAGTTCTCTCCTGCTGATGCAGTTCGCCACACATAAATGACCACGTGCTGGTAATAAGAGTTCTCTCCCGCTGATGCAGTTCGCCACACATAAATGACCACGTGCTGGTAATAAGAGTTATCTCCCGCTGATGCAGTTCGCCACACATAAATGACCACGTGCTGGTAATAAGAGTTCTCTCCTGCTGATGCAGTTCGCCACACATAAATGACCACGTGCTGGTAATAAGAGTTATCTCCCGCTGATGCAGTTCGCCACACATAAATGACCACGTGCTGGTAATAAGAGTTATCTCCCGCTGATGCAGTTCGCCACACATAAATGACCACGTGCTGGTAATAAGAGTTCTCTCCCGCTGATGCAGTTCGCCACACATAAATGACCACGTGCTGGTAATAAGAGTTATCTCCTGCTGATGCAGTTCGCCACACATAAATGACCACGTGCTTGTAATAAGAGTTCTATCCTGCTGATGCAGTTCGCCACACATGAATGACCACGTGATGGTAATAAGAGTTATCTCCCGCTGATGCAGCTGGAGTTTCACTTTGTTTATACAATGTATGTGCATGCATCTTAACACAATGCTTTGTAAATCATGATTGACTTTGAGATATTTAGTGCCTCGCTAGACTATTATTTGAACAATGTCAATTTGGTTTGGGTATTAAACATGTCTTGCCTTTTCTTAAACGATGTCAAGAAACAATACAGAAGTATACCTCAATTAGCCTTTTTATGGAACATAACGCCCGGACATTAACACGTGTTAAGGTGTTTATTTTAAGCGTTTGTCCCAACAGCAAAACGGAAAGACAGTGATTGTTCAACGAAACGCCCGGTAATTAGTTTTCGTTTCGTGATTGTGTGTTGCGGTAAGACTGCTGGATATAGCGACTAGGTTCTTAGTGTCCGAACCAGCAAATGGAGTCTTGTTTCAGAATGACGTGAGTGCCGTAATGGTTCAATTGTAGTTATTACGCACAATGCAAATTAAAACGTCCGCTTCAAATAGCACTGATCCTTTTTATTGGCTAAAGCTTAAATATGATGTTGCCCTTAAATAAATAATTACAAACTAGTTAACTAGCATATACTTGGTCCAAAAGTGAATCTGGATCACCATCAAAATCCATTCATTTTTGTATTCGCTCCTGGCCATTCTTTCCAACAAAGGTCACGCAAAGCCGCTGATACGTTTTGCATAAATTTCTACCAAACAAACACAAATAAGGCAAAGCAATACCAGAAAATAATAACCCATTACATCCTTTACTGAGGTAAAAGAGAAACGCCGTATCAATACAAACTATAACTGTAAAGCAAAAAGTTAAACTGTATGCGATGATTCTCGTACACTATATATTATTCAAGGAAATGTAGAATGTCGTGTAGAAATGAATTATATTTCTAGTTATCGGTATCCATTTGATGAAGTTCCAAAGATTATATATTATGCAGAACAGAAAATTGACATAGTGTGTCCCTATGTGTTATTAATATAAACATTATTAAAACGAATTAGATTGCAATTTTCTAACGGGACATGTACATCATCTTAAATGTGTCGTGTCACAATGTCTAGCGGCCAGACATATTTTTTTACTGTTATACAGTACACCTTTTGTTCCCTTTCCAAGTGGGAAAAGCACATTGCTAGTGTTATGTTAGATCTAATATTTCACGAATATCTGTTACTTTTTAAACAAAATCCTGTTCTAAATTTCCCTTTTAAAGAAATGGTGCGCTTATTCAACACCTGAGCCTATTTCGGTAAACATACATGGACAACACTTCAATAAAAGTACTAAATACTATAACATATATAAAGTAGAAAATTAGCGCTTATAGACATATTTCAAAAACACAATTGTGTTTGACTGAGTTCATTCACTGGAACTGTTTACCATCCTTCGTAACTCTTCTTCTATGAAAGTAGCTATGTTTGCCAAACTATATTAGTGCAATATTCGTGAATCACATTTTACGATGTAAACATTGTGTAGCTCGCTTGGTGCGTATGCATATATGTTCATCGTATATGGGCAATATATAGCTTATCTGGTTTAAATCATCAGTGCATTCAATGCCCTTGTGATCTACACTTTACTCGGAACTTGAAATTAGATCGTACATTAAACGATTATTAACGACCCGTCTCCTGGGTATTATCGATGGATTGTGACGCCGAATTAATTGAGATTGTAATGTCAGCGGTTTCTTTACATTATAAATGGAGCAAGTGTTTTGGTCGAACTCGTGAATGCAATATGTTTCTTACGAGACACATCCATCGTGTTACTAACACCAAATGGAATGAATTTTATGAGAAGTTGCATTACCTTCTTTTTCAATTTCAATTCACAAATAATAGGAAATCATCATGTTTCTACATAGAGAAGACTTGAAATGCATGTATCTTGAAATAAAGAAAACGAGTGAGCAACGCCAGGAGATTGTGTTTCTTTACTACATTATTACTGGTGGCTGACTTTCGATTATTCTTACGGATGTAAAATGACATTTGTATTGCTGACATGCATTTTTAGTTAAAGAGGGACAGACTGATCTTTTATAGAATTATTCATGTCTATTTCCTTACCCATTAAAAAAGTTTTATATAACCTAAATAAACATTGACATCGACAAAAACTAGTTCTCTGATCCAAACAATTACGTATAGTTTTTCTGTTTTCCGTTTATCCTACAGCACCGGCGACATTCGTTTTTGAATGTGAAAATAAGGGCTGCATATGCGTCATCAATCGATCTGATTCGTCTAGATGCTGTGTATAAATGTATTCAATAGTTCGCTTCGCATCTAACTATTATTTAAAATTAGATTTCTCTCTTAATATTCATTTTTGAAAATAGGTTAATCTCAACACGTATTATTTAGAAAATAAACTTACATCATTAGAATCATTGGATGGTTTTACATTATGATTTCGTACAAATGTGTACAGTCCCCCTTTAATGCTTTGATAAGCATTGTCAGCAAAAAGGGCACTTGCGAATAACTATTTTTTTGTTTTACCACAGCCATAAAAAACCCTAACTGGGCAATTGAAGTCACTATTCCAAATTGTGATAGCTTGGCATTTAATTTCCGTTTTTTTTTTTTTTTTATTTCTTGTCGATTAAGTTCAAGCTATGTATTTCTGTTGGAACTGTAAGCAGTTATTTATTATTAAAATATCTTACGGAATTTATTCGTGTGAAGTAATAATAAATAATAATGTTTATAATAGTTTTAATAATAGCTATGATAAATGTTGTTGTATGTAAGTTTTTCACATTGTTTCTATGTAGTCTTTTGTTCGCATACTTTTGCTATGTAAAATACGTAGAGGTGAATAAATACTAACGGTAAACATAGAATACACATGTGGAAATATATATGCCATTCAGAATTATTTAACAATTGTATGTTAATGCCATTTATGTATTTTTTTGTTGTTGTTTTTGTTTTGCTGTGGTTTGTTTTGTCTTTTGTATTGGATTATAAAATTGCAATGTTCCTTTTAAAATAATTAGACTTCCATTTTCAGCACAGGAACATCCATTGATGGATATAAAAGTGTTGTCTCCAACAACGGCCCAAGTTTTGTGCACGTTTGGCAATTTCTTTGGGCCAGTAATGTTTTACAGAAGATACAATGAAGTATACTTTAGCATGATTTATGCTTTAGTTCATGCTTTGCCGGCAATCACTTGGTGTGTAATATATCGGTTATTCCCCAGACTTTTAGCAGACGTCAGCAATGAAAATGTGATACTGTCCAGTATGACTTTCGTGCTTTCAGAGAAGTTGTAAACATCTCATATGACGGTAAATGTGTTTCAATTCGTGTAAGTGCTTGAGGAGACATAAGTCGATATGGTCGGCACATTCATTTAAATTATGACCCATAGATTTATTGTTAAGTACTTCAGCATAGTTGCAGAAGATGGTTCGTATTACGCAGTGTGATGTTTTTAAAAGGTGCATTTAAGTTATGCCAAAACCTTTCAAAGGTTGTTTGCACACTTGCGAAATAAGTTTGGTAATCATGCTAGGAAAGATACAATTTCGAGATTTGGTCGAGTGCCCGAAACTAAATACAGCTGTTACATATAGTGATTTATCAGAGATACAATATATCAGCTACACTTGTTGGTGCTGTGTATTAATAATACTAAGTAAATTTGTTTCGATATTACTTCTTTCTGCTGTAATACTTTAATTTTCAGTTCCAATAATACAATTGCTGTTAGCGGATTCATGGAAGTTAAATCTTAATAGATGTCTGTTTTGCAGCGTTTAGGTCTAAAATATTTATTTTCAGACGAAACTAGTGCTCCTCCCTCTATAAGTAACATATTGAAAGTGATACAATAAATGACGAATCCTCTATATGTCATTTAAAATATACAGATGTCTATCAGCTTTAAAAGCTCTACATAAAGTACAAGTTTATATACATTAGTATACACATTAAGTGTATTCAAACTATAAAAGTTCAAGTGTACCTTAAACAGATGTTTACTTATTCAACTTATCCCTTGTCCAATCATATGTTGCTTAAGTTTATCATAATTTAACAATTGTCGCATTTCACATACAATCACAACTTCAGGTTCCACGCCAGGGCCCACACGTCCTGTGACTACTTCCGGTACTACATCCCGTACATCACATTCTGAGACCATTTCCAATACTACGTCCTTGCCCTCACTTCCGGTGACGAGTGTCTCCGGTATGCTGTCCTGGGACACAGCTTGTCGATTACTAGTATTTTCATCCTCAATATGTGACCATTGAGTTTGATGTTTACAAAGATGAAACACCAAGATGACACCGTCTTCGCAATGTCGTTGTTTTGAAGTGCATCTGTTCAAGATGCAAAACGGGTGGCCACTCTACGACGTCAGAGAGCTGGTCACACACGTTAGTAGGCAGCAAATATAATTGTAAGGCAATTAAGGCTGATTTGTGGTATTTAATCTCTACAAACCTCAAACTTTAGTATCGAGGTCGTCTTTGCAAATTTTAAAAGCACAAATTATGCGTTTGGATGACGTTAATGATTTAGTGATTCATCAAAGTTTTGGGGCATTAACATTTTTGATAGTTTAATTTATAACCTAAATGTTGATACCAAATGTATCCATATTTAAATCTAACAACATATAAACCGTACGAAATGTGTTTTTTCTATTAATATGTTATTGACGCGTTGTGTCTGCTTTGGAGTACTTTTTGCAAGCATTTTAATATACTGATCAAAACTCCTAACGCGTCACATATTCAAAGCTCCCTTTAATGCACAGGAAAACGCATGGAAAGAACAAGAGTGCCTTTCTTTGGACACGGTGAACCTTCTTGTTCTTTCCATGTGTCGGTGATGCACTGCGGAACTGAATGCAAGAGTGGGGCATACCGGTTATGGACGTGTGTGATTTTTGTATTATGACACCAGCAGCCAATTGTATAAACGTTTAAACCACGCAGTAACCGTAAGAACACGATAACCGCTGTGATAAACACGCCGAGTTGTGATGTATAAACAATGACGTTGACAGTAACCACGACCTTACCGCGGTGAGTTTTAACCCTGCTCCAAGTGCTGGTTAAGAGGTGGTTACTGTACGGACTGACAGACAAACATGGCGGACGTTCTTTTCTTTAGCCACAGACAACCGCGACAATTTCGACGACTTGACTTACAAATTACAGATCTTACCTACGACGAACTGCGCCGAAGGTACAGGTTTTCGTCTCCGAACTTAGACAGACTTGTTGACCTTTTAGACATCATTATACGACGCCAGACACGACGAAACCGATCACTGACGACGCGACAACAGATACTAATAACTCTCAGATTCTTGGCTACAGGAAATTGTCTGCAGGTTATCGGTGACACCTTCGGCGTCGACATAGCCACCGTTCCTCGTGTGGTGACCGCGGTCGTTGACGCTATTTTCGGACTAAAGGACCTATTTATTAAGTTTCCGACAAGCGACGAAGACCGACACGAGCGACAAACGACTTCTTCCGGGTTCGGGGATTTCCATCCGTCATCGGGTGTATCGACGGCACCCACGCCCGCAACGTGTCACCCGGGCAGCCCGACGAAGTGGCATTTGTAAATAGGAAGCATTTCCACTCGATCAACGTGCGGGCGACGTGTGATAGCAATGTTAAGTAAATTATAAAATAACACGTACCTTTTTTTATTCCACGCAAGCGTATCCAAACATATAATATTGTTAGTTCACATGCTGTATTATAATTTTACTAATGTCCGAACAAATATGCAGTTGAGGCAATGCAGATTACATGTTAACAAACATGCAACTTTTCCGTCTTAAACAAAATCACAGATCGAAATCATCGCATGTTCGTATCTGCATTGCCAATTTATACTGAATTAACACACTCCACGTTTTATCCATTACCAAATCCATGTTTTCTGAAACTTATTAATTCCGCGTCATTAAAAGTGCAACTGTTTCCGTCAAACACCAAATCCAGACTGACAAAATGAGTACACACATTTCCATGGCTGATTTATATATTCGTGTAATCCGTTCTGCAGTAGTATGAGGTTCCTTAGTGGAAAGTTAATGTAAATTATGTAAACAAATCATATAATTATTGAAAACTAATCTATACATTAAATGCAATTATGAGATTGTTCTTCTTCAGTATCAAGCTGAAGCTGAATAGATACATTCAAAATATAGTAGATAATGTGACACTAATACTTTTAAAAGTGTATGTATATTAATATGCAATGATATATTGAAAAATTCCTATGATTGAGTGTGTGTATAGTTTGTGTGGATTATATATGCAATTAAAATAATAATGATATAAAGCATTTAAATTAGTTTAAAACACATATTTCCAATTTATATAACTATTGTATTGTTTTTTGAGATGATATCAAATATACTGTTATCTTTTCAATAATAATTGAAAAAATTGGTGATCGATACCCACATGTACACAGTATAAGACTTATGGTGAATACAATGGATACAGTGATTACATTTTTTTTCAGGGGTATTAACAAGTGTGAACGCATGCTGGCCTGGGAGTCTAACATTGGGAGATATTTGGAAGCGAACCATCAAGGTACATATAGTATACTTCCAACATAATGGTGATAATAAACAAGCAAATGCATGGATCAAAAGGAGATTTTCATATGATTATAAACACACAAAAACAGACCGTTTAGTCAAAACTGTTTATATAATGCATAATATTTTTACATTACTTCTATAATGACCATTATCATAAATAATTCATCAAAAGTAAATGTTTTTCCAGACACGGGGCGTGGCTTTCTGTTAGGATATAGTGGCTACCCTTGCCGACCATTCCTGATGACACCAATTCAGAATCCTAGTAAGCTGAATTCCGTTATACCAGTATTTGCAGCAAATTTATAAACAGAAACTATAATAAATTTTATTATAACATGATTAAATAAATTATAAAAAAATTAAGTTAACAAAAATAAAGTGAAAAACAATATTCATAATGTCTTTATTTCAATTATGTGTAATCGAACACCAAACTTGTTTACAGGAACTGAGGCTAAAGAAAAGTACAACCAGTCCCACATTGCAACCAGAAACATTATTGAAAGATGCTTTGGCGTTTGGAAGAGGACCTTCCATGTATTACAAGTTGGAGTAAATTAATACAGTATGTGCATGTTCTCTGTAGATAATAAAAGCACCCAAAGTACTTGTCCCAAATGATGAATATATTTATTATAAATGTAAATTGTAATTGATATGTGCATGAGTTGTTTTGTGTACCTTTTTGTAATTACAATACTTCAAAATCTTTATGTAATGTAGAAAACGTCATTGGGTCATTTTTTAAATTATGCAGTAAACAAGTACATTTTGTTATAAAATAGTGATGTAATTATTTCAAAACCAAATTATTAAATATGGAAAGCCACACTATTGACAGTAATAAGTGAAGTTTCAATATTATGATTTTATTTTAGGAGTAAAAAAAAGGGTTTGTTTCAGGTTAAATGCCCAAAAAATTTAGGGTAAGTATGTCGGGATTTATTTTTTATTTTTTTATTTTATCCAGTAAATGGTCAACTTGAAGATTCTTAAACTGAATACATATTCGAAACATATCAGTAATATCCTTAAACATTGTTTATAAGTGGATTCTATATATACAAAACACTTATTTATCCCGAAACACATTTAATTATTGAAACAGGTAAATAAAACACAAATCAATATGACCAACCCAATAAAATGTTCTAGGGGCATTTTTGGTGAGTAGGTCGGTTAAAATGAAACAAGCCAATTTCTTTTTTACGCCTGATAAATATGTGCAAATAAATCAATACAGTGTTGAAATGCATGCAGACAGCATCGAAATTAGTGTAGTTAATTAATATATACATTTGTCATTTTAATGCATGTTCCTGCTAATAGTAAGGTATCAAATTGTCTAATTAATATTGCATGCTTCTTATTTAATATGCTATTTGGCAGTTATAAATGACGTATGTGTATGTCAAAGTTAAATGCTCATCCTCACATAACTGTCATTGTAATCAAAACTCAATTTAATGCATAAAATGTTTATTTATATTGAGTGATGTGTACATTTACATCATATGAATGTATATTTATACTTATGTGTTTTTTACATGTATAATAAATAGTATAAATCAAGGTCACATTATTTTAACAAACTTAATTATCAATGAATAGCATGTTACTTATTTTACATATATAATTATACTGTTTGTTTATCAATTACAGATCAGAATGAAGCCAGCTAAAGTCACTAGAATTGTTCTAGCCTGTGCTGTGCTGCATAACCTGAGACGGCTATGGTGAGGACCGAACCCGGACTTCCAATTTGACCTTGACAACCAACCACAACCGATGAACTTTGACGTGGTGTGAGAAACAGAATTGTTCAAGAATATTGTAAATGAAGTTCTATTCTCGTTCAGTATCATTTGTATTTATTGTTCAAATTTGTTCCCTTGAAATATTCAAATAAATATTCTGTCTATCCTGAACTGTTTAATTACTTTTGCTCATCCAAAAAAAATAAATGTTCATAGCATCTAGTTAGAATTACTTTTGTTGGAAAATGTTAAAAAGTCAAATCATTGTAACAGAAGAATCAATTGGGTTACTTTAGTAACTGTTATCTAAATATTTTGCAGTATAAAAGTTGAGTATGCCTTGCTTTCATTGTTTATAACAGTATGTTTAGCATATGCATGATTATATATGAATGTATAGCATTAAATAGTTTTAATGCCACATACATCTTTGATAAGGATAACAGATAAAACACTTTTTATGACTTACGAACACACTAAATAATGACAAAAATATTTCATAAAAACTTGTTTTTTTTATTAATTATTTCACTGAAAGATGTCATTGTTTTATAAATTAAATGTTAGTTATTAAATTTGTTTTGACATGAATAAATCTGTATGTCTGTCTATCCATATGTCTGTATATTAGTTCTAAGAATATCAATTATTATTAATTGTTCATTAATTTTGTAAAAATCTTTATACATTTGATGTTTCATTCACTGTAAGACCATATTAAAAATGTGGTAGAATGTCAAGCTGTTCATTATTTCTTCCATACTGAACTTGTACAATTATACATAATGAAATTGAAATCACCTATGAACATTTAAAAATGATTAAAACAGGATCTACTTATGATTATTAATATTGTGTTCTACTGAACCATAAAGACTATCAGGAAAATCAACCAAACAGAAAAGAATTTCAATATAAATTGCCTTTAATCATTTTGTAATAAATATGAAAGTAATGCTCTCAGGAAGAAACCATGATTAGGATTACCAAGTAGTTTTAATTATTGCTAGCAAATTTAATTATGGTGTTGCTTAGAATTTATGTTGTACAAGAACTACACAAGAGACAATCAGTGAAATAATATATTGGTTATATCAGTAATAAACATCTTCAAACAACAATATAAAAAGTCTTCAGCATAATCACAGCTCCATCTTGGCGAGTAGCAGGTCTGCTATTTTTGCAAACTTATTTAGACAGACTGTGGCTGTCTTCGCCATCTCTATCTGACACTCCAGGGCCTCCATTTGTGCATCTTTCAGAGTCCTAAAAGAACAAATTTTTAACAAATCTTTGCTTCTATCACTATTATTGAAATTTGTATATATATGTATACAACATGTGTGTGTACTTAGGCCAACACTACAGAAGTTACAAAAATGTACCACACAAATTAAGCTTTCTTTCTGACATAATTATGTAGAGCGAATGTTGTTGAAGTATTTTGCAAAGTAATACCTTTTCATTTCACTGCCACTAGGTACTGTCCTTGCACGTGACTGTTTTTTGCTGATGTACCAACTGTTGCTGAAATAATAATACTATTATTATTATCTATATTTTAATTATATCCATTATTAATATTCATTATTATTTATTACAATTATTAATAGTATTAGTAGTAGTATCTTATTATTATTATAAGTATTGTAGTTGATGTTTTTCCCTTTAACATCACCAAAAACTCATATGATTATTGCATGATTTTCCATAAAACATCATCTTCATTATCATCATCAACAACATCACGTCACCATAAATTATGTTTTCTAGTTATTAATCCTAAGTTGTTTTTTAATATAACTTCATTTGACTGACACTAATACTTACAAGTAGAACTCTTGCTGTGCATCTCAATGAATCTGAAAATGTGCAAATCAGAAATTGAAAAAATCAATAATTATCCCTTTTTTGGGCCTCTTGTGTATTCGGAGAGAGAGTGCAATCAAGGACATTCAATGGACTAGCACATTATTTTAACGGGCGGATTCGCTTAGCATTCAGAAACACATAATCATGATTGTATGAAATAGTTCAACAAATAATGTACAATCGATTTATTTGATTTTAAAAATACATTAGTAATTTTGCTCGTTTATTTACGGTACTGTAAACAGTCGTATTGATTCGGATAATCATTCCTAAAATTTTACTAGATCTACAGTGGACTCGCCCTTCTAGACTTGGCATCATCCGTGTGTAAAGTAATCGTCATTAGGTCCACGGATGTTGAAGCGATCGGTTGATGTTGTTTTTTTTCGGAAGTTATAGTATGGATTGCTTGATTCATGGATACTTACTCTCTCTCAAAGGCCCTTCCACGCCGAAGGGCTCCGCGCTGACCATAGTCATCAAGTCCATGATGGGCAGCTCGAGGAGCACCGGGGATGGAGGAGTAGCCGCTAAAAATGATACAGGAGTCAAGGAATGAGTTCATGTTTACACTGTGCTGATTTAAAAGTTTTAATTTCTACAACTTACAATGATTAAATTTAATTGTGTCAATTGATAACGTTTACAATGGTAAGAGAAAAGTTTGTGTTGTAAATGTGAATTCCTGTCATACCTTTTATTATGATATTATCGCATATGTTAAGTAGCAATGGTTAATGGCTATTCGTATACATAATATTTGCTAATGTTTTGGGTAGTCGTATATAGATAAGTACCAATTAATGTGTCTTCATCGTCCACAATTCCATGAAAGGAGGCGGAATTATGGAACAGACTCGCCACTGCCTGAAAAGTTTGAGACATCTGGGAAAGTGGCTGACCACCCCCCGTCGCTGCCGCGTGGTTTTTATGGACCGACACGTCCCCCTTGGCACCTTTCATCTATGATTTTAAAAAGGTTTTCAAGATCTGCATAAAGGTTGAATAAATATCATGACTGGCATTGATTTTTTTGGCATTGGTAAATATGTAAAAAAAAATTAATAAAACATATTTCACGGATAGAACAGATAAAAATACATTGCAATTACCATATGTCAACACTTTTCTTTGATTTGTTGTGGTGGTGCGAGGCTCATTTCCACAAGCATTCACCCGCTCGGCGAGGTCCGTCCAGATTGTATGGACCTTGATTCCCATTCCTGGACCTCCCGAGCTGTTACTAGTCCGCAACCGATGCAAGTTTTCTTTCATAAAATCGGTTATACAATCGATCTCACGATATGAGAAAGACTTGGCCCGTTTTTCTCGTTTTTCTGTCATGGCGATTGCTACTTACACTGCTTATCGTCTGACAAGTTAATGACAAACTCCGCGAAAATGACGTCATTTTCGTGTTGCATTGTTGTTAATATTACTGTGGTTAATTTGCAAATTAGCGTGGTTAGGTTACCGCGCGGAAACCTTGCTTTATACAAATGAAAAATTACGGAGGTAACCTAACCACAACATTTACTGCGGTAAGTAAAGAACTGCAGTTAAATCTAACCACCGTTTATACAATTGTCTGCAGAGCGTGTTATTGAGTTATACCTTATTGTGTGGCACTCTGTTATGGTTCAATTTGACAATTGGAACATGTTTGAATATCACTATATCTATATCTTGTTTCACTATATCTATATCTTGTTTGGATTACCTGTAATTGTATGTCAATTTTTTTGTTATCTATTAAAAGGGGCTTTGAATATGTAATGCGTTCGGAATTTTGACTAGTATAGAACCTCAACCAACCACGGATTGAATTGTTGTCATGACTGCATTAAACTGATGCGGACACAGAAAACAAAGAGTCATCAATCCTGATTTTTTAGGTATCCCTACTGTCGGTCAATAAACCACGTGTGGAAATATGGCCATGGCTGTTCCCACAGTAGAATTTCTCAGTAAACTTTAACAATATATTTGGATCGCGTATAATGGTCAATACGGGAATCAGACTATTTTCGTATTTTCTGTTCGAAAATTCGATTGTATTATTAATTTGTTATCATGATATATGTTTTATCGGAGAGTTTATCTTGTGGTTCTTTGTACTGTTTTGTCAACAGAAGGGAGATTAATTGTAGGCATGTCCATATCATCCATGAAATCAAAATGTACCTATAAAATTAGAACTATTTTTTATGAGAACCAGTTTCATTTGTTAAAATCAAGTAAATGTCTTGACATGTGATAACACGGACACCATGATTCGATTATAAATAAAATTCTGTTATGTATATATTTATAATCGTATGTGTGTGGTTATGACTGAAATGTATTATAACAAGTTAGGAATGTTTGTAGCTGTGTGCTGCTAAAAAGAGTTATCTCCTGCTGACGCAGCTGAACTTGCTCATTGTCTATATTTAAGTTATGTATATTGCATATTGTAAATAAACATGTACAATTATAACAAGTTGTTTATTGATTATTTACTGTATAGTATTCATCGAATAATGTAAGCGTAAAGGAGTAGACAACAAAGTATGAACATAATGCCTTTGGCACTTTAAGCATGTATTTTTGTTGGTACATGTATGTCACGCTAATCGCTTGTCACGCCGGACTTACATTAAACGAGTAACTTAAATGCTATGGATGTGATACGTACGTTGTTTGTTTTGTTTTCAAAATAACGACAAACAGCGTTACAGATGCTTTGTAATTGTATTTATTGATGTTGCTTGATAAAAACACCCTATTTCCAATATGTCTGTGTCAGGAGAGCAATTTCGCTCCGTAATATTTATTTCATACATTTTTGGAATAGGCGACCTTTTTAATTATAATAATTGCCAATTTTCAAATATGTGTAGATGTCCCTTTAAAACTGCGGTCACAGTAGCTGAACGGTGTTTGCAACACACAAACAATTGTCGTAGCCAGAAGTGATTGTTCAGTAAAACCAAACACATGAGCTTTTCAAGTGTGGTTAAGTGTTTAGGTTTGCCGACGACATCTGGTGTCTTGTGGCAAGCTGTACTGTATGTGGCTTCGTTTTCTGTCTAGGTGGTAACCGATGCGCGAGCATTCCAAGGTTGCCGTACTGCGATTCAAGAGTTAGCATACTGCAAACTCTCTGTTAAGTTTGACTTTCAATGAATATCTGAAAGATGAGAAAGGTGTGTAACAGTTCTATAGCGCACATTACGAACGAATATCCAATATGTTCAATGATCGCAAATAAACATTGGATTTAACCGCTATTTTAAATACGTTCCAAATATTTGAAAGTTGACTGTTGAAACGTTAGCACTATGACACCGTAAGATGTATAAGTCACGTTTTTCAACCAAACACAAAACTAAATGTTCAGTGCTATGAAATATTAAATGGACGTGTTTAACGCAAAGGAGAAAGGCCTTCGCACGTTGCGCTAATACACTGTTAAACGCATGCCCTAAGTTTTCAGATAATACAGGAAAATCCTAACTAGCTGACACAATGCAGTTGTGAACTTTTGAATGCGCACGTATCGATTCCTATCGTAGGCGTCGTCTATCCACTCGTTACCATCAGTTTCAAACGTCTAACCGTTATTTCTATTCCTTATTGTTAGGTTTGTATTAAAATTCCTGTTTTGCAAACGAACCAAACGAACCAAACGGAATAATTACTCGTCTGAACATCCACCAACTTGCATGAATGATTTTCAAAGTATATATTGCATATATGCATCGTATATGGAATATCATACAACATTACAATCGTACACGTGATCATAATGTTTTCAGCAGGAATACTACTAGTTTTGATTATGGTTACTGCGGGTTCATGTAAGTGTTCATATTATGTACAATTATGTTGCAATATTACAGAGACACTATAGCAATTGCAATATAACGAATATTTACATGTTTTCATCCTTTTTTATATGTTAGTATTACTTTGTTTCGTAATGAGTATTGGTATTTTGTTACTACGTTTCGAATGACAAAATAATATGCATTGCAAGCTTCACTGATGGAAGTTAATGTGGTGTCCTAAACAACGTTGGAACTATCGTTCACCTTTACTACGGAAGCCGAGGGATTTTTAAAGTTCTTTAGAAAATATCAAGATAGTCAGTTTTGGGAACCATTAATCTATGTCGCATATACTTACCACACATGCGGCATGTACTATGGGTTACCTATGGCGCAACACAATGCACGTGCATTTGCAACGACCGAATCGTGTGCAATATATCGGAAAGTGCACATAATATTAGGAAAAGTGGCCAATGGAAATGTGCTACTTTAAGAAATGTGGTTTCCAGCAATACTGCAAACGCCTCATATCAAGATTTTCATAAGAACAATACACCATTGTAAATAAAATTTTGGATTTACGTGTCAAACCTACGTGCTGTACTTCGGAATACGCTGCCATACATTATTTTGGCACATTTTAAATAGAACATTATAAATATATCTAATGACTATATACAGCTAAAGCAAAATAATTTACTGCAACATAAATTGATATGTGCAGATAATATAATTATAAATATTAACGCATTCTTGTAGTAAAATCATGGCATATTGGAGTAAAATCATGGCATGTCAATCGTGAATGTATACGAGTGATAATAATAACGAGTGAATAAACAGCTTGATAACAGAATATGAATGAGTGTATAACTTCTCATCATTAAAGTTATAGACATGTTTTCCTGTTAAGGTGAACAATGAAAAAAATCTGTACTGTTTATTACCAACTGAATCTATTGTCTATACAGGCTATAATGAACAATTTTAAATCGAATGGCCTGTACATTTATTCTAAAAGCTATTTCTTTCTGAATGTGAACGGTATTAAATTGATGGGTGTGCTAGTTGCACAAGTTGCTGGTAACAGCGGTAAGATTTACGGATTGTTTTAATAAGTGGTCAGAGTATTTTTCCAAACGGGTAATCTTATAACGTGTTAACACTGTATCTAACACACTATCATTTGTATAACGTAAGTCAGGCTTCAGAGACGCGAGCCTTCCACCTCATGACATGTAGCCTGGTGTTCAGGCAATGCGTCTATTGACATGGTCGTGGCTTGTTTATATATGTGAATACCATGTGCAATCACTGATAGATAATTACGTGGCTGACATTAGACATGGAACTGATGATAATGCGTGTATGTATTGCAGCCTTAGGCAACACTAAAACATTAACCGTTTTCTATTGCCAAACATCTATGATCTTATCGACATAACTCATGATTACATAAATTGCATTGTGAAATGATATAGAATGTATAGGTTTCTATCAAAAATATTGATTTTCTCAATTAAGGTATTCAACCCATAATACTCAATGTCTAGAACACCACAAATCATATTATTTTCTTGAAGGGCATTCATATCTGAACTGTTCTGCAAAATTTTAGGATATTTTACCGTTTGGTTTGTCAGATATAGTTTTTTAATTACCATACCCCCTCTTTTGCTAAACACATCAAAAACTGAAAAGCTATAGGCATCTATACAAGTGAAATACTTTATTAATATTTCATAAACTTCATATAAATATACATTTACGAATGGTATATTGAACACATGTTATGAAAATAATCAACAATTATAATTGAATGAACTTATATGGAAGTAATATGTACTCATATTACTAATTATATTTATGATCAATGAGAATTTTTCTGTTCTATTTTTTGAAAGCCATCAACAAAATGTGATAAACTTGCTTATTGTATGCAAGTTCTGAATCTATACCATAATATATTTTATTCTTGGACTATAAGCCACACAATGAAGGCAAAACAAACAAACTTTACCATGCAAATTTGAAAAATCAAAACAGTTTTTAACACTACCCCGATACAAAATTAAGCCAAATTTTTTTTCAGAAATACCTTTTTTTAATATTTTTTAATAATTATTGAGAACCTAAGAAAGATACTTCCATAAAACTTTAAAAAGTTCTTAGATACAAAATACAAGCAATATATACAATTAGCTCCATAACTTTTGAACATAAAACATTAAAATTAAACTTTGTTTCGTCATTGTATATTCTATTATTAACAATATTTTTTCAAAAAGTCTAATACACATAATCTAGAATATAAACAAAAGAGTTGAATTAACTAAATTAACAATTACTACATTTTATAAATGAAATAAATATAAACATAATAGATAGAACCAATATGTGCTGTATTAACACATTTTCATCTATACAAAAATTAACGTTCCAGGCCATGAACACTACTGGGTTTAAAAAATGGCTGTTGTTCAGAAAAAATCCGTTAGTTTATGCTATAAAAGTTTCCAACGTCCTTTTTGCAACTGTAATATATGACCTGACATCCATTATATTTACATGTTAAATACTAAATAAACTGTCCGCGCCTTCACAGTTGAATGTTTCGATGGTACATAAATCGGAGCCAGCGATGTCCTCGGCCGTAGTATTTTTGTTACGTCAGTAGAAGCAAGACCCAGAGAATCAATGTTTCTAGCCTTCTCATTTTTTAACATCAGCTGGTTGCGCCCAGCTGTTGATGAAAATGGGAATGCGACTGCTACTAGCGATGCCTCTGGTTGAACACTAACAGCCTGGTCGCCATCTAACATGTCGCCCATCGTACTGGATGTGTGTTTGCTTTTCTGAACAGCAGCATCACTGAAAACAAGTTTTCAGTACACAGTTTTACAGTATATTCTACTTACAGACTGATATTAATTTACAGAACACTCATTGCTTTAATAATTGTCTGATATGGCACCGATGTCAGTTAAGCAAAATTTAATGCCAAACGTTGAATTTTTAGACATGTTTTGGTAACCGAATTATAAGGTTATGTTATAATACTTAACAGAATGACAAGCAAAAGTGATGGTATTTTCAATATGGAAATTGTAACATGATTATATCATTATGTCAAAACATAGAACTTTGTTAAATAAGCTTGGAAACTAATACTAGTATTTCATCTTATTATATTTGCAACTTTATGCTCTGTGTATTCATACAAATCAATAATTTTTATTTAGTATATTTAAACAACCATTCACGAGTTGTCATTATCTTAGTAACTATAACCATACAAACAAATGGCTTTACAATTAGATAATGAACTGATACTAACCCGTTCACAGCTTGGTATTAGGCTTGCCGTTTGGCTTGGTTTCTTTGTCAGTTTTCCAATAGAGAACATTATTGACATCACATTAGTCAATGTTACAATATTTCACGTAGACATAAACATTCAAACTAATATGCTTCTCGGTCATTTTCCAACCACACTGTCACAGATCATTGCAGCTGATCATAGCCAACACAATTTACATTGTTACTGTGTCTTTTTCTCTTGAAAATCTACCTCTTTTATTACGTTTTCGTCGGTCAGAATGATTTATGTCAAGGTAAATAAACGCTGTCATATGCACATAAAATTGTATACGCTTTCAAATGATCATGATTTAGAAAAAAGGGAACAAACTCCGATTCTACTTTCGTTTTAATCATGATCGTTACATTTTAATAGTTATTGTATATCTAATTTGCTTTTAAAAGCGACGATATTAAAATCTGAAACAAATACTACGGTTTAGCTAAAGAAATATATCATTTTAAAAGAAGTTTTGTATGTATTCCGAATGCGAACGGTAATGTACGGACGGCTACGGCTTTCGTCGAAATTACACGGAAATTAACAAGCTAATTATGGGTCGAATACCTTAATATGTAAAGTACAATAACAGCGTATAGGATCATGTCTTTTTTAAATTATTTTGTGATATGAACAGTTTTATAATATATGTTAGGATATGAACAGTATAATAGTCGAAATGGCAAACTATGTTGTCAAATTTTAATATGAAGTTTGCAAAGTATTATTTCTTTTTTCAGTGTCTACAATACGTATCGACGTTAAAGTGTTAGGTTCATCAACTTTGGAAGTTTCATGCAGTGCTGGTAGTGCTAGTAGATCTATCGGAGATTGGAATTTTTACAGGACTCAAGCTGTTGAGCAAAATATGGAAAGACTCTTGAATGTAGCATGCAGTGAAGATACATTTTATTATTCTTACTCTATAATTATTGAATATGTTAAATGTGTGTGTATAAATGGAACGGGAGTCATTTGCAACATATCTGATGATAGGATTGCTAATCCAGGTGACCAATGGAAGTGTTCAAGATCCTCCAACGGATCTACTTATTTCAGCGCGGAAATTAGTCTCCCTTCGCAAGGTATGATTCGACAACGATAATTAGGGTTTCGTTCCAATGGTACTTTAAAAGGGCGAATCGACGGTATTTCGCGTCAATATAGACACGTATTAAAATAAGGCATATTCCCATGTTCATGAATATATTTAAGTAGCTATAATGATTAATCGTGAAGAAAAAAATATTTAAATTAGCCCAGTATTTGTTTTTAGAAAAACGGTTTCTGCACGAATCGAACTAACGCCTACAAAATCGCGCACTCAATGCATTTTTCTTCGGATACAATACAGTTAGCGATTTTACTATAACTACTAATTTTCCCGCGCCCGCGAAAGTGTCAAGATGACCACATTTTATAATTATAACATAAATATTGAACTGCTTTTTTATATTTTTTGAAAATATGATACCGTGTTAGGCGTCGATACGCCCCTTTAGGTTTTGTCTATTACATTTACCCAACTGTTTATTTCGATGCAATAGTAATTTCTCAATGTATCTACTCTCTTTTTTAATATATGAAAAACGGATTAGGTACACCTAGCATAGACCGTTTACACGTCGTGCCCGCAGACCAATATGATACTATACATGCAAATATTGGACTAATGTGTTGTTATTGTCGATTGTTTAACCCACGCATTGTCCAATTAAACTTTTAAAAGTCCTAATGGGTATAAATTGTGTATTTTTTTAGCATAACATGCTACTACTGCTTTAATAAAGACTGTTGGAGCATGTAAAACTGATGTGTCAACAAATGTCTATTCAAGTAAACACAAATTAGGATTTTGTTATAAGTAATCTAAATCGACCATGTCATGCCTTGTCTGAAACCGGCTGAGATGCCTAAACACTTGTGTGTCTTATAGTCTGCTGTCACAAACACGCATATTTAGGCAAATATGTCTGTGTTAGGTCAATTTGTCCGAACTACAGATCACAATGTCTGACATGTATACAAATTTAATATTCTCAAGAAAAATTATTTTCTTAGAAACCAGCGAATGTATAACGACATCAGTTATAGAGCCAAGGACTTTATAAACACGTTCGAACAATGCCACTGTAACAGCTACAGCTGTCGTAACTGTGATCACACAGGTGGTAGGTTAGAAGTGTACATTTATACAAGTTTTTTTAAACTTATTTGATACTTACTTCTGTAGTGCTGAACTGCATTTATATAATGATACTTTCCGCTTATCTCTGGCATCAGTACAATTATTTTATTATTCAATTATTGTTCAAATGCTCCTCCGTTTTACCATGCATGTATAACTAAATTATGCTAAGATGTGTGTTTGTGTAATAATTTCCTAACCAGTTAGCATAAATGATAGGACAATGGCAATCTTTTTTATCGGATACTCGAAGTTAACCTGCAATTTTGATTTGACACTCAATGTCAGTTTGTTTGTTGTTTTATAAAATAAACAGCATCTTCAAGCAATATTATGTATATGCATTATATTCATATACATGCCAGTTGTAATATGCTAATACTAATCTAGCATACGACCATTAGCATTTTCCTCAGAAAACTACACCACAACTGAAAAAGCAAATGTTCTAACAACAACGAATGCTAATATTACAATGACTGTGGAAAGCGAAGACACTGGCGACTTATATTTCAACAGTAAGTAAACTAAAATAATATATCGTCCCTTTAAAGCCAGATGATGTCATCAACATATGTGCAATGAAAGGTGATAGTACCTTCTGGTTTTAAATTTACGATATGTCAGTCAGATGTAAATCGTTATAAAACTTCTACAGCCACCAAACATGCAGCTTCTGAAATTAGTAAACTGTAACAAACCATAATAAAATGCATAGGAGTGTAACTGATAAACCGTTTAGTTTGCACAACATCCCATAATTCAGTTAAATGCACCGTTGTGTGAATCTTCAATTACAACCGGACCGTCTGTTATTTATTGTGCACGTTGATTGGGTCACGATGAACTGAAGATGAATTCTTATCGAATACACATAGGTCGAACACAATTTAAGACTTTCATACAAATATCGAAGGTATAAAATAGTATATGTTCATATTCGTAAAGTGTTTATTTTTTACTCCAGTTGAAGGCTAAATTGACACGTTAGAGTAACGAAACGCCACTATGTACATCTTAGGTAACAACACATAATTATAGTATATTCTCACAGAGTGCTCCGGGTCACGTTTCAATGGTTGCAATGCCACGCAAATATACCTCTCATATGCACATTGAGTAGTCTTTCTCTAAACTACATTGTTGGTGATATATTGTTACATCATCTTTTTAATTTGCATAAATTAATAATTCTTATTAAACCGAATCATAGACTAAGTCCATGAACTTGTCATACGACCCTCGTATAAAATAACTGACATGCGTGTTGCTGTGTTTTGTTTGTATACATTGTTGCTGTTTTGTTTTAGTTTATTTGTGCCTATGTCTAAAATAGTATGGCTGAAGTAATTGAGCCATAAAATTGTAATATTTGTATCACTAATTTAGTATGAATGTGTAAATACATGAGAACAATCGGTTGACTGTTTCTGTATTAAACACAACAGTAACATGTCACATAAAACATTGTCAGAATGAACACGATCATGTATATTGTTGAATCTGTGACCGGTTTTCTATGTTCTGTTCAATGCTAAACTACATGTTAGTTTCAAGTTGTTTCAATTATCAAGTTGTATAATTTGTTATGTAACTTACTATAGTTCGATGGTTGTTTGCTGTCAAGGAAATTCATTCATGAACATGCATAGTGTAATACAATGTACAATTAATTATTAAGGAACATGCGCTATAAATACCGTAAATGGATGTTAACTAAATCTTATTTAATGTAATATTATTTTACAGCGTTTTCCGGGAGGGAGTTTATACTCGTCATTGCTGTTGCGTGTTTAGCGTTTGTAATTACAACAGCTGTGTCCATCTACGCATATAGGAAAATTAAAACGCGTTCAAGTGGTAAGTGTTGAAATAGTGACATATACAAATGTGTGTAGTTTGCAAGCATATTTAGTAATATATTTCTTATAATATACTTGTACTTAGCAAAATTACATTTAATCATTATGCTATATACTTTTTTTTGGTAGTCAACCCTTAAATAACTAAAGTTGATAATATTATAACAGATCTTCAAACTACGACGATGATGCTGAGTAGCTTAGAGACGAACCCGGAAGATAACGTGCCTGTTCATTACCATGAAATCGCAGAAATACCAAGTGAGTTCATTGCTTCCGTTTCTGCATTACCTAGCACTTTGAGCACAACGGGAAACACCCAGGGTTATTCAATATCGGCAATGGACCACTACGACAATATAACCATTACGACATCCCAGGAAATTGGTGATATTCCCCCTATAAATACACTAACAGTTATGGACCACTACGAAAATATACCCCGAACGCCATCATTGGAAATGGGTAACATTCCCCAGATATCAAGCAAGACGACGCCGCCGGACCAACAGTCGACATCACGGACTGGGGCCACACTCAGAACAGGGCACGAAGCGATTGCATTTGTGCCATTAGCCGAGATGAACATTTCTGACGGTAAGACAACAACATGATGTTATGTCTTGTATACATTTCACATGTGAACTAATTTAAATGTGTTTAAGTTAATAAACTTCACATTAAAGCATGAACATGTTGTTGTTTTTTAAGTTAGCTATTTCATGTAGGAATGTCATTCCAACTTCTATAAGATGCTATGAATGTGTATGTATTTTACTTATATATTTTCAGGTACGGTCACAGATTCAGAAATCCATAGGCATGTATCTTGACATAGGTCATTTATTACATAATTGAACCATGTGGTTGTTCGTTTTATAATACCCTTTCTGACATGATATGAATATTTTGTTTGGAAATGAACTTATCGCTAATTTTAAGACTTAATATATTGGTATCATTTTACGTTTGCATGGCAAAACGACGATTTCAAAAGATCATCCATAGATCCAACATAAAAGTGACCAAATTGTTCGATTCAGAACAAAAACATTAAGATTATATAAATGCATGTAATATTTAAACGCAAGATTTCACAACGAGTTTTAATGTTAAATGTTAAAAGTTGGTCGCAATGCATTAACATAAATCAATACTGCCTCAAAACCTAAATTAAATGAAACTGCACTGGCATTGTGCTTTCAAACATAAACTCTAAACGTTTCTATAAATGATATGTTTGACGAGTAAATAACTATATTATTCTATGCCATACAGGACGGATGCGGAATGCGGTCGTTACGAGAATCTCGATCGAACCGGACGTGATGACAAATCGCAGTACAGCTCGCTGGTTTGAAGCCTGTAATGAAAAAACACAAGAAGTCGCCGTAATTTATATGTTGTTACCAAATTTGTGTTGTTGTTTTTTCAATTGGTACCAATGATCAAAAAATTTTTATTTTGCAGACATTTGGTACTGTACAGATAAACATGTTCACGGCAAAGCCTTGATAAATGTGTACATAATGTTGCGTTGATTTTTTCTTCACATGTATCTATTTTGAAAAGCAATGTATTTTGTGTATCAATAAGTATGCTACGCGATATATCGTTTTTCATTTGTATGTTTGTTATGTATGTAGTTTAGTAATAAGTATTGCAATACAATCAACACGCATTACATTTTCGATAATTATATCGTGTATGCTATAATGTGTTATGTGCATATATGTATATGTGTATGTATATGTGTTTAATGTTATAACTTTGTATGACTTATACATCTAATTACTGTGATTCATATATGCTACGTTTTGCTGTTTTACCGTATTTCTATGTGTACATTGTACGTGTATAGTATGTTTTGAACATATGTGTTCTTACTAATTTGTTTAAGGATATTATATTTTGCCAACATTTGCTTGTCTGTATGATCGTTTTCTACGTGACTTAAACTGTTATGAACGGATGAAACTTGTTGTGAGATAAATACATTCACTGTATGTATTACACAGTTTTACTGGATTTGACATATCAAATATATTTGCAATAATCAATGGCGGTACACGTGAACATTAGTTTATCAGTTTTGACTCCGGCAGGTCGCCAACGTAACAGTAACAATAGTCGGTAGTTTCGTTGAACAATGACGACCTTTCGACTTTCAGGTTTAATTTCCGGACCACATCAATCAACTGTAGATAGTTCTCGTTAGCAAGTGTTAATATTCGCTGCCATTCTCTTTTTACAATGGCCAATGTCACTCCGACATGATCTTAACCCCGTTTACTTTGCACTGTTCGGTAAGGTTATGAATGGCCGGAAATAAACCACTGAAACTATTGTGATCAATCACAAATCTATTTTCCTTTGATACACGTACGTTCAGCTAAAATACAAAAATGGCGGTCATTTGTATTATTATTTCGTTTGTTTAAACCCTATACTATTTGTTTCTAAACAAAACACATATACCGTACATGTAATTGCTCTAAATAATGGGACACTGAACTGTATTTTTGTCCCACTATTAAGGGACATAAATAATTCGAAAGTGTGTCCCAGCATTTAGGAAAATATATGATACAAGTTTTTATCTGTATATTTAAATCAATGACTTGAACCAATAAATTATTTATATTTGTTTGGGTTAATAATAGCTGACTGAAATATTAAAAATTTAATTATAAATAATTAAAAGGAATGTGTTGTAGTAGACTGACGTTGATAATATCAATTATTTCTTGCTGGGATCTTATTGGTAATTAATTGAGAAGCTGTTTTTGAGAAGACCATGCGCCAGTAGAGTACACAGTTTGCACCATATGTCAACTGAATGTAACAATATCCCTGATGGAGTACATTGTTGTGAATATATAAGTAAGATAAAAAGACCGTGTCAAGTCGCTATGCAACCAGCGTAATGGCAGGGTATGTAATGTGTATACAGTAAAACATAAGGCCATTCTTTTTATATATTTTGTTTAGCGTCTACCTCATTTTGTAAAACCTAGCTACCTATTCACAAAAAAACAAACAAACTAGTTCTTGATCTTGATAATAGAAAATGGAATAGTTTGTATGCTTTAACAAAAGAAATGACTAGTTGAACGACTATCATTAATGACATATTGAAATACACAAGTTTACATAAATTGAGCATAATAACATATCATAAATACACAGTTTTATATAAGGGTTCATGTCATTTTACAAAAAGGTAAAAATTATATGCAAGTATTGTCAATGTGAGGCACTTCGTCATTATTATAATAAACTAATTGCAGAGGCCCTTTCTGAGATCAAAGTTTGTTGTTACTCTTTCACATTGTATGTATGTGTGTGCCTGGTGGAACCGCTTTGCTAACATTGTATGTTGCGTTCAAATAAACCTGCAGTGATTGTGATTAGTCCTTTCAAGGCTCCTTGTCAGCCTTAACTGGTACACCATTAAGGAAGAAATAATTGGTTGCCTGATGCCATTCGATCTTGTGGAATTGTTACTATTGACTTTATTGATATCACAGGCCAAATGTTAGCTATTTGGTATATCATTACTCAAGCCAGGTGAATAACTTTCTGTGCAGCCGTGCGACGACTTGTCTATGGAACGTCCTTTCCAGTGTCGGTGAAACCATGCATAGGGTTTGTGCTAACCTTATTGTCATCTAACCCCTTGACTAAGAAAAGTGGTGTCCAAGGAGAGTGTACTGTAGCACTTGTATAGGTTTTGAAGCCATGACTCAATTGTTGTTATACAGTACTTTCATTCTCAGTGATACCCCGCTGCTTAGGGACTATTTGATTACCTACTGAGATACTAGTTAACCGGGTGATTAATGTGTCAAAAAAAATGCAAAGATTAAACATCTACTTGACAAGAACCATCTCGTCGTTCTCGGGCTGAGAAAAGTTGCTTTCCGAACATGTATGTTTTTTGCAGTATATACTGATTTTCGAGGCTTGAATATGCGTGGTTGATTCGTTAATGCAACTGCCAACACGCCAGTAAAAAAGGAAAGCTCTGACGAACTTTGTAAAATGTGTTTTATTGACAACACTGAACTATGGCAATGTTGGAACCAAGGGCGACAACTATTGTATACAAAGGGTTAAACCTCACCAATACTATTGGCACTATCTTTAGTCTATTAAAATGGCATATGAATATCCGGAAAGGCAAGAAAACGCACAATGGTGGTAGTAGCAAAAGTAAATATCATTAATACGAGTTACTAGACGCTCCATTTTAATCGCTTTTAACTCTTATCAAAATGTTTCTTTTTTCGGCTGACGGAATTCAAAACCGACTCGTACGCGGACGCTTTACAAAGAAATAAAACAGAATGGCCCATGGTATTATAAAGGGTGTCCCAATATTTAGTTTGTCCCAATACTAAGGGTAATTACGGTATGCAACGTGTATAAAAAAAACAACATCTTTGTCTGAATACGGGTATTTGTATGTTCCATTAGCATCGGGAACATTACGTGACTAACTATTAAACTATTTCAATTTTGTATTTAATAACTTTTGGTGATTTATCTATGTGTGTATAACATCAATGCTCTGTTTATGCCGTGTCGTGTAATCGTCTAGTATTTATTTATGCTATGAAATTTGTCAAATAGAAAACCAAGTGGCAAATACGTTTCTATTCAAGAGTAGTTCTCCAAAAAGTGAACATAAACTTATAAATGTTTATAACTAGAACGACCAGCTACTTCCAGTCGGCTTATGTGGTACGTTCACACTAACATGTAAATATGTTTCCATGCAAGTTTTCAGATGCTCATTGGTTCGTCCATGACAGAGTTCGGACGTTAAAGACCTAGGTTCATAATAAATATATATATCACATAATTATGGCATATAACGTCCATAACAATCTCGCCCAATATTAAAATGTTTCTTTTAAGCGTTTGTATCCAAGGCGATTGAATGATGTGTACCTGATATCATTATTAATTTGAGAAGCAGTATTATTTTTAATTTGCATGTAGATCAATGTATATTGTGATTAGTTCTGAACAGAGTTTGTTTAGAACCCAAATGCTTAGCATTTACTGCTCCATAGCGGTTTTAGCCATTCTTGGTTGTTATGTTTTGTTGCGTTTGTGTTTGTTGTTTGAACGATTATTGTGTGTATTATGTTTAAAAATAGTACAGACCACTGACCACTGAGGATCTCCTCGCATTAAAGTGACCGACCAGTCAACCCACAAACGTTGAACGGACAGAAGCCGATGGTCACTATAATGCGAAGAGGTCCGAAGTAGTATGTGCTATTTCTTATATTATATCGCACATTTGTACAACATAAGTTTTAGATAAAATCATAAAATATCACAATCATAACACAAAGCACTAAACATTTATTTAGTTTTTGCTGAGATATACAGCATGTTTTTTTTTAAGGCAAAAATAATTTAAATTGCACGTCCTTGTTTTTGACCCATTTCGTCAACTTGTTTTTTTGGAACAGCGTGTGACAATAAGGTCATTTCAAACATTTAGACAGCGTCACGCTATTTTCGGTAAACAATCACCATAATTTATGTAGTCGCACATTTATGTATAGAGCATTGCAAAATGTTCATTTGTGAAACGCAATTATTGTAATTGTATAATCGTTAACAACTAAATAAATCTCGATACGCAAATAACGATCGTAGAAAATCGAAAATATTAATGAAACGACTCCCAATACTGCGGTTTCAAAAAAACTACAGCTAAGCGGGCACCCACACAAAATAGTGCCTGCTGGCTCCGGGCACTATACCTGTTTTTATCGGCCCGCTAACTGGCATTTTGGAATTAAACTAAATAACATACCGTTGACTTGTATATACCCCACGAAGAAACATATTTATATAAGATATAATATTGTTAAATGGTGCATCGCCTTTCATGTTAAAATGGATGCAGCTGTAGTTTCATTAATACAATTATTTATTTATCTCATCGGTTAATACCATAGTCCAATATTATATATTTCCTCAAATTATTTGATACTTATTGAAATTTGTGTAAACACCCACATGTTTGCTTTAACTGCTTGCGAGTCTCAAGTAAGACTAGTTTGACGCCTTGTTTTAGGTTCAGACCCAACTTCTGTCTATCCTACCAGGATGAATGGTGTTGTGGAAAATACATCAAATACACTCGGGATTGCTGCATATAAAACAGGTATTAACTATAGTGATATCTGACAGCTTCATTAAAAACAGAATGATAAATCATGTGTGCGTCATATAGCATGCCACTGTTAGCTAGCTAATTGATGTTATATATATATATAATGGAGTGTGTCGTTTGCAATGTATATATAATGTGTCTAACACGTGCTACTTGTGCTTGTTAAGGCGATGATGAAATCATCAGTTGCAAATAAATGAGTGTACACACGTTCATTGTAACACAATAATGTAAATATGCGTACTTATGTGTCACTTATCTTTGTCATCGAAGCTGTTATGCAAATGATAATCTATGCATTTATGTGCAACAAGCTTAAGTAATAAAATACCAAATAGGGTAATACAGAATATTATATTGGTATTGAATAAAGATCAAGTTTATCTTGCGATGTTAAGAAAATGAACAGCACACTTTTCATTTTCGAGTCGAGCTTGATAAAATTGATCTTTATTCAACTCTTACCTAATTTTTATTTATCCCACTTTTTCGCATTAAAACTGATGCATTGCATTCAGTACTCTGATTTATATTTAGCCATGATCAAGGTCAGTGTATTACTCTCGTTCCATCAAAGACAAACATAAATACTTATACTCGATTAAATCATCATTGTAATGAAACATTAAACGATAATATATCTTTGATTTTGATTTGATTTAGTTTTGTTTGCATATGTCTAAGATTTTAAACAAATATATGATTATTTCACGGAACTACATTTTTACATTTCTTGCAAAAATCACACACTTTAACTTTATGTTCTTAACAATGAAAATGTGGTTTGTCGATTTTTACCAGTATTGCTTTTTACTGCATTTCGGTTGACCTAACGAAACTCCGGATATCACAAACTAATTAAATTATATTGAAGTTCTAAATATTGCACAAACCGCAAAAAAATCAAGAGAATTTGTTAGACCGTAAAAAGGAATATTGCTGCGAGCTAGTGTTGAAGTGACGTGGTTCGTTGGGTTTTCTGTTGTCAACATTTTGCGGCAAGGTCAGAGGCCGCCAATTGAAGACTGAAGCTTGGACGATACAGTGCTAGAATTAAGTGTGCTCTTATGATTTCGATATTCAGACATTCTGACAGTCGGTGTCAATGCAGTTATTGTAGGCAACGAACGAACATTTTTGAACTTGAAGTATCGATACATGTGTGTTTATCCTTAATATTTGACGTTCCCAATGCGTGTATTTTGTGCAACAGTTTGACAACAGATGATATATAACTCTTTTCGTATCCTTAACGTTCATTAAAATTGACAGAAAATGCACGTTGTTCTTATTTCACCTAATACTAAACACAACTGACCTTCAGTTCTACCGAGCGGAAAAAAGTAGCCCAGTCTGTTTCTAAATAAAACTGTTGTATAAACTCCCACATGCTTAATACAATTTAGGCTTACACCACGGGCTGTCCAACCGATTCCGCTGTAAAAGTGGGATCAATATCATTTTCTATATATTAACATCATCGATTATTATATGAAACATCTAATAAACAATGTTGTTTGAATGTACATATGTACATGACATGTTATTTGTAACAGGGTCCAATGAAATAAAGACAACTACAACATTTGAGGAATTTTCAATGGAAACAGACATTGGTTTGAAACAGTTGGAAGATGATAAGAAGAAATCAGAGGAGATGCATCCTTTGACATTTGGTAGTAATGCCTCATGCACGGTTCTTTAGTGGTCAGGGACCAGTGCTCGAAATGTTAACGGCCAATTAATCTAACAGCCAGTTAACTTTATATTTAAATGAAGCAAATACTACAAGCAACTTGTTCATAAAACATTGTGTACATTATTGAGCATACATTGTATATAGAATAAACTTGCAGTTTACAAATGTTACGTCTCATTAACATAAATAAATAAATCCAAATGGTAACGACTGTTAGCTTAATTCGCCGTTAAATTTTTGAGCAACTCACCCCAGATCACAGACATAGTTTCTGTGCAATGACGGATCACTGGCAATCTTCTTCCATTGCGCGGTGAAGAGGCGATATTTAGTTTCAAAAAAGTAAAGAAAATCTATTTAAATCAAAGTATTTTATCTTGAAATTTGACATGTTGCAAAGTTATAAATACGGTGAAATTTGATTAGATTTTACCTGAGTATTTGCTTTCTGGTGAGGCCATACACAGATTTGAAAGTTAAATCTGTGTAGTAGACCGAAAGGATAGTAATTTAATTACCTAAAATACTACGCGCGAATGTATACACATCAGTGTTTATCGGTGTGTACGCAATGTCTAATGCACGGCTATATTTGTCAGCTTGTTTATTCAGATGTAAGGTTTTATAGAAGAATGTTTTTTTGCACTTGTCTTATACCTTGATTGAATGTTATTTTATCAACGGCGTATAATTAATACTTTTATTGATGTTTTGTGTACCCGAATTTAAAGCGAATTGACTAATGTGAACGTGTGCATACGTTGTGACTTATTCACTTTGTTGGTTAAGAGCCTGATATTGGAGTATTTTGAAAAGATAACTGCATAAAACTCATAGTCTCCGGATCAAATCGAGGACACCATGTCATTTCACACTTAGGAACCATACAATTGCTTGTGCTGCAAATGTATTAACACCGTACAAATTATATTTGACAGGCTTCCACAAACAGAATTTAATTGGCATCGTTAGCGGCGCATTGGCGTTGGCGATTCTTTAGGCCACGGTATCCATTTGCATTTACCGGAAACTCCACATTCACCCAGGTGTGTATATATGTGTTAACTAGAACGTTTTGTAAATTTGTAAAGCACTTGCAAATATATGTATACAGCACGAGTAAATATAAATAAGAGTGCAAATTATATCAATATAGTAAACTGTAATACTCATTGACAACATATTTAATGTGCACGTATCAGCATGTTTGTTTATGTTTATCAGTTTGGCTACTCTATCCATAGATAAGTCAAGTTAAGGTATTCCTTAATAGCACTGTGGATATGACCAAACTAGCTGCAATAGTTTAACAAACAATATCCTTGAGGCAATATAAGCCGATCCTTTGGACATGTAACTGTCATTTATTGTAGCAGTATTTTAATATATTGCATGTGTATACTATACGAATCATAATTATAACTAAGTAAATAATTGTGACTTAAACTTAAACGTTTGAACCCGACATGGTATGTCGTAAGTGTGGTATACATCTGTTTTCCATAGTTAGAACATGTCATTAACAAAAGTTATAATTTTATCTGACATAATTACAAATTTTCAAGCATGTAATTTCAATATGTTTCCCCGAAGGAACCAATCCACCGGTTACTGCCAGATTTAATACACCTAGAAGGCCAGGAACATTGTACGCTGAAATACCAACAGATGCGCATGATTACGACAGTATCCCACTTTCAGCTGTTGCCGATAGTACACGTTCGCCAAACAGTACAAGTATTGCACTAGATAATTTAGACGACAACGAAACATTAACCATGTCTATGCATCAGTATGATAGTATTCCAGCCGCTTCGCAACCAACGACTGATGAAAGCGTGTTTATGGCTGCTTCTGAGTTGAACATCATGCAAAGACCGGACAGTTCAGTGAACACTCAAGGTAAGCATCATTCAAACTGGAATGCACCGGTTACAATATATGATTGGATTCACATATTGCTGATTATATAATTATAATAGTATGGAATTACTGTTATTTACATTATCTTAAATGTCTTTATGCAATCCATATATGCAAATTAGGGGGCGGGTGAACCTCAAAACGGTTTACATCCTCGGTGCATTGATAGTTTCTGTATATGTTTCAAATGTTGTGTGGGTACTTGCCGTCAGTAATGAATGAATACTTCTTTGTTAAGGCGCAGTTTTTTTATTGAATATTTATTCCAATATTTGAAAACTCGTATCCCTACTAGTTTTATATGTTTCCAGTTGCATATCATATACAGAATTTATTTAATATTTGAAAACAAAGGTAAATACAAGGTTTTATTTTGTCATTGGCAATATCAAAGCTGTACATGTGATATCATATTAGTTATGCGTTTTTTTAATTTGAATTATTTGTACATATAATTGATGTTTAAATTTATTACAGAAACTATGCTAGGATGCGAAGATCAAACGTATGTAACTCAATTTTTCTACATGTATGTGTTACATGATATATGCTTATACATGAATGTTCACATTGCTTGAACATGTACGTTGTGCGTCACGAGATTTTAAAGATGACAAATTTAATTATGTCAATTTTTTTTTTCTTTTAGCACTGGAACAGTTTGGTACGAGAATCTACGAGGATCAGAAATGCACGAAAGCTCGTACCTAACATGTACAGTTTAAATCAAAGACAAAGTTCTGTCAAGGCTCCAAAAATTCCAAACTATTTTCTAAAAGCATAATGGATTTAATTGTTATGTTCAGAATATAATAATTATTAAGATTACACCGAATTAATTTGGTTCGATTGCGTCTATTAACTATTAACAGTTTCGAGTCAATTTCCTTATTAAAAAAAAGAAATTGATTTCTTAAATAACATTGCAGCAGTAATCCTATTAATAACCCAATTTGGGGCACGTGACAACATTGTCCAACAAGAAGCAAACCACAAACACGCACACGATTCGATTAGATTGAATTGTTTCAAAACTTGATTTAAATTAACTTCATTATGGCGGATTTCTTTTTTTATGTTGTTGTCTTTGTTTTGTGTCGTGCAAATGTCAACTTTAAACCCAAAAGCTATTTCCAAAAATGAGTATCATACACATATTACTCAACATTTTTATCAAATCAGTGTCTTCGAATATCACGTGAATAATGTAACCAAAAATAGCACGTGGTGAAGCTTGTAAAGATCGATTAATCCGTTCACAAGTTTGTGTGTTTAAACGTCACTGGCCAAAAATGGAGATCAAAATGAAATGTGACTGTCTTGTGGTTTGCAACTAATTCCTTTTATATATTAAAGCTGCACTTATGTCTAATATTCGTGTTGTGGAATGTTAATTCTTTGAATTAATAACAGATACTAAACACTCGTATCATGTGCTGTAATTTGCATATTTGTATTGCTATAAAATGAACATTTATGTGTTGTTCTTACTTTATGTACATCAACTGGGAAGAATGAAATGTGACGTCTTTATTGCAATGGTATTTCTTTGTTGTGGTCAGCCAACTTCTCATTACCTATCTCGTTGTTTCAGAATTGATATTCTTTTTTCGCCATACCTTACAAACTTAATATTGAATGCTACTATGAAAACAAATAAAATACAATGAAATACAATAAGCAATATACGCATGATACAATGTTTTATGTACATATTTTCAATAAAGACATTTCATATTGATCTCTGAGCTGTATCTGCAATAACGCGGTGTAAATAACATATGGAGCGCTTTCATTGACTGCATTTCCTTTAAGTGACCAATCGCATGACGTTATTATGGTGAAATGACTTCGACAACGTGAAATGTTGTCACGTCAGTACACAACTTTTAGGATTTAGCAACATCTTTTGGTAAAAGTATAAGGGTTTTATTCGTTTAAAAGCATGTGATACAAAACAATTGACACTTGTTGTCACTGCATACCATGTGTTATTAAACTCGTCTAGGAAATTAGTTAGTAAGCTCGCAAAACGGTCGCTTAAGTACAAGATTCCTGACCTGGTTTAATAAAATATGGTACGAAATGACAACTCTTGTCAGATCCTATATTTATTTTTAAAAATCTTAATTAGTAGTCAACACCGGGCCAAACAGTGATACATACAGAAATCCCGCATCTTTAAGGAATTTGATTGCCTAATTAGACAGGGCAAGTAAAGTGACGCAGCTTCGCAGCTAAAATAAGTGGAACAGCAGCCATGTCAATGCCTTAACGAGAAAACTGTTATTGCAAACATTTTTTAAGTTAGGTGATTGAAATACTCATAAGAGAAACACTGGGTTTTATGGTGCTGTCTGACCTTAGCGGGTACGTGTCAATTGTATGTGTTTGCTAACTTTTACAAGTCCTCATCGTCTGTATTTTTCAAACACATATTCAACTTCTAAACACTACTTTCGTATGGTGGCATTTCCTTTGAAAATAAGCTTTGTCAAATCATAAGTAAAATAAATAAAGTATACTTTACCACTGTAGAACTCGTATCAAAACTTAATTTAAGTTATTGCCTGATCACCAATGTATATAAATCCTATATCGTTATTTATAACTATTTCATTATGGATATATATGAACTGTTACCGGGTACCCTTTCATTAGCATTTGGGAACAGTAAAATTGTTTTCCTGAAGTAGAGGTGGCAACTTTTAAACCGTTGTCCAGGGGCCGTTAAGCCGATGGCAACAGTTGAAAATGTTGCCCTCAATACTGAAGAAAAACAATTTGACTGTTCCCAAAATGACTATGATATATCTGTTTTATTATCTACTTGAAATAATAAATAAAAGAAAATATTTAATTGTTTTATGTTTTCATGAAAACTAACAGAACGATAATCAATAACCTGGGTCCTGCGTTTAAAGTCAGTAGCAGTGAGTGTTATCATACAGTTACATTGCTCCCTTTGAATAATGCTTAGGCAACATAACGAAACAAAAGCGAAATGTTGCCATGTTGAGAGAAGTTTGTTTCAACAAAGTGGTATACAGTTGAAAACGCGTAATTACAGTGCGTATAGTGAAGTAGGTAATACTTTTGACTGTGTCCTTCACGCGCCGGTGTTTACCCACAAACTATTTATAGACGAAACATCTAAAACTCTTCAATTTTTCGTTACTGCTCGTGACCAATATAAAATACCGAAGTTTCCTATACAGTGTATAACGTTTACAGAAATTGACGAGCATGTTCTTACTCAGTCTCTCTGCATTCGGTCTTTATAAATATGTGTGTTACCACTTGCTTCTGTTTCACCATACATATGCATGCAGCTTCAAATTCTGAAATGTTTATTTTCATTTTTTAAGTACTAAGTTGCATATTTTGTAAAAAATACATAATTATATTATTGACATTTTAAGCTGCAGTGTCATCTTAAGCCTATCGGCCTCAAAAAACAGTTCAAACAGTAATCCCTCCTTGGGCGAATAGTTCTGACTGTTCCCGAAACACGCATGTGATCACTATATTTTAATATACTAATAAATTAATACATTAAGCGGCGTGTTGTGTAAAGACTGGGTTAATGCACGAGCGTAAAATATCGTCCCGGATCCGCCTGTGCAGTCCGCACAAGATAATCCAGGACGGAACTTTCAGCCTTGATGGTATTTTCTGTTTCAAGGAAGTATCTTCTAAACATATATCCACTGTAGACGGAAAGTGCAATAGTAAATTTTACGAACGAAACTATACACCATGCTTATTGTTTCCTGAAATCAACCATTTGTAATTTAATTTCGAGTAACTAAACATAATAGATTTACAGGTGGTTCATTTTAATAGTGATAAACAGTGGATTTCAATATGCGCCATATTTATATTGTTCGAAATTTGTATCAAGGTTAGAAACTAGAAACTGAAATCTCCAAAAGGTCCTAAAGTAAAAGAGCAGGATGTTTTTCGATACTTTTTTTAAATAAATCCTATCGTATGTTTTGTTTAAGAAAGTGCATCTAACTTGTCGTAATCCCCCATAAGAAACACAAAATGTATACGGGATTTCAACAAAAGCGGCTTCAATTTTCAAATAAAAAAGTCGGTGTGTTGATACATCAAAATGCGCAAAAGCCAAGTCGTTGGCCAAAAATAATTATTGAAACCAGTGTTCTTTATGCAAAATGTCACTTTACATAGTGAAACATGGTTAAGTTACGGCTTACTTCTAAGTTGATTATTAAAATATGTCCCACTATAAACTGGTATCTCACCTCAAAATATCTTTTGAGCTAAGTTTCTATTTTAAATTCAAATTTTAATTTTAGTTGTGAATGTTAAAATTACGTCTGGGAGTACCAGTAGCTCTGAAATGTATCTTACATCTCTCCTAAAACATAACGTTTCGTAGACTGTTTGTGCAAGACAAATACTTTATTCCAATTTTACATACATACTTACTACCCACTACTATATTATATACACTCCATGGCGTAACATTAACTAAGAACGACTTTATAATACAAATGTATACACTCAATGGTTAACGTCAAACGTAAAAACATACAATCAAAATAACAATAAAGTATTTCTCTTGTTAGACAATGCCACCCTGATTACTTAACAATACTAAACATATAACACATGTCTGGATATGGAGGTTGATGAAAAACACAACTGGATTTTAGAGCGGCTACATAATAACGTCATATAATTATAGAGAATACATGGTTGGCGCTGGGATGGAAAACGTTTTTCAGATGAGGCTCAGGGCGAGCTTTACACGTATATAGTAAATACTGGATGCGAGTTTCTTTCAATTTAAATAATGCAGTGTTATAGGAATATAAACGTGGTCAGTGTTTTAGAATTTTTTTGTTTTCAATTGGTGTTGTGTTTTGTGTGTGTGTGTGTTTGCGATGAGTTTGGGCGGAGAAAAACGTGACTCATCGTTTTAGACTGATCATCTTAATTATAATTATATTGAAATATGTTTGTATTATGTTAATCAAGTCCAAAACATTGGTGGGATAAAGTTAGTGCTGTTGTTTTTGTGTTTGTTTTCCGATGGGTTTGGTTGGATGAAAACGTTACCTAAATGAATGTTTTGGTAATTAAAGCTCATATGTCTAGAGTATTAGGTATATATTGTCCAAATATATTCCTGTAAGGTATAATTTCTTTATTAAATTAAAAGTGTGACGAACTGGTAGGGTTCAAATAGGTTCGATCAGTTACCTCCCGTAATGCTACATTAAAAAAGTTGCTTCCCTTTATTGTAAATTTACCCATGGAATTAGATTTGACTTTCCTGCTAAGTTCTATATTCTTAGTAATACATGTATGTATTCATTGCTGTGCTTTAACAGCATTTGATATTTGCACACTCTATAATTGCTGCAAGTCCTTCTCGTTTGGTAAACTGTTATCCATGAACATTTAGCGAAAATATGCGAGCAGGAATTCCTCTATATAAAATACTGTTCTCGCGTGATCGTATATCCTAAAGTCTAAAGTGAGAACCAACACCTTATTAATACAAAGTTACGTAGGCACATGTTGACACTCGAAATCACGGACATTTACTTCTTTGGAAATGACTCACACGTTTAGTCAACGCTTGTGTTACACTGTGTCAATTGTTTATTCATGTTAAACCTATTTATGAATTTTACTAATGATGAATCGTGACATTTCCGATTCTCATCAAAATGTCATATTACAGCTGAACACTTAAAGCACGGTCGGCCATCCAACGTCTTGACAATCCGTACATACCATTATAGTTGCGCATTCATGTTATAATTTATAATCGCGTAACAAACACTGACCTATATCTCAAGATGGATCATAATACAAAGTTCTTATCGATAGAAACGTCTAAATGTTCACATAAGAATCCAGTCTGAGTAAGTAGTAAATAAATAACTTTTCTTGTAACCAAAACGTTTTCTAGGTTTTTACAGACATCTTATACACATATTTTCAAAATATTGGCATACGAACGATGATCACATTTTCCATACATACATAATGAAAAAAAAGGGTTAATCCTAAAGTTTTACAACATTATTCAGGGTCTTTCCATGGAAATGGTATTATCTTGTTAAATTGCTCACAAGCTTTATTTGTACATTTCTTGCCATTTGGGAAATCACATGCGTACTCAAACGATGTTGATGCCAATGCTAAGATCATTTTGCATGTGTTCATGTTCTATGTGCACTATTCATGTAAATGTAATATAAGTAATGGATTGAAATGCGAATTACACAAACATATTAATTTATTGAAATCTATTTAGCGCTTTCAAAGAATACACTTGAAGATTAAACACATTTCGTAGTTTGAAAGCCTTGGTAACATATATGCAAGGTTATTATCAGTCTTATTTTCTTCAGCCTTCATTAACTCAAGACATTAACTCCACATTTGGTATTTTCCAATAATATTTACCTATATACAATTTTCTAATTTCTGCACAATTATTTCATACTATAACAAAGTGATACTCGCTTTCCATTACATAACACCTATTGCATCGTATTTCATCACGTAGAATTGAATCAGGTTTATGCCATCGCCTAGCCTCAACTTCTAATCTGTGCATGCAAACTCTAAGTCGACTGAGGTCACTTCTAACCTTACATATTTTAACATTTTACAAGTAAGGTTGCTATTGAAATTCACACAACTTGTAGACGTTCTAGCTCTAGACGAAATATTAGCTCTAACTACTTTCTCACCTCTTGTAGTACACAGAGTTGTTTTTATCTAGTTCATCATATACACCATTGTACATATATATACATATAGCACATATGTAGTATTATTATATGTGTATATAATGTATTATACAACATATAATATATATAACAATAAAGTTCACCATATACAATGTTATTTTGAGTGTTAGGTCTGAGTATCCTTTTGCAAAGAAAGTAAATGAAGTATTTACAACACAGTAACATTACGCAGGCCCCAAACTTTAAAACCATAATTCAATATTAGCTTATCAAATAAATCAAGTGTATATGTTAAGTTAACATATATGATAGGGTATTTAATATACTAAGACTTCAGTTTATACATCGTATTTGATGCCTGACGTGTTATGGTTTCAAAGGTAGATGTAAAAGAAAATTTCCAATTTTTAAAGACACACAAATGTTTTCTTAATATTCCACCTTTCTTACAGGGCAATATCACTGTCGTGTAAGAATCAACACTTTATTTGCATCAGTCACAAGTTTCTAACAATAACAACATTTTCTTCAAATTAGTTTCTGCCATTATACCAATATCATCTGCATTCAGCAATACAAAAACTTCAACATGCCTAAATCGAGACTTTTGAAACCGTGCAAAATATAGTATTCTTCTATTTCATTTAAGTTCATAGAAAATAAAAAGGGTGATAATGAACCCCCTTGTCGTACACCAACATGATATAGACAAACCTTCTTCAATAATTACGCTGCCCATTGTAAACCTTGATTTAACATTCATAAACACAGATGGCCCTCTATAATTCCAAGTTTAATAAGTTTGTAAGAAATGATATATTTTACCAAAGAGACAAAACCTCAATACAATCCATAAATGCTGCATATAACTTATTTGTATCCTATAACAATGGATTTATCAAACCACGGATAACAAAAATATTATTAACAGTCCCCATAGTTTTTAAGCCCCAATGATATTTTTAAGCCCCAATATTCAACGTACTATTTATCAATTTAGTAAACAATTTACCAAACATACTTAACTACGTAATACCGCTTTAGATTTTCTGGTTGACAGAATGATGACTCTGGGTCGTTTACAGTGCAGTGCCAAATATTACTGAATCATTTCATTGTAATTATATTAATTTGTATTTACATTAACTTTTTCTAACACGACGCGCGCATAGTTATCTATAGATAAATAATACATTTTACCGTTTTCAAACTACCAATAAACAGCGCGAAACAATAGTTACATTAATGTAAAACATAGTTCGCATTGCTATTGCAGAAAATATTGTTAGATCATGTTAGAAGCGACATATCGTTGTGTATCGGCTAATAATCACTGATTTGTCGTTTTAATGCAAATTCCCTCGTGGTTTAATTCATACGAATCAGAACTTCAAATCGTTGTTTATGAGCCGATCAACAATAATAATGCGAACAGTATTTATTAAAAACATATTAAGTTATGCAAAGTGTGAGGTTCTTTGCCGATAATAAACGGTTTTACCCTCAGTGCATGTATGCTTCTGTGTTGTGTTTCAATTTTTGTGATGGCAATTGCTTTTAATACCGAATCACGGTTTGTTAACAGCATAAATATTCTACGGGAATAATATTTTAAAACGAATATTCCTACTAACTTTGTATGTTTTCATTTACAGATCATGTACAGAATTTATGTTAATAATAACACATTTCAAATGAAAAAATATTGTTATGTCATAAGCAAAATCTAAGTATAAGATGTGACATCATTTTGTAACGACAGTAAAACATTTAAGGTTTTTATATTTTCATAAAGTTCTTATAATTTATGTGTGAATATATTTCAGACGATATACGTGAGTCCGAAATTCAAACGTATGCATATCATCCTTCTTGAAATCAAACATGTTAAAAAGTTCACATTGTTTGAATATAAAAACACTCATGATACCTTTATTACATGACATTGTGTGAATGTTGTTTTGTTTTGTAGTGTTAAGATATTAATTAAAAAAGCGATTAATATATATATTTATTTGTCAAGTATAAAGTTAAATAGGTAAGTGAATAATGTGGTGGTTTAGCAAAACAACTAGGAAATTAATGTTTATATTACACATTTAATTGTCAATTATATTTCGTTTAGTACTGAGGCAGTTCGAGATACGAGAATATACCACGACTAGAAATGCAGGAAAGCTCATGTTTCCTTTTTACATCTTCACAAACACCGCAGTTTCATCTCAAAGATTTAGGACAAATCATCTATACAAATTTTAAACCGATTCGAATCGAAGTCGGTTGGTTTGATATCAAAAGTCGAATTGGGACAATCGAGTTATAGATGCATCAAAATAATCGTTGCAGATCAACAAACGATGACTGTTAACTATTTACATTTGATAATGATTCTTATATTAAACAATATTTTAATATTGTATGTATCTGATATTATATGCACATAATTCTAAAAGTTACGTATTTTATGAGATTTCATCAATGCGTTAAACGTTGCCTATAGTTAATTATGTTTTCGCACACAAGTACTTTATTATATAAATATCATAGGCAATTGAGGGGTATAGTAAAAATTGCTCCCCGAGAAGAGTGATGTCAACCAAAACCGAGCGTCGGGGGGGGGGGGTGCAATATTGAATATACCTCTCAACATGCCTAGGCTATTTATTTTGTATACCGAAATAATAAACAATATTTCAAAGAACAAACTAGTCTCACGCAGAAAACCATGTTCTGATTGTCATTGAAAATGCATTTTAATAAGCGCTTACCGATTATAAGCTAAGAGGGTTTATAAGCTAATAGCGATTGTGTTCGGCTATTAATCGGTAATTTGTTCACACAGTAATATCATCGCCAAAAAACAATATATTTTCAGCATTAAGTGAATAAGCAATGTATGATGCACATGCTACTGTACATTGTTTACAAAGAATAGGGTCATCTACGGTAAAGTCAGCGATTATGTTCGGCTATTAACCGCACAATTTGTTCGCAAAGTAATAACGCCAGGAATATATTTTCAGCATTAAGTGAATAAGCAATGTGCTACAAAGAATAGCACCAGTTGCTCTCTTTAAGCCCTCTTCAGGGGTACATTTTCACGCGCGGGGTATATTACATTTCAACGCGCGGGGTATATTACATTTCCACGCGCGGGGTATATTACATTTCCACGCGCGGGGTATATTACATTTCCACGCGCGGGGTGTATTACATTTCCACGCGCGGGGTATATTACATTTCCACGCGCGCGGTAAATTACATTTCCACGCGCGAGGTATATTACATTTCCACGCGCGGGGTATATTACATTGGCATATTAAAATTATACAGGTGCGGGTATATGGGATATTACATTGGAAAAATGAAGTATTTGTATTGTCATCAATAAATTTGATGGCACGAACAGGAACAGCCTATTTATCAAGGTGTTTTCATTGCCCAATCGCGTTAATATTAAACATCTCAACGATCGCTGTTACATTCAAAATATACTGCATTTTGCGTAACACATGCCACATTCAAATGTCTTTTCAAAACACTAACACGTGGCCTTTTTGCATCCTATGGAATAGCTTCTTACACTAATACTTCAACCATTAGAATTGCTTCTGATTGAACCACTGAAATTGTCATGGTTTTTTAGTTCAAATCACAAAATCAGTTCTTTATCTAGTGATCGGGAGTAAATAATTACCATTTAATTTCCTTAGTACGTTAACAATCAACAAATGTGTTTAATAAATAAGATAGTCGTAATATTGCAACTAGCTTTCTAGCGGAACATTAATCTTTATGCTAAGTCAGCAGATGCGGAACAAAATCCCAGACTGGAAATAATTTTTATAAGATTTCTACATTATCGTATTGTATTAAATCAATGATATTCTTGACACAAAATGTGTTCACACAGTAATATAACCAACAATATATTTTCAGCATTAAGTGTACAAGCAATGCATGATGCACATGCTATTGTACATTGTTTACAAAGAATAGGATCATCTACGGTAGGGTCAGCAATTGTTTCCCGCGATTAATCGGTAAAGAATTTCAAATAATAACATTTTAAACCGTGTTCGCCCGTTTAAATCGTTTTCAGCGTTTTTCATCCGTATTCAACAGCTGAATTACTTAATTAACCGCTTTTCAGCGCAAATCGCACGCGCAGTCGCTCAAAGGCGGCGTTAGTAAATAAAAAGCCGTTAGGGTTAGGGTTTTATTTGTTTGTACATTATTCGCCATTGATTCATGGAAGGAATACATTTAGATATGTCATAAAATTTTTAATACTAAGTTTAAAATATTAGTTTAAAGCATATTGCATTAATGCTTATTGATCGTCTACATTTAATATTCAATTTCAAACAGCATAGCAAATAACTAACTGAAATCTAAACATCATTAACAATCCTATTCCTATTTTTACTTCCCATTGGAAAAGGAGTATGTGTGTTTTTGTCATCATTGCACATAATAAACAAGAGCTGTCAGAGGACAGCGCGATCGACTATTCGAAGTATTACAATTGGTACATATTTTGGCTAGTGGAAGGGACATACATTTGTTAAAATACAAAACTTGTGAGAGAAGCCTTGTGTAGTTTATACATTTTTGAAACGAACACTTTAACCAAAAAATATGTGTACAAAGTGTGTATGACTGTCAAAATACTAACAGAGTTATGGGTAATGTTGCATCTGATACTAGAGTTTATGAAAAATGTTATTTCCTAGTTTCGCTCGAATAACTTATGTAGTTTTGAAGTTCCCAAACTTTTGAATATTAAGTTTAACAGAAAATCTTAGTGAAAATGGGGCATAACTCTGTTAAATACAAAATAGAGCTATGGGTAATGTTGCTCCTGATACAAGAGTTGATAACACGGGTTAGTTCCAATTTTCAAGTCAAAAGTTTGTGTAGTATTGAAGTTACAAACTTTTGAATTTAAACTTTAACCAAACAATCTATGAGAAAAGGGGACATTACTATGTCAAAATATAAAAGGAGTCATGGGAAATGTTACCCTGATACTGGAGTTGATGACAAAGGTTAGGTCCAAGTTTCAAGTGAATAACTTATGTAGTTTTGAAGTAACACAACTTTTGAATATACACTTTAACCAGAAATCTAATCAAAAAGGAGCATTACTCAAGTGAATAACTTAAGTACTTTTGCAGTTACAAGCCTTTTGAATAAAAACTATATTAGGTGAGTGTTTGATAAAGATGAAGTTTATCATGCGATGCTTAGAAACAGAAAACCACTAGGTTTGCCGAACGATAAATGTTTTTGCCGACCATGATAAACTGCATCTTTATCCAATTTTATCCATTTATCATATTTTTCGATCATTTTCTGAAAGAGTAAGTGCAACATTCTGCCTATAATTGTGTTTTTGATAATTTAGACTTTCCATTGTCGACATTGTTGCGATCGAAAGACAGTAGACTATTTGGAAAACACCCGACTATCATACCGCGACGTGAAGAAAGTAGTCCATGATGTACTCGCGTTTCTATTGATCGAAACCAATTTTACCAGGTAATTTATTTCTTTTAATGTTTCAAACAAGGAAGCAATCATTTTCTTTCTCAAGAATTGTTAAATAGTTGTGGTACTTGAGTTACTGTCACGCGTGATCATGTTCAGATTTATAAATGGCGATAGGATAGACATGATCTAAAAAGATCGATAGTGTTTAGCTCCAGTTTACACTATGGGTTGTTATTCTATCGATTTACTTGCATTAATAGGATAAAACACCACAAAAAGTTAGTGTTAAGTAAACAGTAGGTGGTGTTTTTACGGCGTTACTAACGCTTTCAACCTAATGTTCGTTAATGAAAATTATTTTTCATTGTGAAGATGAAACAGTAGTGTCATTTACAATGGCGATTTTACAACAACAAAAAAATCACCACACCAACTGTGTGTTATTACGTGTGTTTATATTGCCGTTCATTTAGTAGAACATTTATTTAATGAATTATTTATTTATTATTTGTAAAACGTCGACAAAAAATAGATGCCGGAAGAATACCACTGGTTATTCGGTCACACTGAATCTAGTATTGCTATAGTTGCAATGATCATCGAACAGAGAAAACTCTATTTTGCCGAAAAGAGCTACTGCTAGTCTATTCCCTTTTTCCCTTTAAGATATGAAATACTTAATTACACGAGAGATCGCATTCTGCCTTTTTATATTCAGTTATCACCCTGGTAATATTACTTTATGCATTATTATTCATCATCACAAACAATAGAACAGTCCCGGCTCCAAGCATTCGATTTTTCTTTGCTGTGTTGTTATTTACTGGATGAAACAGTTTCGTAGTTGTTTAATTTCCCCATAAAAAAAAATATTTTCCCTGCATTAAATCATGTCTCGTGGCATTCAAGTGTCGGTATTCAAAAAGCTCTTAAGGAAAACCTTTACTTAAGATGAACTTAGGTTGACATTTTAGCTTAATTTTTTATATGCGAAATCAAAAGATTTATGTTTACAAAATGGTGAAATATGAATCATCTAAACAATATTTACTAGTTTAAAATGTGTAATGTAAAAAGACCTATACATGAAACTGTCAGAGACTGGAGGAATGTAAGGAATGTAAGAAGTAAGAGACTGGAGGAATTTAAGGAATGTAAGAAGTAAGAGACTGGAGGAATCTAAGGAATGTAAGAAGTAAGAGACTGGAGGAATCTAAGGAATGTCAGAAGTAAGAGACTGGAGGAATCTAAGGAATGTAAGAAGTAAGAGACTGGAATAATCTAAGGAATGTAAGAAGTAAGAGACTGGAGGAATTTAAGGAATGTAAGAAGTAAGAGACTGGAGGAATCTAAGGAATGTAAGAAGTAAGAGACTGGAGGAATTTAAGGAATTTATAAAGTTTTCCGTAAGAAGCTTTGTGACTACGGGCCCTGAACTATAACGTGTTTCTTCCGGAGTTGTATTTGAAACTGCATACTCCGCACTGTCTGTAAGCTCATCCGATCTTGGGATATCTTTTAACATCAGTTGCAGTTAATTGTATAATGTCCCCACTTTGGCAACAATGAATGGTGACTTTCTTATCGCGATTGTTGTATGACATACTGATATAATTCTACATTGACATTATTTCCTGCTATGAAAATTTTATAGTAACAGTCCTTCCCATGTTTTTTCCACTTACATTTTAACTTCCTCCCGCGCTATTGTAAGATGATCCATTTGCCCATTAATCGAGCGCACCCAGTGTTTTCCTAGATGTTTTTATTTAGCAAATGTCAGTAAATAGTAAAATTGTTGTATCGGATGGCAATGTTTCAATCGACTCAAAACTAATCATTAAGCTGAATACATAAAAAAAAAACATTCATCAAATGACTGATTAAACTGGTTTTTTTTTCACTTACGTGAGATAAAAAACAAAGAACAATTGACTGTATTTCAAATATTGCCAGCAACAACAGATCATATTGAAAAGATGAAATGTACAAGAACTAACAATTTATATAAATAAAAAACAAAAAACTACACGACCTAACTCAATAATCATCAATGGAAATGAGTAAAGAGTATACAGCGCTTTTATTGCGAAACGCTTAGATAAGTATACTATTTCTGTTATTTTCTTTGATATGTTTGGAATAACGCGTTAAAAATACTGTAATAACTCTACTTATTGGGTCAGCTCTAACAAAATTGTCTAAATATTTGGACACATTTGAAATGTATCCCTTGCAAACTGAGTACTCTACTTTTTTATGGTGACAAGTTCTTTTCAATTAAGTATTCATAACTACAATAAAACCCCTACAATAATATTAATTGATCTCATAAACGCCAATCTACTTACAACGTTTCTTTTCGATTATATAAATATTTTTTAATGTTTACAAACAATCGTTACATATCCCGATGTAGTAAATGTATTACCTGGTTCTCGACATAGAAAATATCTAGGAGCTCATATGCTTATGTAAAAATAAGTTTAGTTTTCTTTTATTTTCATTCATTTTTGGACACAATTTCGGGACTTATTTTACATGTCTCTAAGAATCGGCACACAAACACAATAATTTATGTTTACAAATCCGTATTCTACGTGATATAGATTCTTCAATTTTCTTTTTTTAAATAAATGTTTTAGAGAATCAATTTTGCAACCCTAATCTGTGATACTGTCCATTTGAACTATATAATTCAGTCTGACATTGTGGGTTTAAATCTCCTAGGGTCGAAGAACGTTGGGCGCACCACATTTTCTGTTTATGTTGTTGATTACATTTTAATTACACCATATGTGTAAGCGTTTGTAGTTGAAATGGCATTTTTGAAACAAAACACGACACAATTCAGTAAATTAGTCGCTTTAAGTGACACACTTGTTTAATATAAAATATTACCAGCATTCAAAAACAGTGTATTTCACGGGAATTTATGACGTTCATACACAAGACATTCCATTCACGCATATGTAGATATAGCAACATTGATTTTATATACAAACACAAAGGAATACTGCGGTCAAAACGCTTCTAACAAGTGGTAGTATTTTGCATTGTATAACATAACTGTTGAACCATTACGGGGTATTTATTTCGGCGTACGTTGTCCTACCACCTGCAAAATACAATATACATTAGTAGTAGTAGTAATAGTAGAAGTAGTTGTAGCAGTAGCAGTATTAGTAGTAGTAGTAGTAGTAGGAGTAGTAGTAGTAGTAGTAGTAGTAGTAGGAGTAGTAGTAGTAGTAGTAGTAGTAGGAGTAGTAGTAGTAGTAGTAGTAGTAGTAGTAGTAGTAGTAGTGGTAGTAGTAGCAGGTATAGTAGCAGCAGTAGTAGTAGTAGTAGTAGTAGTAGTAGTAGTAGTAGTAGTAGTAGTAGTAGTAGTAGTAGTACTAGTAGTAGAAGTAGTACTAGTAGGAGCAGTAGTATTAACAGCAGCAGAATAAGTAGTATTAGTAGCAGTAGTAATAGCAGTAGTAGTAGCATTAATTGCTGTGGTAATAGCAAACTAGTAGTTAGTAGTAATAGCAGTATAAGTAGTATCAGTAGTTATTGTAGTAGTAGCAGTAGTAGTAGTAGTAGTAGAAGTAGTAGTAGTTGTAGTAGTAATATCAGCAGTAGTAGTAGTTGTTGTTGTTGTTATTGTAGTAGTAGTTGTAGTAGTAGTAGTAGTAATAGCAAAATAGTCGTAATAGAAGTAGTAGCAGCAGTAGTAGCAGCAGTAGTAGTAGTATTAGTTGCCGTTATAGTAGTAGTAGTAGTAGTAGTAGCAGCAGTAGACGTGGTATGAGTAGCAATAGTAGTAGTAGTAGTAGTAGTAGTAGTAGTAGTAGTAGTAGTAGTAGTAGTAGTAGCAGTAGTAGTAGAAGAAACAGCATAAGTAATGTTTGTTCTTACCAACAGCGTAAAGTTGATCGTCCATGTCGAATTCTGTGACAAGCGAATCATGATTGGACTCATAATCATCACCCATCATTGGTTCCGTTCTACATCGTGATTGAATCATATATTTAACATAGGTATTAAACAAAATTAGGATTCCAGAGAAATGCAGAAAACGCAAAGTTTGAAAGCTTGCTGTATCGGGTTCGAATCCCAAAACAGGCACTTTTAGTTGTTAGAGAAATGAATGGCGCGAACTTTGGCAATGAATGATTTTCAAGTGTTTTCTAAGCTGAAAAATACATATGGTGTATTTCTGTCACAGCTCATATATTTTGTGTATTGTCGAACAAATCAACATGTCTAAAAGGAAGGCTTCAACTATTTATCTAATAAAAAAATGAAACGCTCAAAATTAAGAAAACATGTCCTGATAATACGTTATTGCAAAGAAAAAATGATTAAAAATAAAAAATAAAGATTTTGCAGGATTCGAACCACAGTCATTAAATTTTAGGTCGAAAACACTAACCACCGTTCTCTAAATGAGTGTCAGGTCAAAAAAAGAGCATTATAAATAACTAAAAAATCAAGTATTAATCGTTTAGATGAGCAATTCATAAATTAAGCCTCAATAGGTAATTTATGTACATAAATGTAATCTTTAAACATACATGCATGAAATCAGTCTGTAGTTCAGTATGGTTTAAAGTGAACCGAGGCACTTACGCAATTTCTTCATAACGGGCACGTTGGTCATCTGCAAGTTATAATTAAATGCATATATAGTATGCTAGTATCATACTATTATAAAAATAATAATTTAAAACCTCTTTAACGGAACACCATCCCATACAAGGTAAAACAGCAAATGCGTGCTTCACTTTAACATATGCTTCACATAAATAAATAAGCACAATACCGCATTCGCTTGAGGAACAACAGTGCTTTAAAAAAAAATTAAATTTTATTGTTGGACCTTACTTTTTCCTCTGCGTGGGCATAAGACAAGCTAAAATGTGTAAGTGACACGTCTTCTGATAGAACAACGCGTTTTTGACCGATTATACCAATAACCGGGTATTAATACAAGTGACAAAGCCACAATTTATAGCCCCTGACGCGACCGCTCTTTATAGAGTGTACGAAACCGCTATCAGTAAAATATGACGCGACCGTTATTATTGCAAATGGCGCAACCACATTTTATAGCGACCGTTATTTATCAAATGTGGCGCTACCACTGTTTAAAACATGTGATGGGACCGTTATATATAGAAGGTTGTGTTGCTAAACACACGCATTACCATCTCGATCTTCGTCCATACTCGACACGCTGCAAATGTCTTTGTCACATGCCACGCTGTAAATGATACTGCTAACACCAGGACGGCCAGGATGTGCTCTAATCATAGAAGAAAATATTTAAAAATTAAAAAGAAAAAACTATTTTTCAAGAAAAATGTTAAAACAGATAACAATGGTTTGAAGGAAATTATGCAAATACAATCATAATAAACAGGACCATAATGCAAATTACAATATGTTTCGTGATCAAAATGTAAAAAAATAGATATAGAACAAGGTATGCAAATAATTGAATTATGGAATTAAATTGCCGACACAATACAATAGGCACTGTTGCAGTTGTCCTAATACATTTTGAAGAAAATGATTAAATTGTCAACGTATTTTTTTTAGAAAAATCGTTATTATCAAAGTAAACAATAAATACTACTACTAATACTACTAATTCTACTACTACTACTACTATTACTATTACTACTACTACTACTACTACTACTACTACTACTACTACTACTACTACTACTACTAATAATAATAATCATAATCATAATAATATTAATAATAATAATAATAATAATTATTATTATTATTATTATTATTTTATTTAAAATAACGTTCTCAATTTCCAATTTTAGCATCAGGAGGAGGTAGCATGTTAAAATGGAAGAAGCTAGATACTAAACAATGTTACGTACCGTTTATCTATTGACTGCGGTTCATCCTCTATAAATAGAATCGGTAACACTTATTAGACAACTAAAATTGTTAAAGTAGTAATGTTCAGTCACCGAACATCACCAATACATCACATGCTTTACAATGTGATATTTTGTGAAAAATACATTATCATTTAAACATGTGATATCTATGTTCAATGATTGGAAAAATAGCATTGTAATGTACACATGATTGACATTTGTGGAAACGTCAACATGCACGTAATATTTGTATCAGTAGCTATCATTTCCATGTATACACAAATAGATAGTTTCTTAATGTTAAATTAGCATTCAAAATATTTAACAACGCTTGTATAAAAAATTTCAGAAAATATATCGTTTATATGCCATACGATGTGCATTGATAAGGGTTTTGAGACATAATACTAATAATAACAATCTACTTAGATGTTCAACAATATTTTGTGTACATTTGTCAGCAAATTACAACATTGTCCAAACAAAATATATTTCAATAATTAAAACTTACTATTTGCGTGTACTGATTTAATGATATGCATAAGTAGTTATAACTTATACAAAATTCGCATAAAATATCTACATTTAATTTTAATATTATTTTCGCATTGAACTAAGCATTACAAAGGCGTTTACAATAAATTCAGTTTGAATAATTTATAACATTTAGAAACATTTCGAACAAACAAATTCCAGATGTTTTACTGCAGTCTCCCCGTAGGGATCTTTTTGTAGATATTGTTCCATTAAGTGTATGCAATTATCAACGTATATATGACATATAGATTTACAAACCAGTTGACTTAGCGTATAAATACGTGTTGTAAACATTCACGGAGAGAGATCCTCGGCTTGAAAAAGAAGTAAAAAATATGTTACATCATCAATGAGGGATACATTAGTTCTCAGAAAATGGAATATTTATGAATTCATTCCTAATGTTAATCAGATACCGTAGAACACCGTTAGAAAACGCATATATGTATACATGTACCACGAACACTTTATTTTTCAAGCAACATTCAAACGGAAAATGTAATTTAGAGTTTTATTATTATTATAATATATTTTTAGCATTGTTTTTCTTTTGTTTTCATTATTATTATTATTATTAGTAGTAGTAGTAGTATTATTATTATTATTAGAAGTAGTAGTAGTAGTAGTAGTAGTAGTAGTAGTAGTAGTAGTAGTAGTAGTAGTAGTAGTAGTAGTAGTAGTAGTAGTAGTAGTAGTAGTAATAGTAGTAGTAGTAGTAGTAGTAGTAGTAGTAGTAGTACTAGTAGTAGTAGTAGTAGTAGTAGTAGTAGTAGTAATAGTAGTCGTAGTAGTAGTAGTAGTAGTAGTAGTAGTAGTAGTAGTAGTAGTAGTATTAGTAGTAGTAGTAGTAGTAGTAGTAGTAGTAGTAGTAGTAGTAGTACATTAATTATGTCACTAATACTTACACATCTGAGGACTGCCATGCACCGTTGCTGCTAAAGCCTCCTGAAATAATGAACAAATCAAAACGTTTCAGTTTGCCCAATATAATAGACGTTTCAATAAATGTTAATCGTATTCAAATTCAATACACAGTTTCTTATCCACTAGGTATATAGATAACCAATCACAGAACAAAAAACACTATTTTTTAGATATTTCTCCCGACAGGGCTTTATCAAGGTTTATGACTATGAAATAACAAAACATATTTGCAACTATTTGCATATTTGCAAATTTCAAAGTAATTGTATAACAACGTCAAAACAAACAGGAAATATTCATGAATATTCAATTGATTTGCAATATTATCCAACCATCGCACTTAGATATCACGTGTTTAGCGTTTAAACTATTTCATAGAAAGAACACATGTATAATGTTTCCGATATGCAGAAGAGATCGTGGTAATGTTTGTGATTTTCGATGAATAGAATTTAATATTTTAACACTAGCTAGGGAGGAGTTTAAACTATCTTTGGCAAAACCCGGATCGGTCTATTAAACGTCACTTTGTGTTATTATCATTTTCGTCGTGTTGAATATCTACATATATCTTGTTTATGAATCAATGATGAAACAGATAAGTTTCTTACTGATATCTTTAAAAGAAATTGTTAATCGTATATATTTTGACAATAGTAATACATAGTGTGTGATGTATACCAACTTTAAACCCTTTTATTGATGTGTTGTTAATTTGGAGGGATAATAATTTCTCGCCAACTCTTGTGGGTGAAATAGTTCCAAAATATATGATCGAAGATCTACCAAAAACATTATTATAACATGTGAACTATGTTAATAGGCAATCACGTTATCAATATGCAAATAAAGTAGACCGCGTTGATAACTAACTCAATGTGTAATAGGATTGATATTTGTTAAAACGTCCATTGTTTAGAGAAATTAGTTCATATACTTAAACAACACTGATCCCCTGCTGAGAATATCGAAATACATGTACATTGTGTTAGCAACTGAGAAACTAATACATATGACACAATGTGTAAAATAGCTCATATAATTCGAAGGCGATGTGGTAGCAACATGTTGCCAAGTACTTACAGTGTTTGTGCATATTACCCACATATTTATAAATACGGAATTCGGCAGTTAAATGTCGTCCGCTACTTGACCATGCAATGGCAGTTAGAAGGTCTCATTGCTGCGGTCAAGTACGGGGCGGCAATTAACTGGCGGAAATCAGGATTACATATTTATAATTATGTGGTTATGTGTGCTATAATTGTAGTCCAAATCTCGTGTGTATATTAACTTTTTCAGTGCGAAACCTGCATAACATTACCTCGCACAGAAAAATGTCATAGACAATTATTCAGTCTAAACGACGTGACGCCCGGGGTGTGTGTATTCATAAATCCAAAGTTCGTGTGTTCACTTTTTTCAAAGTGCGACATATAAAAAAAAATGTCGCGATTTAAAATGTCGCGTTGTCGCCGTCTTGTTCAGTAAAATTCCACTGGCGAAATCAGAATTTCGTAATAAATCGTCAACATCGTACTTACGTCTAGCGCGACGTAACCAATCATGGAACTTTCTTCGATGCCAAATCGCGACGAACGCAACACCGAATAAGAAAGCCAATCCAACAATTATAAGAACTATCCCCTTCTCTGAAGCTGAAAAATATATATCAATGTTATACACTGGTTTATTAAGGCGTTTGGTTTATTACCCCCACCAAGTAAGTTATGTTTTTGACGGCGTTGGTTTGTAAGCAAATTTATGCTAAGTGGTTATGCATGACATGTACTGGAAATGGGCTAAATAATAAATGATTAAAATTTGGTGATAACTAGGATCATCTTCTGCATCTAGGCGTTGTTTAAGGGATTTTTTATTATTTGGAAGTCGTGCTTATTGCCAATTGTTCATTATGTTGTACATTGGTCGCATAGCGCATTGGGGGAATGTGTTGCCTTGGCGGAGATCTATGTATTAATAACATAGTGCATTATGTAGGACAGGTAGTCTCAAAATGTGTAATATCTTCTCGAAGAGACTTTGCGATGTTATAAGTTTAAGTAAAACCTTTTAACAGATAAGTATACATGTACGGTAGAGTCTCTTTTTACGTTTTCATTCACTACGTATTAATTATACAATGTAATGCTTTAATGCTTTATCCTAACAATAAGTGTAATGAACACTAATAATTCTTCATACATGATCGTGCTTGACAATTTGATGGAGCTTCTATCGCAGACCAATCGTTGTTGGTGATGATACAATTGTCTTCTTCGTCAGAAACTATGAATGCAAATTTTCAAAGGCATTAGTTGTGGATATAGGCTGACAGATTCATAGGGCTGTCAGTGAACTTAAATATTATTATCCAATGAAAGACAACGAAATGAGTCGGACCTAATAAAACAACTACATTTAACTTAACATGAAGTATACTATTTTTTAAATGTTATTTAATAGTGGACATATTAACGAGGAACATAAATAAAACATGCAACCCACCATAATTGCTGGTGTTTAATACATTGCTAGAAGTAAAAACTAGTCCATGTTTGACAGCGGAACATCTAAAGGATTGTTTCGTTTCGTTCGTCTGTACAGAGATGATACAAACAACTTCAATTCCTTTATTCTGTTTCAGACACAAACAGTTCACCGTATTTGAAGATTTAAATTCACATGTCGTATCGATGCTATTTATATCGGCAATTTTTACCACCTCGCCTTGATGTATTATTTCAAATTGCAAAAGTTCAACTTGTCCACCAGAAATGAAACATGAAAGTCCCCGAGCCTTCGAAGAAACACGTGTGACATTGATCATCAATTTGGGTACTGTGACAGCTGAAAACAAAATGGTTGGCCATCAGGTACGGCATCCATAAAACGTCTTAACAAACATTTAAGTATATATCTTTAAATCATACAATTCAGCGGATATCTCTTCTAAAACTTAGTTTATAGCAAAAGGTTTTATTCAATATTATTCAATAGATGTTTCTTATATACCCTGTTTCAAATATAAAATGTTGAATTGATTAGAAATATTGACCAAAACAGATCAGATTTTCTTTAACGGATTAATGGCTATGGTTCCAGAAGAGGATCGCAGTGCCTTACGTTAATCATTCAATGGCGGTGACCATAGATTTAACCTTTGGTATGTACGCGTTTTGTGTTTGTTTCAGTTTTATTATGTGATGTCCTTTCGGAAAAGTGATTTGTTTAGCCAGTTTTAATAATTGTTATTAATATGAATTTCTCTACTGCTGGAAAGTGCAACTGGAGTTGCATAATCGTGAGCCTTTGTTTCATCTAAATATATTTAAAAATAAACTGAAAACATGGCCACTTTATTTATACATAAATGTGTATTAAAAAAGTGAGCCAGCCCTTGTAAAATTGGTACATAACATTAGTGATTTAAATAGTGTTTACCCATGAGGTGCTAGTAGTAATACCAATACATGTAATGTCAGCTGACCTATGGGACAGTTGCATTGGTAATTATATTGACAGTTTTGCAAAATTCAACACTAGAATAGATCAGCATGCTGTTCCATAATAATATTAATTAATGAAAGAACGAATGCATAATCATAGCTTGATATATCAATATTATACAATTACAATTAAATTATTTTGCTATAAAAGGAAACAATGCGTATTTAGTTAAAAAAACCTTAAGACGTATTATGATTGCACTTTGCTAATATGTGCTTTATGATGAGTATGTGCTTATGTTCAAATAATATTATACGCTGATGAATTAACGATATACTTACATGTACCGGCGACAATGTTTAGCAAAAATACGATCACAATAATCCATCTCAAAACGGTCATTTTCTATGCTCTTTGCTAATTCACGTTACGTCTATTTATGTCAACAATGTCACAGCTGGCATCTATTTTGATTCTTGAACGTTTAAGTACTTTTCCAGTCCATTTACTGGGAACACGCGGTGGTTTTATTAGTTGAACGGAAATTTATGAGAAAATGAATAAATAGCGGAATATATATAAAAGGAAGATATATTGAATATGGCAGAAAAACCATTGCGTGTTTTGTGTATATATATATTGTCCACATTTGTGTTCACGTTGCATACAATCAAATATGTGCGTGGGTTCGTACGCGGCGTGTATATCCGATTTGTAATCAAGTTAGGCTTACCATAACATTATGTAAATAAACTTTCCATAAACAGTTTAAAGAAAACTATGTCTTCGTTAAATGTTAACACATTTTCTCCATTCTTTTATTTTAACAAGCAATATTGTTGAAAGGCAACAACGAAAGCAAGCAACAACAAGAATATTTGCCAAGTTTCAAATCTATATTGTCAAATACAAAAACAGTAAAAATGTTCGTGCTGTTGGTGATTGCACCTTTACCGCATGCAGTGCTAAAATATTCATGGAGTTAGAAAGTATATTTATAATATTTTTACATCCTTGTTAAACAATTCACTTTTAAGTTTCGATATACTGTTTCATTCCTCTTAAGCAGAAGTGTCTACGTAAAGGTTTAACTTTAATTGTGTATGTTCGAGATAAAGCATTACGGAGAGAAATACTTTCAACTTGTTCCATAATGTGTTTATTTTGAGATGCTGTTGTCCTTCCGCGTCGAAGCTGCGTTATGTGTGCCCTAGCATTCCAACCGTGTGCGCGTTCAACCACATCAATCTGATTTAGACATTGATCGTTTGGGTGAGTTATGATTCAAAGCTGCAATTTCCAGCTATTTACATTTTTCTGAAATATCTTTTTTTAATGAAGTTCGTGTGGTCTTCTGAGGTGGAAAACGGGAGTACATCGGCTTATTTGAAAATATATGCACTACACTGGTAAAAAAGAAGGGGTGCAACATACCCAAATCTATAGAGGACAGATTCAGGTATAAATACTGGGTTCAAATCTAATAATGAAAATACACAGTTCCCATGAAATTAAAGCATTTATATTATAATAACAGTGGTATTAAACTATTGTACATGTAATTGTATATTTAAGAACAATGAACTTGAATTTTACAACGATGTAAATCAACACAACTTTCGAGCGCCACTTTTATATTGGTACACTATAAGTAGCCGCATGAACGGCGTATATTTGGCATATTGCAGTTCCTACAGTGTCTTCAGTCATCTGGATATATTGAAACTGTAAGGAACCCGACGCACAAGTATAGTCATCTTTTGGATTTCATCATTTTCAGAAAAAAAGATACATTTTCTGACTTCACAGAACCCCAGTGCGATTACTTCCTCTCTGATCACTATTTCGTAAGTTGTTACATAGAACAAAGTCGTCCACCATTGATTGTTAAAACTGTTAAAAATAGAAGTTGGAAATCTGTATCCAATACAGCTTTAGAGACTGATCACTCTGAATTGAATGTGCTAACAGAAAAATCATTAGATGTCGACAACCTTGTGGCAGACTTTAGCAAATATATATCTGATGTCAATGACAAACATGCGCCACTCAAGGAAAAACTGTTATCTGCAGACCCCATGCGCCATGGTATTCTGTTTTTTTGAAATCTATTAAACAGTGTAAAAGGTCTATTGAGAAAATCTTCCTGATGGACAAAACACACATTACATAAACTGTGTTCAAGAAAGTATGAAATTACTGCATGTCAGCATTAGAATCTGCAAAATATTCATATTATAAATCTAAAATTAATGAGCAGATGGCAATGCGAAAATACTGTATGGTGTAACATCCTCTCTGATGGGTCGTGCACAGGACAACCCTTTACCGCCACACACTGATGATGTGATACTGGCTAATGACTTTTTCAGGTTCTTTAATGATAAAATTACGAAACTGCGGGATGATTTGGATAAAATAGATGTTGGGTCAACTTTCGACAATATGTCTGAAAAATAAACAGTCCATGTGTGAAATCTGGTTTTACCAAGTTTAAATCTTTAACCGAAAATGATGTTGTGAGACTTATTAAAGAATCAAAATCAACTACGTGTGAATTAGACGTCATTCCAACTCCAACATTAAAACACAATCTACAAAGTATTATACCGATTGTAACCTAAATTGTGAATAGATCACTTTCATCAGGAGTGTTTCCGAAAGATTGGAAAAGGGCAGTCATTAAGCCTGTATTTAAAAAGAAAGGTCTTCCATTTGAACTACAAAACTATCGGCCAGTGTCAAATGCATAATTTGTATCCAAAATTCTGGAGAAATCTGATTTGCAACAAAGTACTGAATACATTGAAATAAACCATCTTCTTCCACCATATCTTAGTGCATATCGAAACTCACAGCGTAGAAATTGCAATGATTAAAATGTACAGCGATTTATTGGAAGCTGTAGACAGCAACAAACTAACACTGATTGTGATGATATATCTGAGTGCTTCATTTGAAACATTTGACATTCCTATCGTTTTCCGAATTCTTCATGATGATTTTGGCGTTAGAAATACTCCATTAAACTGAGTAGAATCATACTTGACGGATAGAACAATGCATGTTATCGTAAATAACTCTAACTATAACACAGAACACTTAAGATTCGGTGCCCTACAGGGCTCTTGTGCCGGCCCAGTTATATTCACCATGTATATTGCAGCTCTGAACAGAGTTCTACAAAAGTACCCAACTGAACTCTATTGATATGCTGATGACCATAAACGTGCTTTCAGAATCCAGGCTGGAAATGTGCAAAAAGAGACAACTGTTATTCAACTACTTAATAACTGCCTTCAAGATGCAATTATGTGCATGACAAGGCTCAATTGAAAATGAATAATTCTAAAACAGAAATTATAATGTATGGAACAACGTCCCAATTAAGGAAGATGAATATTTCAAATGTAAATGTTGGTGAATGCTGTGTAAACCGTGTTGATCATGTGAGAGACCTTGGGGTACTGATGGAAATTATAGCGTTGACCTTCATATAAGAAAGAAATGTCAAATTGCACATGTTCAGCTTAGAAATCTGAAATGTATTCGAAAACATCTCTCACAAAAGTCTACTGAGATTTTAGTACATGGACTTATTCATTCGCATATATATTTATTTCTGTAATGGTCTCTTAACAAATATTTCTGATTACCAGATTGACAGACTCAAAAAGTTCATCATCATGCAGCCAGAATAGTCACCAATGCTAATTGTGAACAACTTACATCTGAAATTCTTAAATATTTGCACCGGCTGTCTGTGAAAGCCAGAATTATGTCAACATACTGGTTCTGGTGTTTCGAAATGTACAGGGATCAGCCCCAACCTATTTGAGTGATTTGTTTAACCTTGCTCGGAACAAGTACAGGTTACAATCAACAGATGATATTAATTTTATTGTTCCTAGAAGGAGAACGAACATAGCTTACAGATCCATTGCTGTAGTGGGCCCAAAATGGTGGAATGCTCTCCCAACTGACTTGAAACATGTTAAAGATGAAACTGCAATGAGACGAAAACTGAAAACACATTTATTTGATATGTTTTACAATTGAACTAATCTAAGTTTAACACCAGGATTATCTGTATATAGACTATGAACTGAGTAAAGCGCAATAGAATAATATATATAATTTTTGCGTTATAGAAATGCATTTGTATTGTATCGTATTATATTGTATGGTATATTAAAATCGCATCCTAAAATACGTTACGCTTTAGGATATGAGGTTATCTCGTTTTAGCGCGTGAATTCGGTTCCTTTAATCATACTCATATGCAGTATCTGTGAAGTCTGACATTTCGAACGACAACCAGACTGCTTTGCGAAACAAGCAATCTAATTGGCTTAGCTATAAAATCTGCGTTTTCGAGAGGGAGTAATTTAACAGACCGTCATCAAATATTCCCGTATGGCGTATGAAGATTGTGCACGTTAGTTTGATTGGCATATTGACCTGATACTCGCGAATGCATGTTGCATAGACTTTAGGTCAGTGTCCGGTCAGTCTATCTGAGCCATAAACTATATTCGTCCTACAAATGCCTATGACACCGTCTGGCAATCCAGAAACTATATGCAATCAAAAGGGACAAGAAACTTGACCAAATTATCGCTGTTCGCATATTATAAATATCGGCTTGTCCAATATGATATGTCAAGAGTGTACTCGTCCAAATATATCACCGTATTGTACAAAACGCTGTTAAATAACCTAATCATATTAACAATGTTGGTCAAGAGCTGCATCAGCGGAAGAGAACTCTTATCACCAGGGCAAGTGAACAATTGCCAAAACAAATACGTCACAATACGAAAGCATAGCACAAACTCAATACACGAATACGAATAAAACTGGGGTCGCCGACTTTGAAGGGTCAGTGGAAAACGTTGTGGTGTTAAACCGGCTTACGGAGGCCCGAACCTCATGCTGGGTATATAATTATTCACAATACATGCAAATGAATAGTGCGAAAACTTTGACCTAATCCTAACATTTATGCAAGAAAATTCATGTCAAAATTTGTTTCGATGTATGTTCGTGTATATTCGTAGATGTTCGTAAAACTTAGTTTAGATTCAATTATACATACCACTGAATGTAGTATTATTTTGTAGTTACCGCTAGCTTTAAGCAAGGAGCGATGGTGTAATGGTGTAATTGTCTACATATCGACCAGTCGACTAGGGTTCGATTCTTGAGGTACGCTTTTTATAGCGAAATGTTCTTAAACGAAATTTACAATACGGTGCACGAGAATATCATCGAAGTGATGTTGGATTTTTTTAATGAATACATGTAGATCTACATATCTTATTTCATTTTTCGCTTTTAAAGCAATACTCTACAGATACAAGAAAGACATACAGGCCCAAAGCAAAATAAATTTTATAAAACACATCCAAATGATTAACAAACCATAAAAGTTCTTTCTTTTCGTAAACATGCTCTGGAATGAGCAGGAATAGCATCGACATTATTATGTGTGATATTATGTTTGCTATTTTCACAAATAGTATTGCTCGGTTGAATAAAATATTTATTCAGAACATGAAACGATGATGAAAAAACAAACAATATAAATACATTTTTGAAAAAAAAATGCAATAACGTCGAATACCATATTTATTACCTGAATGCGTTTTGAACTACACACCCACTTGTAAAAGTCAGAAAATACAAAGCTATCACTCTATGACGTTACTTTTTGCGTCAGTAGAACTGATCTATATACCATCGATTAATTTGACCTCTTAAATCAAGTATTACTATATATGACTGATAGTGTGTCCCGTGAGCTTTCGTGGATGTTTACGGAACGGCCCGACTTAAATAATAGATAATTAATTAACCGGAAAAGATATTTATATATAAATAGAGGTCAGCAGGATCAGGTCAATGTTTTCGCATTATAAATAAATATTAACCTCATAGCATCGCAATTCAAATTAAATAGTGATTAAGAAGAAAACTTCATTCAGGTTAACTACAATTTAATAACTCAATGGTCGGCTGTTACCAGAGCAACACAATAACATCATTTATTGATATTTGTTTTGGCCGGGACCGGCTAGCTCAGTTGGTAGAGCGCTGGACCGTCAATCCGGGATTCTTGAGTTTGAACCCCATACGGCCATATGTGGGGGTAATTGTCATGAAATTATTTCTACGGCAATTCTCCCCCTACCTCTTTTTCAAATATGGCAGTTGTCAGTGACTGACATAAGTATGTGCACTTTGTTATGGATCGGCTAACCTTGCCCAGGAGACGTGTGAATAGGTTAACTGACCGCCGTAATATGGCTGAAATACTGTTAAAAACGGCGAGCATTAAAACAAACAAAGATTTATTTTTATTCAGTATCATGGACAATTAATCAAATGTATGAAAGGAACATGCCTCATGTGTAACTTCATTCAGTAATACAAGTTTTCCATTACGTCACGCTCATTGATAACGAACTATCGGACTATTGTCATTTATTTGTTTATTGCAGGTTTAACAAATGTAGGGTTTTTTGTGTGTTTTTGTTTGTTTTTGTTTTTGACTGCACGTGTCATATTAGCAAATAAATTTAAAACGATCGAACATTGTATGGCTGTCCTTTGAGGGTTATTTGACAATACATTTACACTCAAATATAGCTCCAAACGGCTGCAGAATGTTTATGCGCCGTGCATAATATTTGAATATTATCTATTTTAAAATGCGAGCAAATATGTACTTATATTTACACTTAGTAACACGGCGTTAAAAACGTGGGCACAAATCAAATTATATAATTTACATAATCATCTTTTAAAATGTTTGATGTGTCATAAACCTGTACGTTTTACTTGTAAAATGTTTCATATTGTATAACGTTTGGGGCAAGTCAATGCCAAAATAAACGCAATTAAGTCTTAAATATAATATAAAATGGTTTCTTCTTGAAATGCTTCTATCGTTTTAGTTTCAGATAAGTTTTAGTTTGATAATGTATTCCGTTGTTTTTGTATAAACTCATCTAAGTTAAATTAATATATTGGCATATGGCATATGGATCTTAAAGCTAGTGATGTGGGATTGGACTGTTCAAAGCAATATACGTTTTCACAAATTTATATATTAATCATATGTTAATTAGTATGTTGTTTATCAAATATTTAAACCTAAACAATTTATTAACAATAGCTGAGGAGGGGTAAAACATGTTAGTAGCAAGAGCTGGGATCGTTTCCGCTATTGTTTGTGATTGCTTGTTCTAAACTGATAAGTATTCTGGCGACCGAAGTCATATCGGTTGTTACGAAAGTAATACTTTTCAGGGTTTTCACAAGTAGCATTTATAAAAATGAATCAAACTCGTAAGTATAAAATCAATTACGAAATAAACGTATAATAATATCAAATATTCTTATAGCTATAATAATTGATTACAAGAATATAAAGCATACACATATAATATTTTGTATTTTTATATGCACAGCGTAAACACACTTTAAAGAGTAGTGTCATTTTAAGCGTGTGTTTATACGTATTATACAATTTGTGACAGTTGGTTTTACTTAACCAGACTTATATTGTTGTATTATTTCCACTTATTGTTTACACATATAATACTTACAAATGCATTTCCGAATCATTATACATATGTTTCGGATTCATTTGATCAATTGGAAGGGTAATGTCATGTTAATACAAATTTACTGACCTATTTTAGACGTATGTTATTTTCTAATGTAAAACGAATGTTGCAGGCTTACTGAATTTCTGTTACATACATTTCTGATGCATGTCTGATCATTGCTGAATGTGTAGCAAGTTCAAACAAGAATATAGCTCATGGCCTTGAATTGAACCTAAATACCTGATTCATACGGAGACGCCGGGTAATAATGAGGCTAACATTCGTGTAAAGTCTTAAAATCCATTCAAGAAGTGAAGACCGGACAAGCAAAAGGCCAATTCAACTTTGATCTCTGTATAGCATTGACCTTGACCTACATATCTAATTCATGCTTGTAACATGCCGTCTCATTTAGGCAAACAGTTTTGCCATTTAATTGAGAAATAGCTCAATCTATGACCAAGTTACTGTCAGGACAAGCAAAAAGCTGATTTTGACCTTTAACCCCTACGTGTGGCATTGACCTTTGACATATGTATCTGTTTTATATGCACTTCATGTTGTCTCATTGAAGTTAACATTTGTGCCAGGTAGAATTTAAACTCCATGGAAAGTTATAGCACAGACAGCAAAGTGTCAATTTTGCAATTTGACCTCTAGGTGTGACCCTGCCCTTTATCTAGTGACTTGATTCATACTCGGTCACACCAGCTCATTGCAGCAAACAATTATGCCAAGTAATTTAAAGATCCCTCCATCCATGGCCAAGTTGTAGTGTGGACAGCCAATTAATAATCTAAGGGTAATTACTCCCTAAACAATCATAAGACCGGAACGACCTGGCAATATGCGCATGTCCCCTTAGTAGGAATGCTGCATGTACAGTTTCATTGAATTTGAGTTGTTAGTTCCTGCGATCTCGCGGAAACAAAAAACAAATTAATTAAAATGTGTAATTTTAATATAAAAAGGGCAATAATTCCCTGAAAAAATCATTAGACCAGAACCACTTGACTATATGCATATGCCCCTTGGTAGGGAAGCTGCATATAAAGTCTCATTGAATTCGGGCTATTAGTTTCTGAGATCTCGCACGGAAACAAACATTTCTTATAAAATGTCCTATTTCTGATCAATGGACGATAACTTCCTGAAAAATCATCGGACCAAAACGACCTAACAATAAGCGCATGTCCATCTTATAGAGATGCTGCTTATACAGTTTCATCAAATTCGGGTTATTAGTTACTGAGATCTCGCGCGGAAACGAAGTACGTAAGGAAGGCTGGACGGATGGACGGAAAGACGGACGGACGGACGGACGGACGGACGAACATCGAAAATGATGGATGAAATCATCAGGAAAATTCATTTCACTACCTGACAAAATGAATTGTAGTGATAATTAAATTCTAGGTTGATTTTTCCTGTTCAATGATTAAATAGACAATCACATTAAGCTGTACAGAAAATGTTTTCAACAATAAAGACAATTAGTAATAACCAATGTCAGTCTTTTAAAACCATAATTTATAAACACTTGATTAGTAATTATGAATGAAGAAACTCATATTAAATTCTTAATAGAATTTACTTATAGTTTAATTGCTAATAAAGTATCATTCATTTCAAATGTGTAACTAAAATAGATTGGAAGCGATTTTAACCAAAATTAGAAACATTTCGGTTATTAGATTGGGATATGTTTCTAGGCGGGCGTTCGGGCGGGCTGACGTTCGGGCGGGCGGGCGGGGTGGCGGCGTCAACTTTTCGTTTCCGCTCTCTAACGGATTGAGATATTTTAGTGAAACTTCATACATAGATACCTTATATTAAGACCTCGCTAGGGTCAAAGTCAATGTCACCGTTGCTAAACATAGAAAAACGATTTCCGCTCAATAACTTGAGAAAGCATCAAGATATTTTAATACAAATTCATACATATATACCCTATATAAGACCTCGCTTGGGATTGCATATGGGGTTGGTGAGTTCAAGGTCAAGATCACCGTTACTAAAACAACAAAAACGGTTTACGCTCAATAACTTTAGAATCAATAAATATATTTTAATGAAACTTCATACACATATACCTTTTATTGAAATCTCGCTTGGGATTGCATATGGGGTGGGTGTTGTCAAGTTCAAGGTCACCGTTACTAAAAATAGAAAAACGGTTTCCGCTCAATAACTTGAGAACGCATAACGATATTTTAATGAAACGTCATACATATTTACATTATAACGAGACCTTGCTTAGGAGAGAATATGGCACCGCGAACTGTCTTTCATTATTTTGCTGACTTTTATGTTTTTCTTTCGAAAACAAAACTTGGTTTTCATGGAATTTTTACGTTCCTTGTTGTGTTAGGTGCAAACATGGACGATAGACACAACAGTAGACTAGTATTAGATTGTTAAAAAATGTAAAAATACAAATAAAAACTATGTACATGCTGTATTAAATAAACATGTAAAACAACAAATAACAAGAATGTACATGCCGTATTAAAAAAGTAAACAACAAATAATAGCAATGTACATGCGGTATTAAAAAAAGTTAAACAACAAATAATAACAATGTACATGCGGTACTAAAAACAAGTAAAACAACAAATAACAACAATGTACATGCGGTATTAAAAAAGTTAAATAGCAAATAATAACAATGTACATGCGGTATAAAAAAAGTTAAACAACAAATAACAACAATCTTCATGCGGTAATAAAAGAAAGTAAAATATCAAATAACGACAATGTACATGCGGTATTAATGCACATGTAAAAAACGGTATTGAATAAAATTTGAAACAAAAATAACAGCAATGTACGTGCGGTATTAAAAAAAGTAAAAGAACAAATAAAAACATTGTACATGCGGTACGAATAATAATGTTTTGTGTAGTATGAGTCAAACTGTTTCGTATTTTATAGAACTTAAAGCCGGTTTCTACAATTGTTTTCCTTCCGTTAAAATGTTTCATTTTCACATATTTTGCATATCGTTCAATGCCAAACATACAAAAAAAAAAAAAATATGGGTCACCGAATTAATTTTTTGGCGAAATACATGTATATTACCTACCCGTAAATGCATTTCGAAATTATTTTTGTTGTTTTTATTTTAGCAAAAAAGTAGTATTGACCATTGATTGATAAAAACACGACGACATTTTATTTGTTGAAATGGCTCGTAAGTAAGCAATCCTTTACATGGTGAAACAATAATATAATATTTGCCAAAAACGCATTTTCATCCATTTTTGGCGAAAAAAAACTACATTTTGTAATCATATAAAAGCTTGGTTGTGACTATAGAAAAAATATGTTCCGTTAAAATCCATGAATTTTCGATATGTAATACATATTTATATGTTTAATAGACTGGAAAAAAAGAAAACAGAGGGTCACCGTGCTTGCTTTCGACAAAATAGATAGTTTACATGTGCGTATTGGAAATTTGTTGGTAAAAAACAGAATGCAATGACAATCATTATTTTTAACAAGATGCCTATTAAATTTAATATATATATATGTTATAATTATGCCCTCGTTCGAAGAATTCTAAGTAGGGGTATCTTGCTTTGCATCTGTCCGTCCGTCAGTCGGTCGGTCGGTCGGTAGGTCTGTCCGTAGACCATTTCGTTTCCGCACGATATCTTGAGAACGCTTTGACCTAGGATCATGAACGTTTGTACGCTGGTTACTTGGGAGAAAAGAAAGTACCCTACAAATGTTGAGGTCAATAGGCCAAAGGTCACCAATACTAAAAATAGAAAAAAATAGAAAAACAGGTCCGCCCCCCAATAACTTGAGAACGCATTGAGATATTTTAATGAAACTTTACACATAGATACCTTACATCAAGACCTCGCTTGGGATTGCACATGGGGTGGTTGGGGTCAAGGTCAAAGTCACCGCTACTAAAAATAGAAAAACGGTTGACTATTTCGTTTCCGCACGATATCTTGAGAACGTTTTGACCTACGATAACGAATGTTGGTAGACTGAATACATGAGAGGAAAGGAAGAACGCTATCAATTTTGAGATCAACAGGTCAAAGGTCAAGGTCTACGTTGCTAAAAATAGAAAAACGGTTTCCGCTCAATAACATGAGAACGCATTGAGATATTTTAATGAAACTTTACACATAGATACCTTGCATTGAGACCTCGCTTGGGATTGCATATGGGGTGGGTGAGGTTAAGGTCAAGGTCACCGTTACTAAAAATAGAAAAACTGTTTCCGCTCAATAATTTGAGAACGCATGGAGATAGTTTAATGAAACCTCATACATATATACCTTATATCGAGACCTCGCTTTGGATTGCATATGGGGTGGGTGGTGTCAAAGGCACCGTTGCTAAAAAATAGAAAAACGGGTTCCGCTCAATAACTTGAGAACGCATCAAGATATTTTAATGAAACTTCATACATATATACATACATGCATACATATATATTGAGACCTCTCTTGGGATATCATATGGGAAGGGTGGGATAAAGGTTAATGTCACCATTACTAAAAATAGAAAAACGGTTTCCGCTAAATAACTTGAGAACGCATCGATATATTTTAATGAAACTTATAAATAGATACCATATATCGAGACCTCGCTTGGGCTTGCATATTACACACATTTCTTTACAATTGCACATATTCACAACTTGGCTGCAAGTCGGGGGGCATACAATTTTACAAACATCACTCGTTATTTTAGCAACAGCAGTTGATTATAAATATGTACAAAAAGTAAGGCCAAAACAAACACTTTCATATTAATTGCTAGCAAGTTTACAGCTATATGCGAGTCCAATGTTCGGGCTGCGTGTTCCTATTTTCGTTTTCAGTGTATGGACGAACTTTCACAAATAATCGACAAACTCCTACTATAATCATGGCAATTATTATGATTATATTTGATTCTAGTTGATAATTACAGTGTTCATAATGTTTAACAAATATTAGTATCTGTCGAGACACTTTACATTTTGAAGATTTAAATCAACTCCACTGATGCGCGAAAAGATGCGCAGAAAAATCTACTGAAATAGTCTTTAAATGCCTTGTGATAAACTATGGCCAGGTGTAAATATTATGGTCACACACGTTTTAAACAAATCTAGGTCCAAGATTGTCTACTGTCGTTTAAATGGCTATTAAAAATATGTTACACAATATAAGTTTGTTATAAAGAATCTGACGAAAGATATGTGTCTAAGATATTCGTGCATGATCAAACATAATGTATACACTTGCCATCGACATTTCAGAGAAAACTAGTTTAATACAGTATGCCACATATTTTCTACTTTCAGTTTCTGATGTAGTTATATAGTATGTAAATTCATATGCTTAATAAATAAAATTATTCAAGTAAACAAATATTAATCTTCTCTGATTGATCAATGCCATTCCAAAACATCAACCTGCATGAATGTCTATGAGTCTGTCTGACACTCTGTCTCTCTCTCTGTCTGTTTCAATTTCCGCTTTAAATAGCGCGACATTTGCTTTTCTGCGCTTATACTTTGCTGGACTGTATTGAGATATGTGATTTAATTTTGACGACAGAATTTTGAGCATTTTGTATAACCATAGGTTTTGTACGGAGCAGAATAGCGCAGTCGGTTAAATCGCTGTATACAGTCATTTTGTCGTATTGTCTCTCAGTCGCGAGTTCGATATCCGCTTGGGATTTTAAGATTTACAAACATTTTTGCTGATTTGTCTCATATCTCAACATGTACCATATTATTTATTCTTTATTTAATGTATATGCCATAGTATAGCGCATTTCTATCATCCAATATCATTCATAGTGCGATAGGAAACCAATATTTCGTTGACATAGTCCCTTTAAGGAGTTGCGCCTCTACAGTGGCAGATAATTTGGTTCCAATGCATTGTCTTCATTACTTCTTATCAGACTTTAAACTCGGATTAATGCTTGGTACTAAGCCAAGGTTTTGCTGAATTAAATGTCATCATGTCATCATGTCATCATGTCATCATGTTCTGTTCCAATAATTATCAAACGCGTTGTGACCTTTTATTTCGACTCCGTCAACCTTCGTCAATTTATATCACTTCAAATACAAGCTCAGTAACCTACCTATTTTGCATAGTAACCGAATGTTTATATCCAAAGACTGTTGAAGTAGTAATTGCCATTTAAAACCTTTTAATGTGCGTCTCTACATTTGGTTTTGTTTAGTATTTAAGATAATATAGTGTAAATAGCTGATCTGGGTTCATATCCACAAAGCTCCTAAGTAAACACTTCAGCAAATTTCTTAACATCAATAAATTCCTTAAATCTGTGGCTGGTTGGTTTCAAGTAGTTTTTTTAATGGTTTACATTTGGTAAAGAATTATTATATGCTTCATGTATTACCATATTCAAGTATAAAACTTTTCTGTTCGCAAGGAAAATGTTATTTAAATGTTTCACTTAAATATGACTTAAGCTAAGATTTTCCTAAAGAGCTTTGTGGATATGGCCCCAGCCAATGTATATTTTTACACTGCCCACTTGTCCATGCCCAATAAAGCCCGTCTATGGCTATCGCGATGCTAAACCTTGCCTTATTGCGCATATCGTCGAATTGTTCCTTTCTTATTATTTGATGGAGATCAGTGATTGTTCTATGTGGCGCAATAATGATAATGATAATAAAAATACAACTTTGATTTTGAAACGTCTGGCTGAATAGTAATACATGTGATAATTTCTAAAAAAAATGAATGTCAAGACGCACAGATTTTTTAAATAATAAAAAATGTGTGTGATTATTTACAAAATGCAAGATAAACGACAACTAAACAATGCTAAATAAAATGAAATGTCTTAATAAGAAACCACAAATATACATTCCATGGAAAACCAAATTAATGTCGTGTATGAGCAGTATAGTTCAACAACAATTATTTCACAGACTGTTTGGAATGGTATACGTCAACGTGTTATTGAACAGACCTGATGATAATGAAAGTCTATCGTCCGGAAAATTACTAATTGCCAATACAACACATATTCCAACAACAACAGTACAAAACAGACACAACACACGCACTGATTAAACCTGGGGACACCATATTGGAACAGTAATACAAGTTTAAAGGGTCCCTAATTAAAAAAGAACCTCAAACGATAAACATTTAAACAAAATAATTATAAAAAAGACAAAATATTTAAAGTATTTACAAATAACAATTGGAAACAATAAAAATGTCGTTTAATTGGCACTTTTCGAGGTAATATATGGATCACGCGCTTTTAATAACATCATTTATTGACATATAAAGCCATGGTATTATATGATTGTGTAAATTTTCGTGTGTGTTTTTTTCAAACTAGTTCGATTTCGAAAATGTCTCTAAAGGAACAATATAATAATAGTTTTGTGGAAACTTAATTATTTTTCACCTGAAACGGTAACTCTTCGCAAACCTTGTAAGATAAACATAGTTGGTATTGTCCTTGCGATGTATGTGACAATACAGTACGGTTAAAGCAAAACAAATATGTGTTTAGTCTTTGTAGACTACAAAACAAAATAACTTCTCGTTTGAGTGAACGCAATTGGAGACAAGCCACGCAGTTTCGTGGCCGGTATCATTTACCACTCCGTATATATTTTGTCTTAGAAGTCTTCAATCGATTTTTCTGACTTCGCGACGTTTTGATTTGTGTTTGAGCAGTTTTGTAAGTAGGCCGCGGCTGGGGGTTTATATCTAATGGGGTACTGTGCGATGCGTGCACATCTTGTAATTCTAATTCCTCAGCAATGGCAACGGTTATAGTTTTACTCTCAGTCACTACGTTCGTGGCACCGTCTCCGAAAAGAAATGCAAAACATGTCACATGCGTCAATGTTCTTATGGGTAATACTGAATATTATCCGCTGCACTTAACAACGCAATATAGGTTTATGGTTTAATTACATTCAAGTAAGTGGCACTCTATTTGTATTTTAATTTCATCTTTATTATCCGGTGACATACTGTGACAAGTAGCTTCAAAAGTGGCATCCTTAGAAAAAATATCTTCAAAATTAACGTAGCCTGCTGTTGCCGTTTCTGGAACGTTTCTTTTTTAATGACAATCTTGATCAACGAAACAGAAATTCATTTAAATATATATACTTCAATGAAGTGGATACATAATTTATATATGTTTTAGTATTTTTGAAACCTAATCCCACATCGTGTAATACTTTAAAACGGAATTACGTGCAACAAAATTCAATTCCATGTGTGCGTATTTCACGCAGAAATGTATAAGTACAATACCCTAATTAAATGTTGTGTCGGACATAAATTATGCATCCGTTCTGTTACAACTTGCTGTCATCTGATCATTCTCATTTATTTATATTATTCAATAGTGACCCTATTGGCAGCGATAGATGTGGAATCAATAACACAAAGGAACATGTCATTGGAACGAATTTAGTCGAAAAACAAAAGTTAAACAACCTATGTGTTTTGTTGTGCTTGTCGATGTATGTATTGTCACTACATATAAGAAGTTGGTAAAAATATATGTATGTACACCACGATTAAGGTTATATGCATGTTTTGAGAAAATGTGTTGTTTAGCACGTTTTGTGCAAACTATACATTTTCTTAACATTTACATACGAGTTTTAAATAATTATGATCAATATATTAATCGACTAATGTCTTAAGATATTTATTTTTAACTTACATCGTATCCATTTACAAAGGTATTTCTTCCTTTTGCAACAACTAAATTTTCAAAATATGCCGACAAGGCAGCCAAGACCAAGAACCAACAGGACGACCTGGATTCCATCTAATACAACTCCGATGAAGGTTAGAGTATTTTCTGAAAAACAAAACAGTAAAATACTTATGTAAATGGTGTTGGTGACAAAAGTTTTAATCATTTGTATGGTTTATGTTGCTGTGCGTATTGCCAGGCAATTGGTAACTTGCCTCAGATAAATGACCAGCGGATGTTAATATGGGTTTCTCTCCTGGAGATGTCTCTGGAGTTTAATTATTATGATCATGATGTTGCCAAGATAGTCGATGCATATGTTATATTGTTTCGATGCAATCCTATTTAATTATAAATTTTATTAAATTAAGCGCTGATGGTTTCCAATTCAGTGATGCATACAGTTGTATTAATGCGAGGAAAGAGAAATTTGTATTCAGCTGCTGTCCTTTTTGCATTAGTCGCTTATCCTAAAACTTATGATATTTAATGTAAACAGAAAAAAACCCTTCGACGACTCTACCCATTGTGGAATGCGTTGACGGTTTTATATCTTTGAATCTCACATCTACAGCAGCCCAATTTGAGGCGTTGTAAGTCTCATAACATGTGTATGTCCCGAACGTATCCTCAGTGACGTCAATTACAAAAGGTATTTCCACCTTTGTCGGATTTTGCAATTGCGTAACTTTGTGCTAGAGCTTTATCACTTAAATAACAGCTATTAATATTTGTGCTGCAAGCTGCAATAGTCTGTGCTTTGTTAGTTTGTTTATTAGTACATTTAAAGGATATATCGTTGTTTAAAGAACATTCTATCGGTGGATGTGGGATGGGTGGGGTTAAAGGCACCGTTGCTAAAAAAAAACGTGTTCCGCTCAATAACTTGAGAACTCAACAGGATAGTTTAATGGAACTTATACATAGGTACCTTATATTGAGACCTCTCTTGGGATTTCATATGGGGTGGGTGGTGTCAAGGTCACGGTCACCATTACAAAAATAGAAAAACGGTTTCCGCTAAATAACTTGAGAACGCATCGATATATTTTAATGAATCTTTATAAATAGATACCATATAGCGAGACCTCGCTTGGGCTTGCATATTACACAGATTTCTTTACAATTGCACATATTCACAACTTGGCTGCAAGTCGGGGGTCATGCATGTTTTACAAACATCACTTGTTATTTTAGCAACAGCAGTTGATTATAAATTATGTACAAAAAGTAAGGCCAAAACACTTTCATATTAATTGCTAGCAAGTTTACAGCTGTATGCGAGTTCAATGTTCGGGCTGCGTGTTACTATTTTCGTTTTCAGTGTTTGGACGAACCTTCACAAATAATCGATAAAATCCTACTATAATCATGGCAATTATTATGAATATATTTGATTCTAGTTGATAATTACAGTGTACACAATGTTTAACAAATATTAGTATCTGTCGAGACACTTTACATTTTGAAGATTTAAATCAACTCCACTGATGCGCAAAAAGATGCTCAGAAAAATCTAATGAAATAGTCTTTAAATGCCTTGTGATAAACTATGGCCAGGTGTAAATATTATGGTCACACACGTTTTAAACAAATCTAGGTCCAAGATTGTCTACTGTCGTTTAAATGGTATTAAAAATATGTTACGCAATATAAGTTTGTTATAAAGAATCTGACGAAAGATAGGTGTCTAAGATATTTGTGCATGATCAAACATTATGTATACACTTGCCATCGACATTTCAGAGAAAACTAGTAAGTTTAATACAGTATGCCACATATTTTATACTTTCAGTTTCTTATATAGTGATATTGTAAGTATATTCAAATGCTAAATAAATAAAAATTATTCAAGTAAACAAATATTAATCTTCTCTGATTGTTCAATGCCTTTCCAAAACATCAACCTGCATGAATGTCGATGAGTCTGTCTGACACTCTGTCTCTCTCCCTGTCTGTCTAAATTTCCGCTTTAAATAGCGCGACATTTGCTTTCCTGCGCTTATACTGTGTCGGATTGTATTGAGATTTGTGATAAATGAGCTTTGCAAATGAGTGTTATGCATATCGTAGTAAAGCACCATCTAAATACTGGCTAAATGGGCAATGTCAACGAAAAGCCCCTCAAGGGGGTAAGTACTTTAAAACTTCTGTACAAAATATATTAATAATGGCATGTAATAACGATTTAACTACGGAATATATTAAGGGAAACAGGTTTTCGCATTCTGAGATTAAAATAATATATATAATATGGGAGGTGTTTGTTTGGCCCGTTTCATGTTTACATTTTGACATTATAATTGTGAGTATTTTGTATGACCATAGTTTTCTTACGAAGCAGAATAGCGCAGTGGGGTGAATCGCTGTCTACAGTCATTTCTTCGTATGGTCCCTAAGTCGCGAGTTTGATACCCGCTTGGTACTTTAAGATTTACAAACAATTTTGCTGATTTGTCTCATATCTCAAAGCGCGCATCATGGCTTTGCCAGTTTGACCATTGCGTTCATAATCGCATGAACGCAGACAACATTAAATTCAATCCTTAAATAAAACATTTATTTTCGCAAGGAAAATGTTATTTGAAGTGTTCACTTAAATATGACTAAGTTAAGATGTTCCTAAAGAGCTTTGTGGATATGGCCCTAGCCAAATTGTATTTTTACATTGTCCACATGTCCCTGCACAATGAAGCCCGTGTATGGCTGGCATCTTTAAGGACGATGCTGCTGATGTGTATAGTTGTTTGTTCTCTAAAATGTATTGTCTGAAATTAAATTAAATAGCCAAAAATTGCCTAGTTGCGCATATCGTCGAATTGTTCCTTTCTAATTATTTGATGGAGATCAGTGATTGTTCTATGTGCCGCAATAATGATACTGTTAATAAAATACATCTTTGATTTCGGAACATCTGGCTGAACAGTAATAAATGTGATTATTTCTTATACGGTATACGTTAAAGTGTTATTGACAAGACATGACGGCAATGAACGTCTATCTTACGCCAAATGACTAATTGACACTACAACACAAATTCCAACAACAACAGTACAACACAGACAGAACACACGCAATGAGTAAACCCGGGGTCACCATATTGGAAAAGTAAAAAGTTTAAAGGGGCCCCAATTAAAAGGAAAACCCCATACGATACACATTAAAACTAAATAAACATAACAAAGACAAATTATTTAAAGTACTTACATTTGACTGACTATATGACTAGAACGATTACTAAAAAGTGTAGAATTGGTAACAATATAAATGTAGTTTTATTTGCACTTGTTAAGGTAATATATGGATCACGCGCTTTTAATAACCTCATTTATTGACAGATAAAGCCATAGTAATATATTATATGATTGTGTAAATGTGGTTTATTTCCAAATAGTTCCTTTTCATACATGTCTCTTAAGCACCAATATAATAATATTGTTGTGGAAACTTTATTCTTTTTGACCTTAAACGGTAAATCTGTGCAAACCTTGTAAGATAAACATATTTGCTAATGTCCTAGATATTTATAAAACAATACAGTACGGCTAAAGCAAAACAAATATGTTTCCATTCTTAGTAGACTACACAACAAAATTACTTCGCGTTTGAGTGAATGCTGGCGACGCAATTTTGTGGCGGGTATCATTTTCCACTCCGAGTATTATTTTGCTTAGAATTTGTCAATCGAAGTTTTTGACTTCGCGACTGTGTATGCATTCTGTTTTGTGTCTTAGCGGTTTTGTTTGTAGGCCGCGACTTCGGGTATGTAGCTAATGGGATACGCTGCGATGCATTTATATCTTCTAAATCTTGATCCACAGGAATGGTAACTTTAATAGTTTCACTCTCAAGCTCTAAATTCGTGGCACTGTTTCTGAAAAAAAAACATACATGACACAAGCGTAAATATTATGATGGGTTATACTGAATCTACTAGTAGCATATGAAGGGACCAATACTTTTTTATGATTTCTAAATATTTATAAAAAGGACTCAAATATTACCCATATATAATTTCTAAATATGACTTAATAAATTGCTGCACTTTAAACTTTTAATGTTTATGGTTTAATTAAATATAAGTAAATGACACTCTGTTTATCTATCAGTTATACCTTTGTTACCAGGTTACATATTGTGAAGAGTAATTTCAAAATTGTCAACTGTCTATCTTATGAAAATTTATTTTAACGATTAGCGTACCCTGTTGTTGCCTTTTCTGAATATTGTCTTTTTGGGTGACAACCTGTATCAACAAAGCAACATTTAAAATGTTTAAATAACTCCATGTAATGTATAACTGTTTTAATGGTGTTGTTTTTGTAATCTATCCCACTTTGGATAATATTTTAATACTGAACTACATACAACAACATCATTCCATGTGTGCGTATTTGCCATAGAAATGTTTAATACAATTCCCTGGTTTAATGTTTTCTCGGACATACATTATGTTACGTTCTATTACTACATGCTGCAATTCGATCATTATAATGTCTTTCTATAATTCAAGAGTGACTCTATTGGCAGCGATATACGTTGAATCAAATACCGTACACAAGAGAACGTATCTTTGAAATGAACTTTGTCCAAAAACAAACATAAAACAGCCGTTATGTTATTTTGGGCTTGCTATTGATATTTTCATTTTCAAATAAAATATATGTATATGCCACCTTCGTTTGATTTAGCAATTGTGTAACTTGTGTAAATTTAAAGGATATGTCGCTGTTTAAAGAACATTTTATCGGTAAATGTGTATCCACTTTCATCTTGGTTAATACAATTTCTGAAGAAGGATTTATACCCACTGAAAGATAACAGAATACGAGAATAAATACCAACATGAGTATGAAAATATTTCAAAAAGATAGTATGATAATGATAATATACAAGCACTGGTTATAGTACATGCACATCCGAAAGTCATTTGTCTAAACTTGTGTTTATGATTTAATTATTGATTAATATCAAGCTTTTAACGTTAAAACTTTGAGCGAATCTATGCAAATACTTATCACTTGTCACAATCGCTGAATGGTGCGATGTAGCGGCCAAGTTTTGAGTTATCAACAGCTCAGAATTTCATACAACAAATTTGGTGAATTGTCTTATAATCGTTAGAAAATATTAAGTAAACTCTGCTTGCTTAAGGAGGGGCGAATCGAGCGCAGCTACATTGTGTTTGGTCGTGCGCATGTACACTGTACACCATCAGAACATGGGACTAGTAGATATTCGTATGTGGTAATGTTTACTACAAATTCTGAGAAGGCGAGGTTCCAAATAGCCAGTCAAAAGCCAGAAATAAGATCCATTAAGATCATGCTCTTAATGATTAAATCTTACGTGAAATGGGTGTTTACCTGCTAGCTGATTGGCTGAAAATGTAGGTTATGGTTAATTTGAGTAAAATACATTGTGAAAGATCAGAACAATTATTGAGAACTAGATAAAAAAACACGTTTATCAAAATATTTGTGTGCAGTAATACGGTGTTTTGTTAGACCGTATATAGCTTACACAGTATACAGATTACGTGTACCTGCAAGCTGTATACTTCAGTTTGCAACGTATACAGCGAACGGTGAGCTAAATTCGTTTCATGACAACGTATAGACAAATTAAGCTCGATACATTGGGTATATATGCAAGCAAACAGGCAGGCATGAATCAGGCAGGCCGACAGACAGACCGACAGCTGTATACCACGTAAGCTGTTTACGGTCTAACATTGCGTACGTCTTGAGCAAGTATAGTAAATTCCTTTTTGAAACACGCCTTAAAAGTCAGATACCAAGATAACAATATACCTGCAAACCATAAAATGGTGAATATCCATTACAGTTGAAGCATACTCCTGAAAATATATACCACTAACGAAGTATTATATAAAAGCATCTCTACTGTATAATGACATGTGTCGATAGTTTTTGGCAATAAATGCAATACTGGTATATAACTGTAAATAATAGCAAAACAAACGAAAGGAAAGAGTTTTGGAACTGACGCCATGATGTTATATCTAATCAAAGATGCTGACAAAACAATGTAAATGGGCGCAACAAACTTTTGTTTTCTTGTTATTTCATCTAACAATAGTATATTGTTATCGTCATTTATCAGCAAAGTCGTGTCGTTCCGATGCATGACGGTGAACGTAACACACATGTGTTTTAATCGATAAACTTCGTTATCGGGTTTATAATCATTTCATTATACGGTGCACTTGATAAAGCGTAGCCTGAACTTAATGGGTTTCAATTGTTTATTTAAGTTGTTGATTGCTTTTATCAAATATGTATCGAATTTCAAATATACGGTTTACAGGATATGAAAATAAGAATGGTATTTAAAAACAATAATTCACTGCGAATTTGCAAAGTTATAGTAGCCTTGAATGGGTCATTAATTTACAGCCATAACTCATTAATTAAAGCGTTCAGCGAAGTTGTTCTATAATTATTATCATGGTTGTAAACATATTATAACGGAAATTATTATAAGAGATGATGCATCGACATAATTTGTTGATATTTTTTTGTAAACGGAGCACCTGTCTGCAGTTGAGAATTTTATAAATCAAAGGATGAACTGTATTATAATTTATGGATAGCACGACTAATCCTGATTATCAAATAAATTCAACATCTCTAAAAGAAATATGTGATTTCGAGCGAAGAGTATTTAGTGCACTGCATAATTGCAGTATGTTTCTCACATATGCTGGTAAATGAGACAGTTGTTCAAATGCAGATTAATGCACTACAATTACCATAGCCTTAAACATTCCCCAGAAATCAGATATTAAATCAGATTAAAAACCGAATGTATCCGTTGCTTAGGATAAACGGGTTTGTATCGACACAAAATATTTTGTTGCATTTTTTGATAAGAAAAATAGTTTTTTGTCGATGTTGACGTTTATGTATGTTATTTAAAATGGTTTTTGTTACTGAGTAACACAAGAGACATGATATAAATATATAAACATCAAACAGAACCTCTTTAAATTACACTAATATTCGAATATTTATCACATAATAAAAACAAGGGTTTTGTATTCATATCGATATTTATAAACATATTACTATATTTTCCAACAAGATTCTGTCTTTACCAACTATACAGACTAATTCCACATTCTACCTTATGTTTTAAAACTAAGGAATTTCAACAAAAGTGACATAACTAGGAAAAGACGGATAATATTACACATTTAAACATTAACATGAACTATCATTAACATTTACAAAAGTACAAACCTGGTAAAAAATATATATCACAATGCGGCAGTAGATGAATATTTTAAACAAACTTGTGGAATGTTAAATGGAGCTCTCGTAACTTATTAAATCCAATCAATATTTAGTCGCGGTTTATGGACACACGTAACATAACAACTAAAGTTTGCTATGCAAATTTCCAATATGGCTCTGATAGATCTGGGTTATGTAAACAACATGTTAGACCAATCAAGCAAGCCCATATGAGTCTAATATGTCCTATAGCTGGGCAAAAAATACAATAAGTGGGTCCAAAATGATATTTGTTGCCCATATCAGACCCATATGGATCCCATCAAGGAAACCCATGTGGGTCCACTGGAAGTGTGCCCAAATGGGTCCCAGCAAGCCATCCTATGTGGGCATGATATAGGTTTTACCTGGGCTGAAATACCTCATGGGCCCAGTGTGGGACCCATATGCATTATCTTGCCACTATCAAACCCAGATGGGTCCAAGTAAAGTAAACCCATTTGGGTCCCTACTCAAAAGCCTATATGGGTCCTAGTAATCAAGTCCATATGGGCCCAAAATGGGCTATAGCTGGGCATTATTAAACAATATGGGCCCAATATGGATATGGGTCCCATATGCTTTATCTTGCCATTATAAATCCCAGATGGGTCCAAGTAAAGTAAACCTATCTCGGTCCATACTATGAAGCCCAAATGGGTCCAAGAAAGCAAGCTAATATGGGCCCAATCTGGGCTATAGCTGGGCAAAAATACAATATGGGCTCAATGTGTGTCCCATATGATATTTTTGCCCATATCAGACCCATATGGGTCCAAGAAAGGAAATTAATGTAGGTCCACTGCAAGTAAGCCCATATTGGTCCCAGAAAGCCACCCCGTGTGGGCACGATATGGATTTTACCTGGTCTAATATACCTCATGGGCCCAGTGTGGGACCCACATGTATTATCTTGCAACTATAAAGTAGACCCATTTTGGTCCCTAGTAGAAATACTATATGGGCCCCAGAAAGCATGTCCATAATTATGGGCCCAATATGGGCTATAGATGGGCAAAATATAAAATACGGCTCCATGTGGGTCCCATATGAATTATCTTACCACTATAAAACCAAGATGGGTCCAAGTAAAGTAAACCCATTTGGGTCCCTCCTAGAAAGCCCATATAGGGCCCAGAAAGCAAGTCCATATGGGCCCAATATGGGTTATAGCTGGGCGAAAAATACAATATGGGCCACATTTGGGTCCGACAAGACATGTTTGCGTATATCAGACACATATGGGTCCAGGAAAGGAAGACCATGTGTCCACTGAATGTAAGCTCATATGGGACCCAGCAAGCCACCCCATGTGGGCACGATATGGGTTTCACCTGGGCTAATATACTTCATGGTCCCAGTGTGGGACCCATATGCATTATCTTGCCACTATAAAACCCATATGGGTTCACGAAAAGTAAACCAATTTGGGTCCCTTCTAGAAAGCCTATATGGGCCCCAGTGTCCATATGGACCCGATATGGGCTATAGCTGGGCATTAAATACAATATGGGTCCCAAGTGGGTCCCATATGCATTATAGTGCCACTATAAAACCCAGATGGGCTCAAGTAAACTAAACCCATATGGGTCCCTACTAGAAAGTCCACATGGGTCCCAGAAAGCAACTTAATATGGGCCCAATATGGGATATAGCTGGGCAAAAAATACAGTATGGGCCCAGTGTGGGTCCCAAATGATATTTTTGCCCATATCAGACGCATATGGGTCCAAACTGAAAGACCATATGGATCCACTGCAAGTAAGCCAATATGGGTCCCAGCAAGTCACCCCATGTGGGCATGATAGGGGCTAATATACCTCATGGGCCCAGTGTGGTACCCATATGTCTTATCTTGAAACTATAAAACCCAGATGGATCCAAGTACTGTAAACCAATTTAGGTCCCTACTGGAAAGCCCATATGGATCCCAGAAAGCCCAATATGGGCTATAGCTGGGCAAAAATTACAATATGGGCCCCATGTGGGTCCCAAAATGATACTTTTTCCCGTATCAGACCGATATGGGTCCAAGAAAGGAAGCACATATGGGTCCACTATAACTAAGCCCTTATAGGTCCAAGCAAGCCACCCTATGTGGGCACGATGTGGGATTTACCTGGGCTGATACACCTCATGGGCCCAGTGTCCCCATATGTGTTATCTTACAACTATTAAATCCAGGTAAATCCAAGTGCAGTAAACCCACGTGGGTCCCAACCAAAAGCCTATATGGGTCCTAGAAAGCAAGACAATATGGGCACAATATGGGCTATAGATGGGCAAATATACCATATGGGCCCCATCTAAATCCCAAATAATATACCACATGGGACCCAGTAATCAGGCCCATATGGGTCCACTGCAAGCAATCACACGTGGGCACATATCTGCTTTATCTTTGCCGGCTTATATGGGCCATGTGTGGGACCCATATGTTTTGTCTCACCACTACAAAAACCTAGGTGGGCCCCAGTCCAGCAAACCCATATGGCTCCCAAGACGAAAACACAGCAGGCAACGCCCCATATGGTCCAGGTATGGGCTACATCTGGACAAATACACCATATAGGCCCAATGTGGGTCACAAAAATGTTTTTGCCCATATCAGACCCATATGGGACACAGAAAGCAGATAAGCCCCTACGTTTTGACCTTATCAAACCCTGGTAGGTTCAAGTCAAGCACACCCTTATGGGCTATAGTTGATAAAATATACCATATGGCCAAACTGTGGGTACCAAATGATATGTTTGCCCATATCAGTTCAATATGTTATCAAAATGTATTTTAAATTTTAGAATTCTAATGGATTGTAGCAAGTTTGCAAGTAACTGTTCATTTAGTGGTTTCAGCATTTTCATATCAACAGCTCTTAACCGTGCGCGTGATGTAATGGTACAAGATTATCTTGATAAAAGTCTATTATGTGTAATTTGGGTTGGAACGCCACTGGATGATGTGTGTGAGTGATGTAATGGTACAAGATTATCTTGATAAAAGTCTATTATGTGTAAGTTGGGTTGGAACGCCACTGGATGATGGGTGTGAGTGTTGTAATGGTACAAGATTATCTTGATAAAAGTCTATTATGAGTGATTTGGGTTGGACCGCCACTTGATGATGGGTGATATTATCCGGTGTCAAAAAGCATCAATAATTAGCCCATACATCACTAGATGAGTAATCATATAAATGATATTACAGAAAATTCACAAAAATGATACATTTGATTAATAAGACCAAAATCCAATACTTATCCATAAATCTTCTTTAGTTTTTGTCCGTCCAACAGTTATGTGAGTCCGATCCCGTTTTTTCGCCTATATATTTAATGTGCGTAAACCCTCGGTATACCGGAACCTCTGTATTCCGGATATCGAACAGCAGGAGCGGTACATCGTTTTGTTTCGGAGTACAAATTGACCTCTGTCAGCCGAACATGTGAGACAATCTGTAGTTTTCGAGTATCTTTCGCTTGTTATTGTCTTGCCGCAGGGTGCTTGCACGCTTAATGCGATAATTAAGGGCAACAGTTCGATATCATATTAGGATTCCAGACAATGGCGATTAGTATCTAATGTGTGAACAACAAACAGTATGTTTATTAGACTGTTTTCATTTGTTTATAAAATATTTAAACATGTTACAAACAATTTATATAACTCAGGAAATAACCATTAATGATGTAATAATTATTCATGACTACTTTAATTAAAACATACCATGATTGATCTTGGTCGAAATTACAGAGAAGAAGATTGTCAAGGCTAGGTGCGCTACAAAGAGACTACGATCAGTGACTTTTTGAGCAAAGTGTAAATTATAGGCTAATGTTTGATGCACATGTGACTGTGTGTGTGCTGGTTTTGCATTCCCCTTGGTCATGATTTTAAAATGTACTGCACTTTATTATAATGTGTTATGTTACTTCCGTCATACTATGCCACATTATGTCAGGATTGTATTAGACTTAATTAAATGAATAAACATTGTCTACATGTATTATCGTGCATTGTATAAGTTTTACCGATACATGTATGATGATTTGTGACATTTATTTGATTGTGCGGTGTGTCAAAATTGATGTGTGCTGGTTTTGTATTATGTTTGATTAATGATTTCAAAATGTGTTGTATGTTATAATAATGCGTAACGTTTTAAATTAGTACTGTCATAAAATGCCATAGTTGAATAAATCTGAATAAAACGAATAAATTAATATAATATATATGCATTATTGTATTTTGCCTCAAACCCTCAGTAAACCGGAACTCCTTGAAAACCGAACATTTGGTCCGGTCCGGTTGGTGTTCGGTATAGAGGGAGTACACTGTAGTAAGTTCTAATTATGACATATTTACTTCTAATTAGGTGATACTAAGTACTAATTAGGATATACCACAATAGGACTTACATTCTCCTAATAAGGACTTACTATCTCCAAATTATATTAAAACAGATAGGTAAGTTATACACACTGTTAATAAAATATATATTTATAAAGCAACTTAAGTTTACGCTATACCGTTTCCTAGAATAGTGAAAGAGTTGGGTTTTCTAAACCTGATTTGAATTTGTTCAATTTCGTGAGATAGAACGTGTATTTTTGCTATTGTGCAATCAAAATATTACATTTCTATAATGTTGACATTATTATAGGCACAATATCGCATTGTTTGCTGCCTTGGCGGTACCAGGGTTGAATGAGAGCCACTAGGTAACTGAAGAACATATCTAATCAAGTCCCATGGTCGGAATACAAACTGCTTTTCAGCAACCATCCAATACTGGGCATTCTTTTCGGTGAGTTAATGTTATATATAATTTATAATAATTGTATAACTGTAATGTAGAAACAATATCCAATGATAGGTGTATATGTTAAAACACACCCTCACCTTATTTAAAATTGTGATGTATCTTGATTCGCAGCGATATTATACACATTATATTGACAGACCTGGTCTTGCGTAAAATATCAGAAACTTTGGCTTCTTTAATCAAATTTAATGTTAACATGACTGTATCATTTTCTCTGTCAACTTTTCTAAGGTATAGTTTAAATAAAAATTGGTTGAGAATCACCATACATCGAGGATATAATGATATCGTGCACATGAACTTTATTTCAAAACTTACTAATCAAATTAGGTACTGATATGTGTCTTCGTATTATTGGAGAATGCTAAACATCGTCAATACCCAACACAAACAGCCGTTTAAATGTGTATGTCTATATAGGATTATTTTGCAGACTGAAATGGCTGTAGTTTTTATGTCTCCGGCATCTTGATTCAGGAGGCATATAGTGATTGGCCTGTCTGTTCGTTCGCCCCTCCGTTTGTCCGTGACAAGGTTAAATAGATTTTACCCTTTCGTCTAGCACCAACACCGCTTGCTACAACACTTGGATACTTGCACAGTTGTTGCTTATGACCATTCCCTATCCACCCATATCACTATACATCACTTTGATCTTGACCTTAACCTAGCTTGCACTTGTATTTAATTCAAAAGTTAATTAACTAGATTTTACCGTTTTGTCTAGCACCAACACCGTTTACTGCAACACTTGGATATTTACACAGTTGTTACTTATGACCGTTCACAATCCACCCATATATCACCCAACCTCACTTTGACCTTGACCATGACCTAATTAAGACTAAGAAATGAGCTATATAGCACCAACGGGGGCATGTGTGTTTATTAAACACTGAATCTTGTTTTATTACTTAAAATTGTGATCTTAAATTTAAAAAAACACACATTTAAGCACTTATATTTTAACAAAACAAATATGTGTATTAAGTGTATTAATTTTACATGTAAAACAGCCACATGATTTTGTGAACTGAAATATATGTTGTTTTTTCCTTCAGAAGCAGTCTAAAGAAATGTGCCCATTATTAGTCGAGGATTGCTACATAAATTGCGCTAGAAGGAAAGAAATGGAGTTTGAAGTATTAAATTAACGACTTTATTGTTATCACCTACCGGTATAAATTAAGGGCATAACTAAAGTGTGTTAATGGTGAAGTTCATGAAAAAACAGTGCAAGAACAACAGTGCGGGCTTTCCAGAGGTGAGAGGATGTTCAGCCAATTCGTGATAATCACAGATTGCATGTAGTGTTGTGCCAGAGTGTGTGAATGGATTAAAAAAAATACTCTAGCTGTGCTACTATGTCGACGTTGCTTCTAATGATATTGCTTTCAGTAATTACTTTAATTAATTTTCAGAAGAATTTGACTGCAAAAGAGAAAGGAAACAACCGACCTTGTAGCAATACAACATGTATTGATCGTTCTGATTCTTATTGGGAAACATTTATGAGATATCGCAATAATTTTCATTACCAGTAAATTATCGCTAACTGAAGACAAAACTAGTTCTCTGAATGTTTCAAAATTATCAATATTTGAATAAATGTGCTTACTTTATGTAGCAGTGAATATGAAATTGTTTGATTTTGTTTATATATTAGTCAGTTAAATTTACTTTACCGGAATTAATAAATTTTGTATTGTAGAATAATTTCGAGTGTAATGAGAGACATGAAACTATGATACAGATACTTTCTTTTAATCGCGTCATTTAAATGCACCACAGTTATAAGTTGTTACTTGTGGATAAATAACTACAAAACTGAACAGAACTGGTTACTGCCCTTAATATGATATTGAAATAACTATTTCAGCAGCTGCCTGTATAACTTCCCGCTAAGGCAAAGAACAAGTGTGTGTTTTATGGCACATTTCAGTAAAAAAAATATTGAAAACAGTTGTCGCTAAAAACTTTTGGGTCCGGTGTTCTCGTTAGGTAGGGTCGGGCTGCCCGAAACACAGAATTTGTTTCTTTTGACCAAAAGTTTTAAACGCTAGTGTAGTACTAAAAAGAATTGACATATTTGATAATGTTTTTCTTCAAGTTGAGAATGTGTTGACTGTTTATGTCGTCCAAGATAATACTATTCAAATCAAATGTAATTATTTACATATGCGCAATACAGCATTTTGGTAATAATTGTATATTGAACATGTTTTGAAAATTGTAAGATTTATTATTGCTGTACAAATAAAATTTAAAATTTACATCCATGATTCAATACATACATTTAAATGTTTGCTTAATAAGCCCAAGAGATTTTATTGTGCCAAACAAATTATGTTGTACATTTCGGTGTTCAGCTTGGCTTTTTTCTCATAATAACAGCAATGGGTACTGACTTTTAACAGTTATTATTGTGTATTTTTTAAATTAAATTGACCTTTTCAAATATTGACGAATTGACAATTTTTCTACTTTTTGTTACCGATTTCATAAATAAAAGAACAGTGTATACATGGGAGCAAAATAACACTACGGACTAAGAAATATACAGTAAAAACCATTTCGTTTATGAGTAATCATCAGTTGAAATTGATAAATTTATAAAGCGTTCGTAACGCTGAACGATGGAATAATTTGGAGTCTTTTGCTGTTTTTGTTGAAACTGTTGACATCGCGTGGATCACTTACACAACGTAAATGATTCTGGGTGAAATACAGAAGTCTGAATGGCCGAATAGTTAAGGTCATAGCCTTTTAATACGAATGTCCCTGGCTTGAACCCCGGTGGGAACTTTTTTTTTCTTTTTTTTATAAATAATTTTCTTGTTATTATACTTCCAATTTTAAAAGTTTTTAGTTCCAATTCTAAACTCTGTCAAATTAATACATTTAATTGCATAAAAAAAATCGACAATCTGTGAACAAGTCCCTTTAAAACTACAGAGAATACCAGCTGGATCTAAATACTGTTGTTTGCCGGATTGGGTAATGTGTATAACCATACTTTAAAGTAAGCTCACTTGCTGTTAGTATTTACAAGGCAATGCTTTATATATAACTTATTATGTAATCTTTCATGTCGATTTAAACATTATATTAGATACATTAACACATGATTATTTGTTTTAAGTAGTTTGCCAATACTTAAGTTGTGTATTAAACTCTATCTTTATTTTAATACGCACCCTATTAATCACTAATGAGGACATGGATATCATAATTACAAGTGTATTATGCATGGTACATTAGACATACGTGTAGATCTCGATATGCTTATGGGAACATTTGTCTCACATTATGCATTTTGTGTGATGGTAAAGAAGAATACATTGTTAGCGGGACTACAGACTGAAAAGCTACTTGTGGCCATTATATAACAGCCTATATTTATATTGTCCTGTCTATGAAGTTTGACAACCATAGAATGTAAAACAAAGCTTCGCGACAACTACCTCTGTATAAATGACACATTATGAATAGAATCATGTTTGGACTATTTCAGTAAAGCTTTTATTAAGGTTCTCCCTTCAGGACCAATCTGTGTTGCAACCAATATGGGACCCATGCAAATCCCGGTTGCACTTTCTGTGGTGGGGCCCATGTGGGTCTCCCATCAAGGTCCCATTTGTGTTTGTTCATAATGGTCCCATGTTGAGACCACATGTGCGCCATGATAGACCATTTTGTAACCCATATGGGACCCATGCAAATCCCGGTTGCACTTTGTGGGATGGGGCCCATGTGGGTCTCCCATCAAAATCCCATCAGTGTTTGCCCATAGTTGTCCCATGTTGAGACCACTTGGGTCCCATGGTAGACCCATATTGTAACCCATATGGGACCCACGTAAATCCCGGTTGCACTTTCTGTGGTCGGATCTAATTGGGCATCCCATCAATGTACCATCTGTATTTGCCCATTATGGACCCATGTTGAGACCACATGGGTCCCATTTAAGAACCATATTGTAACCCATACGGGACCTACGTAAATCCCGGTCGCACTTTCGGGGATGGGGCTCGGTCCCATCTGTGTTTGTTATGGTCCCAAAAACATGGGTGCGATCCAAACTTAGACCTGTATTACTAACACTCTGCAAAACAGTTTATTTTAACGTCTCATCAACGGGGACATCAAATAAAACAAGAACATGAACACGAAAAGTTTGACAGTTTGCATGTAAATTTTATACTTGTTTATCTATGCCTAAGTTACATCTTAGTATAATATTGTAACTTTTCAATTGTTGTGTCAATTGTGCAAACATAAAATCGCAGATTTTAAACCATTTATTAATGAATATTGATTTATTGATTAAAAATAATCTCATATACATGTTTAAGCAGTTTTCACTCGCAACTAACGATTGCGTACAGCATCTTTACCTACAGTGGTAGAAATAAATGTTTCATATCTCGAATATAACATGTTGAATATCTTGGTAATGGTTAGCAAACTGTCCAAAGAGTTCTTACATTCCAACACAAAAGTATATGCATATTATATAATTATATATGGTGTATTCAATATACATGAGTATACATGAAGTAGTACACAAATATATATAAAATCATGCTTAGTGGGCATCTGTGTAATACTAATTCTCGGCTGAATTAAGCATGAATAAATTAATACAGGTTGCGCTTATAGATACAAATATTAACAATGCTATAGTCAGCAACAGCAAAATATCAATTCCACTGAGTATTTAATAAGTATACAAAGCAACATGCGGAACGAGAAGTAAAGTGTGAATACATTTACGGTAATATTAATCGTAATAATATTTATATTGGTTTCTTTGAATAAACGCTTTATGGACATACATAGCTAAGTTTCTGTTAATAATAACATTGTCGGATTGCATGAAAATCTATAGATTCAGGTTAATGCCATCGGCCTGATTCGACTTCTAGCCTATGTGAAGAAACTCTCAACTTACAAAGATCAAATCTAAACTCATTAATACTGACATGTTTTAGATAAGGTTGAAATTCAAATTTACAAAACATATTGTAACTTTTTGCTCTAGATGAGTTATTTAGTTATGTTATTCAATTTTGTATAAATGCATCAGTTATTCTTAACTTTACTTATGACAAAAAGCACTTTTCATTCCCACACCTTGGTTTAGCCATGCATAATGTAAAACAAAAGATTGCGACAAATAACATACAGATTTTGTCCATTAGTGGGCATTTGGTCTACGTATTATATTGCTACACATATGCAGATAAATACACTTAACATATTTATGCTCTTCTAACTTTACAATTTTTAACAGGTACCTAATCACATTAAAAGCTCATTTGTCATCAAGGATGTTCTACAAAGTTCTCCATATACAAAATTATTGTGGGTTTGAATTTTCACATCTAATATCTTTTTGCAAAATTTAAATGAACTATCTCTAGAGTCATCCACTCAGTTAAACCCCAAACCTCTGATCCATAATTTAAAATTGGTAAAACAAGCTGATCAAATAACTGTAACTTGGTATGTATGGAGATTTAAGGGAATTTAATTGAATATGAATTTAATTTAAAAACAGCTTTTGAAGCCTGGCCTGCAAGTGTATCAAAGTACTTGCAAATGAACCTCCTGTAGTGAATACAATTCCTAAATATGTAAACGTTTTAACTATTTCCAATGCCTGGCCTTTATATAAAAAAGTAAGATTTGTCCTTTACTGACCACCTTTTTAAAAAATCATTACTTTTGTTTTATTTGAGTTTACACATAGCTTCCACTTATCACAGTATTCTTCTAACAGACACACGCCTTTCTTCAAGTCTTTCTCAGAATCAGACATAATTACAATATCATATGCATACAATATTAAAAACAATTTCAACATACCAATATTAATACCATCAAAACCATTTAACATATAATATTCCTCTAGGTCATTCAAATAAATAGAAAACAAAAATGGTGATAATGACTCACCTTGTGTAACACCCAATACACAAGAGAAATCTTCATTACTTATTGTATTACCTAACTTAATTCTTGATTTGACATTTACATACATAGATTTAATCATATTAATCATATTTCCTCGAACGCCTAACTTCAACAATTTGTACCAAATTGTATATCGCACCAGGTAATCGAACTCTCTAGTACAATCAACAAAAACAGCATACATTCTCTTTTTTTCATTTAACAAATAATTCATGAGACCATGTAAAACAAAGATATTATCAATAGTTCACATATTTGCCTGAATCCTGCCTGAGACTCTATATATACATGATAATTTTCAGTCGAATTGTTTAATATATTGTTAATGACTTAAGTAAATAATTTCCAACATTTGTTTAATAATGTGATACCCCTATAAACATTTATGTCATCTCCATCTCCTGTTTTATGTAAAGGAACAATAAAACCCTCACACCAAATTTCTGGAAAATGTCCACACTCATACAATGTGTTAAACAAAGTACACACAACATTTAAAAAGCTACTACTGTTAATACCAAATTTAAAAAAACGAATTCAGCAGATAATCAAGTCCATAATCAGGTGATTTACCATTATGTATGTTTGCAGGCTTTTACAATTTCCTGATCATTTAATGGTACATTAATTCATTAAACATAATATTTAATTCACGATTTAAATATCTGTCATGAAAGTAGAAGCTATCTTCATCACGCTGGTAAAATGTTGAATTGTGGTCATGCATTGATTTAAAATAGTTCAATTGAAATATAAATATAGCGATTTCTGAGCAAACACATACTATTTCTTAATTTTGCAATCTGCTATCTTGCAGTGATCAAAGTGAGTACAATGATGCATAGGATGACACACGCATGGGATAAATGCGTTTGTTTTACAATATAACGTTTATTTAAAGACGATTTTTGGTATGTATTTCTGCGCATACCTTCGCGCATAATGGAAGTTGATCACAAGTGTCTTGACCGATAATATCTAATATATGAGTGTTATGTTTATCTTTAAGAATCAAATGTTCATACAAAAATAATAGACTTATAGAGCGACTCGATCTTAAATGAAGTTTAATAAAACGCTGAAAACGAAGGTAGACAAACCCCAGTCTGAACACACAACCCGCTTAGCGATGCACTTGCTAGCTATAAATGTTGAAGTGTTTTGGCTGTAATAACTAGTTCACACATCAACGTTTTATCAATTATGAATAAAATATTTACAATTAAGGATTGTTTGCAATACGTATTGTTCTCTTACAATAAGCCATTTCAACCGATAAATTAAAAGCGGTCATTTTTATCAATCAGTGAACAATACTGTTACTGAAAGAAAAACAACAAAATATTTACTACAAGAGCTGTCAGTTGGTACATATATTGGACAGTGAAAGGGGCATACAAAACTTTTAAAAGAAGCCTTGTATAGTTTATACATATGTGGAAAAAAATCTTTAACCACAAAATCTATGTAAAATGTGTGCATAACTCTATCAAAACACAAAGCAGAGTTATGGGTAATGTTGCCCCTGAAACTAGAGTTGATGAAAAAGGTTAGTCCCATGTTTCAAGTGAATAACTTATGTAGTTTTGAAGTTACCAAACTTTTGAATATAAATTTTAATCAGAAAATCTATGTGCAAAAGGGACATAACTCTGTCAAAATACAAAACCGAGTTATGGATAATGTTGCCCCTGATACTAGAGTTGAATATTAAGGTAAGTTCCAAGTTTTAGATGAATACCGTATGTAGTATTGAAGTTACACAACCAGAAAATATATGCGAACAAGACGCATAACTCTGTCAAAATACAAAAATAGTTATTGGGAATGTTGCCCCTGATACTGGAGTTGATGTCAATGGTAAATTCCAAGTTTAAAATGAATAAATTATGTAGTTTTGAAGTTACAAAACTTTTGAATATAAACTTTTACCATAAAATGTAAGTGAAAAATGGGCATAACTCTGTCAAAATACAAAGAAGCGTTATGGGGAATGTTGCCCCTGATACTGGAGTTGATGACAAAGTTTCAAGGGAATAACTTATGTAGTTTTGAAGTTACAAGACTTTTGAATAAAAACTTTAACCAATTTAGACGAGACGCCGACGCCGGGGGTAGTAGACTATCTCACCTATTCTTCAAACAGTCCAACTAAAAAGGGGTATTATTATGTCAAAATGCAAAACAGAGTTATCGGGCTGTTGACCCTGATAATGGATTTGATGACAAAGGTATGTTCCTATTAAGTGACTAATTTCTGTAGTTCCAAAGTTACAAAAGTTTTGAATATAAACTATAACCAGAAAATCTATGTGAACATGGGGCATAACTCTGTCAAAATAAAAATGGGTAAAGTAATGGGTATAGTTGTCTATGATACTGGATTTGATGACAAAGGTATATTCCAAGTTTTAAGTTAATAACTTATGTTGTTTTGAAGTTACAAAACTTTTGAATATAAACTTTAACCAGAAAATCTAAGTGACAAAATGAGCACAACTCTATTAAAGTACAAAACAGAGTTACGGGAATGTTGCCTCTGACACTGGAGTTGATGACAAAGATATATTCCAAGTTTCAAGTGAATAACTTATGTAGTTACAAAACTTTTAAATTAATACTTTAACCAAATTCACTATAATAAGTACGCGGGATGTATCCATCCTAGGGGTATCGATAGCGATTTGATGCTGTAATCTCGTTTAATTCCCGTTTGTCAGGAATGCTTCCATTTAACTTGTCGCTTTCAAGTTTCATTTCCGTAGCACTGTCTCTAAAAGGAAAAACAAACGATAATGCGATTAATTAATAAATCGTGCAAATGCATTAAATGTGTGTGATGCTTTAAAGTAATCGTCAAACTATATTATCATACAATTAATTTACATGTGTATAGACGATGTTGACAAAGTGTAATCAAACAATGCATAATATTGTGACGTTTGTGTTGTTTGGGTTTAGCCAAATGTATAGTTTGGTACTTTTGAAATTTGTGTCAGTGACAGTTACTATGGTAGTCATATAAAGGGCATGTTTTTTTCTATTTGTTCTCTGTATAAATATTAATTAAAATCAATACTGTTTAAAAGCATAGGGACAAATATAAAAACAAACATGAATTCGATCGTGGAAGGACCGGGGAACAATCTCATCAACATCAAACCCCAGAAAATACATCAGCAGGAGATAAACCCTTATTTAAATATTGTGTTCCTTTATTTTAGGCAATTACCAATTGGCTATACAACACAATTTAATGCGCAGCATTTAACATTAAATGATTAAAACTTGGGCCACCGCCTTGGGATAGGCAATAGAAACGATTGGGTTATACACCGGTTTAAAGTCATGCCAAACCTCACAGTTGGCCCAGCGATTGGGTTATACACCGGTTTAAAGTCATGCCAAACCTCACAGTTGGCCCAGAACTAATCACAGTACACATAATTGTAAATGTAATTTAACGTAAAGCATAGCAATTAAAATTAAATCGTAATGCATAATAATTTTAATTCATTTACACTTTAATAGCTGAATGGTTTAACGTTCACCATAGCAAGAGTTTTGAACTTTTCTGAGGACAGATGAAATGTAGTAAAAGTTTCAACTTACGCTTCTGGATCTGGTTTTGAATTGTGTGAATCGTTTGGAGAACATTCTGAAACTGAAACAACGAAATATGCATGTTTTATTATTTTATTTTATTTTTAATTACATTGAACTTAAGAGTCATTTCGAATGAATTTTAATAATGCCCACATATTTAACTTTAGCATGTGTATTGTATTCGTTATATTTCAACCCAATTAACAAATAATATTTTACTACCGTTTAAATCAAGGTGATCTAATGATTGATACTACTCACAGACTTTTAAAAACAACTTACATTTCATCTTAATTGGTAATATTGAACAATTGTTCGGACGAAATCACACAACTGTAGCAACGATATTATTGTTCATAAAAAGACCGTTTTCAGTCCGTTATAGGGGTGTATTAACGAACAAAAAGCGGTCGATTTTCGTCAAAAACGGTGTACTATTAAGCAAAGACACGCGTCAATAACGACCGACTTTATGTTTTACTAATGCGTTAGCCGGTCCTCCTTGTCACTATTTGATGTATATTATACAAAAGTGCAAGTTCTTACTTTTGGACGATATTAATAGCACACGATATCATGATATACTATTGACTACATATAATATATGCACACCTGAAATCCTGGTAAAATTCAATTTTAAAATTCGAATCGAGGAAAACACTGAAACAAAATGGCGCTAACTAGTGCGATTCCAGTTCAGCTGAACGCGACCCTGCTAATACAGTATAAAAACAACATTAAACAAACAGATGCGCGATTTTGGGTAGCACCATACTATAAAAAAAACTTTACACGTGTTACTCTAGGTTTTTATGCTTTAATAGCGATAATACACCTATTTATTGTTCCATAACGTCTTCAGAGTTCCTTGAAATGCGTTAAAGCACTCGGACTTTAAACCATGTTTGGGGTCTGTGCAGACGTCAACGACCTCAAAAAGGTATGAAATCCCTACAATATACTTCGATTGTAGTTAATTTGCAAGTTGTATATTCCTAAGTAATGAAATGAACATAATAGCAGAACATTCCAGCTTTACATTGTGTACGTGATTATTCATCCAATGGGCAAGTTAATATTTCAGAACATGTATTTTATTATTCTTAGGACTCAAATCAAAGGGAAAATTGGGTTAAAATGATTATCAGAACATTATAAATGTATACACACAATGTAAAGTGTAAAGGCTAATTTGTATCTGTGTGACATTGAAACCTGATCTAACTCTGTGAAATAGTTTATTATTTATTTATATAAACCTCTCTATTCAGTTCATTGTATGCGTATGTAACAAAAATTGTGTTAATACAATACCCTAATTAAATGTTTTGTAACACACAAATTTTGCATGCGTTCTTATTAAACATGCTGTCATTGGATCATCCTGATGTATTTGCATTATTCCATAAGTGGTTCTATTAACAGCAAAGGACGTGGAATAAATGGAACGAAGGAACATGGCTTTTGAAAGAATTGTGTGGAAAACATAAATGAAACAGCCAGGATGCTTTTTGTTTCTGTTGTTTGCATTGTACCTGAAGATTCAAAATGTAATATGTAGATCCATCTGGATTGAGGTGTTATTTCGGGCATACACAACATAGTTGTCAGTTCATTTAACTCATAAATATGCTTCGCTTTGCAATCAAGTTTCAAGTAATTATGTTCAACTTAGAAATAAATTTGTTTGTAATTTAATTTATTGTCAACTGACTTTGTAGGGATTTACAAAGGAGTTTACCCGGTTTACAACAGTTCATTTTGCATACTACACAGAATATGCAAACAACAAACAGAACTGTCTGGACTCCATCTAACACCAATCCGATGAACGTCAGTGTACTTTCTGAAAATAAAATAAATTTCAATCAGAATTTAAAAACATATCCGATTAGAATTCTGTATGTAACAATGATTATGGCATTTGTTTAAGTTTGCTTATTGAAATAGTGTTTATTTAAAAGCAGCTTTATTCTGTATAAAAACAACTAGCGAATAATAATTTTTATGTATCAATTATGAATATACATGTTTATAAATATTCCATGAATATAATGTTGCCAGGTTTGCTCAAAACTAGTTATATTGTATATATAAACGGTATCCAGTATGAATCTTTTATCTAGTAAATATGGTTGTGTACATCAGCCTCCGGTGAACATAGTGTTTATCACATTTGTTACTGCAATGTCCTCACATATAAAACATTAACAAAAACTCAATACAATATAAGGTCATAACGACATTATAGGATTGGCAGCACGGTCAAATAACTATTTAGTTTTAATCTTATAGATCTTTTTTTGCCAAAACAATCATCATCAAATAAGTGCACTTCGTGTTTAAGATAGTAATGTTTACAAATGCGTATGGTGTGACAATATTATAAAAATTTCCTTTACGTCGTATGAAATATTGAAACACATTGTGCCTTGTACTGAATCTCTAGACAGTTTAAAACACGGTATAACGAATTGAATTGACAGATAGTCGATGTATATATGATATGATATGATATGATATAATATGATATGATATGATATGATATGATATGACACGATACGATACGAAACGATACGATACGATACGATACGACACGATACGACACGATACGACACGATACGACACGATACGACACGATACGACACGACACGACACGATACGACACGACACGACACGGCACGGCACGGCTAGGTTAGGCTAGGCTAGGCTAGGCTAGGCTAGGCTAGGCTAGGCTAGGCTAGGCTAGGCTAGGCTAGGCTAGGCACGGCACGGCACGGCACGGCTAGGCTAGGCTAGGCTAGGCTAGGCTAGGCTAGGCTAGGCTAGGCTAGGCACGGCACGGCACGGCACGGCACGACACGAACGACACGATATGATACGATATGATATGATATAATATGATATGATATTGTACTGGTGCAATGACATTGAATTATTAATAATATTGATTTTAGCCGTGAGCGGTTGCAGTTTAATACTGACACATAGTTGCATTAGTTCATGTGAATGTACAGAAGGAAACACAAACGTTAGCCTTAGTTGGATATGCCGTTTATCCTAAAACTAGTGTTTTCTTATGATGACAGAAGACATACCTTCGACGACTTTGGCCTGATATGACATGGCATGGCATGGCACTACTGTTATCTTATGATAACAGAAGACATACCTTCGACGACTTTGGCCTGATATAATATGATATGGCATGGCATGGCACTAGTGCTATCTTATGATGACAGAAGACATACCTTCGACGACTTTGGCCTGATATGATATGATATGGCATGGCATGGCACTAGTGTTATCTAATGATGACAGAAGACATACCTTCGACGACTTTGGCCTGATATGATATGATATGGCATGGCATGGCACTAGTGTTATCTAATGATGACAGAAGACATACCCTCGACGATTTTGGCCTGATATGATATGATATGGCATGGCATGGCACTAGTGTTATCTAATGATGACAGAAGACATACCCTCGACGAATTTGGCCGTTGAAGAATGTGTTGACGCTTCTATATCTTTGAAACTCACGTCCACTCGGCCAAATTCGTGACGTTGTAAGTCTGATAACATGTGTACGTTCCGAACGAATATTCACCGACGTCAATTATAAAAAGAATTCCACCCACGTCTGATTTTGCAATTGGGTAGGTTTGTGCAAATAATGGGTCACTTAGATAACAACTATTAATATTTGTGCTACAGGCTGCTATCGTCTGTGTTTTTTTGGATTGTTTGTTTGTAAATTTGAAGGATATATCGCTGTTTAAAGAACATTCTATCGGTAGATGGGTGTCCTCTTTCTTCTTTGTTAGTAAAACTGCGAAAGAAGGTTGTATTCCCACTGAAAAATAATACAGTATGTTCATATTTATTAATATTAAGGTGGGGGAAATTATATTATCATTGCGAGGCAATATATTAATTGTATAATTGGGTTTTGATAAAAGCAAAGAAAAGGATGATATATAGAAAATACATAGTTGGTGCCGGGATGATTTATCCAGTGAGACTTAGACAATGAAAAGTGGGCGAGCTAGCGAGCCGTACTTTTTATTTCGGGCCGAACCGGATAAACTATCTTCTTCCCGGCACCAACCATGTATTCTATGTATCCTGTTTAATACATAATTGCATATTTAAAGTACTTTAATTACAGATTTAGTTTATAAATATATGCTTTATGATGAGCCTCGAACTGTATAACTCGCTAGAACTTATGTGTATCTTCAGAAAAAAATACTCGTAATTTTAAAAATAATCTGATTTGCTGACGCCAATAATATACACAAACAAGACTTATAATACAGTAGCCACTTTCAACCAGATATCGATTTTTGAAAAGTTGCACTGCGTCACGCCTACGTCATTCGGTTTAGTTTGAAGTTTACACAGTGTACGAACTAGGATGCGAGTGTGTTGGAATTTAATTTAAAATAAAAGCAATCGGAATACAATAATTAGTGTTTCTGTTTTGGATGGAATATGTTAATACCGTTTAAATTGAAAAGTGTATGGAATATATGCCTCAAATTGAACCGTCGAGATTATTCCCATTTGAATTTCAATTTTATAGAATGTACTTGGATTGTGGTTGGGAAACATCGTGTGCAAAACTTTTAGTAATTTATATCTAGTCTTCGTTTAGTTTTAATATTTTTAAACGAAAATTTACATAAACGGCTATTTTTTTTGTTTTGATGAATAAACTGTATCTTCGTTTTCGACAGAAGAATTTATATTCACAAAGAATAGACGGAAATACAGCAATTGTTTTGAATGGAATGGAATGATATGTTTGTACGCCTTTATCGATTATGCCATACATGTACGGAGTAACAACTCATTGTGGAAGTTAGGATCTCACAAAAACTAGGCAACACGACGCTTTTATCGATGACAATTGTGTTTGTTTGTTTTTTTTATTCCATGTCATTCTGGAAAAAGGTGCTATTCGGCGCGTAGGAACACACTACTAATTGAATAAACCTTGCCACTCCTTGTTAACTGGAGATGAATACGGTCAACCCTTTATTAGGTCACTGTTGCAGGTAGAAACATGATAAATACAGTACTTTTAGACATTATTCAGGCGAGATTTGAAGATATCATGCGAGCTGAACAACTACTAAACATATTTTATGGTTAGTTTTATTGACATGTATGCGTATTTATTAATATGTAGACAGCATATACAAGATTGGAGTGAAATGTTTAGTAGTTACAACATCGTTTTGCTAATTCCAATTCTACCTGTTAAGTGATATGGCACACAATTATTTTTCTGTTCGTGTTTCGAAATCTTAAAAGTGCTTCAGAACATTTAAATTCCAGCACTTCGCTAACTATCCTTTACTTAAATAGCTGAATTATGTGAGTTTGTGACTATATATGTTGCTATAATTAGCTCAGCTTATGAACCTGTCTGATAGATTTCAGTATATCTCATTTATTTTGTAATATTTTGAGAACAAATATTGTGAACAGTTTGCATTGACCAAATTTGGAAGAATGAAACGTGTCAATGTATTATTCCTGGTCTTAAGCAGAACATGTGTATATAAATTGATACGCACATATGCTTTATACATGTTAAAATAATGTCAGATGCGCAGATCTAAGAAGCGTGTTAAAGGCATACCTGCAAGCCATGCGATGACGAAAAACCAGCATTCATTTACAGGAAACATATCCTGAAAATACATTCAAGTAGTGCTAGTAAAAATATACATGTACATTGAAACAAAACCACGCTTGCAAATGCGTATATCAATTCAGTATGCTTATGGAAAACAAAGGGGATCAAGTGACGTTATTAAAAATATCAAAATTAATTTTTCATGTACGCTTCATAACAAATCACGTATATAAGTAGGTTGCATTCTAAATAGTAATACACGATAAAAAGGTTTGTTAAATCTGATTGTTGTCACACATATACGCACGTATGTCGTATTGGGTTAATTAATGGACTAATTAAATTCAGTTACAGAAACACCCATGCACAATTGTGTCAAATTATTTCGATATAAAGTTGGTTAGGTTGAATTGAGTGTTTAGCTAAGAAGGAGATAACTATTAGCAACCCGAGGTCCTTTCTTTATGGCAATTAACCAATTGCATTGTTATTGTATTGTTCTTCCGCGAGTACAGTCATATTTGATCCTACATGGAACGTTGTTGACTTAAGTTTTTACAACATGTCATGTTCTAATTAAATTCATTATCATAATGATTGCCATTTGACAAATTAAACGATCGTCAAAACGGCACTTCTTACTTGCGCGTAGTTGACTGGCCTAAAGCTGTTAGGATCATAGTTCTTAGTCGTTTCAATTTTGGAAATGCGGTGCCTTTAGTTGTTCAGCGAACAACTAAAAACTGGGATCACCGCCTTGTCTGTTGGATAAAAATTTTGCATTACTAAAATGTTAAACTGCTTCCTGTAGGATACATAGTTAAGCATTACTGAAATGTTAAACTCGAGTCTGTTGGATAAAACATTTAGCATTACTGAAATGTTAAACTCGTGTCTGTTGGATACATGGTTTAGCATTACTGCAATTTTAAACTCCTTTCTGTTAGATAAAAGGTTTAGAATTACTGAAATGTTAAACTTTTGTTTGATACATATTTCAGCATTACTAAAATGTTAAACTCCTGTCGGTTGGGTAAAATGTTTAGCATTACTGAAATGTTAAACTCCTTTCTGTTGGATACATCATTTAGCATTACTGAAATGTTAAAATCATGTCTGTTCTATAAAATGTTAAGCATTACAGAAATTTTAAACTCTTTTCAGTTAGATACATCGTTTAGTATTAATGAAATGTTAAACTCGTGTCGGTTGGATAAAAGGTTTAGCATTACTGAATTTTCGTCGCGAGAATTAGCGAAAATTCGTGGCATTGCGAGCGAGCGCTCTGCGCTTCGCGATAAAATCGGCTCGTCGCATATGGCGTGGCGTGTACTGTAAATAGCACAATAACTTTTAAAATCTTCTCCTCTGAAATAGCAAGGTTCAAATCTTCATACTCATGTGAGGGCTTTATGGCCATGTGGCCTTGTTGTTTAATATTGGACTGACATTTTAAAATTGCATGTACTTCTGAACAATTGACACATTAATCGTGTGTTACTTATATTCAAATATAAATATATTTTGATATTGTAATGGAACTATATATCACACAAAGCATATTTTATGTTACCATTGCAAACTTCATGACCTTATAAGGTTATATAAACAAATATTGATCTAGCGAACATTTGGAATTAAAGGTTAAAATGGCAAATATTGGAGAAATATGTTTCTCTCTTTTGCTTTATGTTAATAACAAAATAGCTAAACATACTTGTATACTGATATAATTCCACAACAACAATATTTTATACGAAACTCCAAACCTGTTTAAATTGATCGTTAACCTAATGTTTAATGTGACTGTCTGTAAGCCAATTTCACAATTTTCGTGAGGCTTGTTCCGTTGGTATAATCAATTCATTGTTTAATACAAACCTACATTGTGCATTGTTTGATAAAAAAAACACGTTTAATGCATATATCAGATTTGGCATTTGATTATATTTAGATTAAAAATAATTTAAATTGAAAGTTATCAAGTTTATCAAGTTTAAGTGTAATTCGATAATATTGTCGGTTAAATTGAACCAACCTACAGTTAAACAATTAAATGAGTAATTACGCGTACTCAATTATTCTCTAGCAATTTTAAACTGACCTGTTCACATACAGGCAAATTTACAATTTTCAAAATTTTATCATAGACCCCAAAATGAAAAATACATTATACATAACAAGCGAAATTACACTACTGACAAAGAATTATATTATAAATATAGTATCGATATTTATTTATTTTTCAATCCTCATATTTATAAATCATTGAAATGGATCTAATTATAAAGCGTTGGTAACGCTTCTTTCATCGGTATTTTGGAAAACACGTGTATTAATTACATAGCGTTAACAATTGACTGTAAGTCAGAATGGCCGAGTGGTTAGCGCGATATACATTTGATCCCGGCTGTCGAAGGCTCAAGTGCCGGCAAAGTCAAATAGTTTAATTCGTGGGAAAACCGGCCTTAATGCTTGTGCGTAAAATGTCGTCCCGGATTAGCCTGTGCAGTCCGCACAGGCTAATCCAGGACGGCACTTTCTGCTTGTATGGTATTTTCTATTTCAAGGAAGTCTCTTCTAAACATAAATCTACTGTAGGCGGAAAGTGCCGTCCGCACAGGCTAATCAGGTACGACACATGCATTAAGACCGGTTCTCCCACGACGCGCTTCATTTGTTTGTCTGTATATAATATTTGTTTTCTATTAGTTCATTGCCTTAGTTTATGCAGTTAAGACATTGAATTTCATTTTCATCAAAACGAAGTTCTGTTAACAATTCCCTTTAATATTAAGATAACATGTTAAAAAATATTGTTTTCGTGGAACGTGTACAGTCATAACATCAAGTATAGATACTTCCGGTAATAAATTCTAAATCTTACAGACAACTTAGACCATTATTTGCTAGTTAAATCATTACTGCATGTGTATTTTGAGATTATGCGTACAATGCAATTAATGTACATTATGGCTGACTCGTCAATGCCGCAATTGATGTATTCAGATTTCTATTTCACTTCGAAAAATGATAGTTTACACTGTACAGTTAATACTGTACATTAAAGGTGTATATTGATCGTAGATATTCAGAAAATACAGTTTAGTTAAATAAATTGAAGGTGTATATCGACAGTAGATCGATATTTGGATTTGCAAACAATAACACTTAATTATAAGTAGATCATAATATTGAAACATGTTTAACACCGATGTCTTATTTATAACACAATTGATAAGCCTGTTTTTGTTGATTTTGTTGTTGTTACATTTTTTAACAGTTGTCCTCGTAGACACTTTTGGTTTCATGGCAACGAAAATTCAATTTGCATGAAATGTCGACTTGTTTTTGTTCAACCTTTTTAAAAACGCAAGGAAGTAGAACGTTTTCATGGAAGTGCTCGCTCTTGTAGTCGAGAATTTAGGTCAACATATGTTGTTTGTATAACTCTTCTTTAAATAAATTGTTCGTATTTCAGTAAGAGTTTGAGATAGGAACACTATTTTGTTATAGTGTCTGTCTAATACCGTCGATTTAGTTTAAATCAGTTCAGGATTTTAGTTAATATTTGCGAAAGTCTTTCATGATAGTTGTAACTTAATACCTAGCTGGATTGAATGTTCAAATCGGGCAATGACCCGAAACTTACAGGCTGACTTCCTCCTATTTCAAACGTAAAGATTTTTTAGACAAGTGTCTACAAAAGTTAAAGTCTCTAGCCTTGTATTCGTTTATAGCAAATCAAAGTGTACGTTTAATGCGTGTGCTTTGATCGGTTGACGAGTGTAGTATATACATATTATATTCATTAGAATTATGACAGATATTCTTCTCGCATTCCAAACGATCCGTAAATCATAAACATAATAATCATTTCAATATGCAGTTGATGTATGTCTATACTTCAGTTAACAAGACTGCAGAAACATAACATACTAATATATTTTTTATACAGAATACTAGGTAAATGTTGACTAAGAAGAGTATTTAGAGAGTTTTAAATAGCTGATCGCGAGAGCCTTTGTCAGTGGTTTGCGTTTTCGCGTCGAGTACATAAACCTATCTTGATGCAACGCTTACCTAGTATACTATTAATCCCATCGTGCTATGTATTTATTTTTAAATGTATAGAAAGAAAGAATACTAAATAACTCATTTTTGAGCATCTAAGTTGACAGACGTTTTGTCCAAATTTCCATTTATCATGCACACAAATGTTTTATGTCAAAGAGATAGCTGGTTAAAGTGAGTGGGTTCACACAAATGTAATACTCCAAACGATGCCATACTATGCTCAGTAAAATCAATACACTGCATCCCCATCAAATAGACATTTGTTCACTACCAAGATGTATCTTCTTACCAAATGTTGTTATAGTCTTAAATAGCTCGTCTGTTCCGGCAGTAATGTCTCGATATTGCATATTCCTTTACAATACATTGACAATTGAGAGTGATTATACATGTATAATGACGAGAAAAAAGGAATGCACCGATTGCGAATGCTTAGTGCTTTTAATTATGATAATTGCATTTAAAGGTATATATTCACCGCTTGGCAATGTTCATTGTATATTACAGATGTCAGGCATAAAATGTTTGTGTATAATACACAGGAGAAATAGCACAATTGAAACACTCGTATGTTCGAGCTCCGATTGAGGAACACATTTTCATCTTTGTATGCTATTCTTAATATACTATTCGAGCTTTTTTAGTCCACATGCTTTCGATTTTACAGTTACGACGCTTAAAGACATTTTTGAAAAGTACAACAAATGTGTGTACAAGTCGCTTTAATAATTAGAGTCCTTTATAACACACATCAAGTTACGAAAAACCTGTTTGTAATACTGAAAGAACGCCCTTTTTTGATTACGGTTTGAGAACATCTGAGACATTCGTGGAACAGTGCGTTATGCTAATAAAAATATACATTCGCGAAATAGTGCTTTATGCTTTTAAAATAGACAAATATACGCACACACGGTTTTATTTTTGTGCTAGTCTAATCTTAAATGATATGATGACATTCTGACGTGTTCATCTCCGAAGCCATCGTAACATTTGAATGAAAGCGAAAACCAGCATTCGTCAAGTTCTTTAATTACAGGACAGTTTAAACAGCGATACTTAGAAATTTGAGAGGTTTCGAAAGTGCAGGAAAAGATCGCGTGCATGACGACAATGCTACATATATGGACAGATATCAGACAATAGATGAGTATGTGGCAAATGAGACAGGTGGTGATATTTATAAATTTTGATTCTTGAATTATTTATGACATATATCAGACATCTTATGGAAATTTCTTAAATTCAATAAATTCCTTAAGCCTCTAACACTCTTGAAAAGATACTTTTACAACTGTTTTAAACAAGTGTATATATATATTGGATGTTTTGTATTTTACCCTTTTGTCTATAGAAATCTATGGATTTCAATTATGCAATGTGACCTGAAATGTTCACTTAAGTACGACTGAAGTTAAGAGTTCCCTAAGGAGCTTTGGGAATACCGGCCCTTGACGACAACAAATATTGCATTGATAAAAAATATGAAGAATACGTAAATGAAGCTCATATATATGTTCGTGTATCTAATAATAAGTATTAAATAATCTTTCAATGTTAATTAATTAATTGTTATAAACAGAGCATCAATGTGAACCTCTTGTTATTGAATTAATCAATATTTGTAAAAAGTCGGTATTTTGTTCACATTCTTAAGAGAATAATTTTGAATAATGTATAGATTTTACCTTCGAGTGATCAGATATCTATCCCAGGTATGAATTCGTAAAGTGTAATTCGATAACAGTCGTAAATTATCGTCATAATACATCCTCTTGTGTTTGTCCCGTGTGCATATATTTGAGGTTATTTCAGTGGGGTTCAATTTTAAAGATTTAAAAGAAAAAGAGGTAAGATAATCTGATACATTAAGTGTCATATTACTAGCATGTCTTTTGTTTTCCCATTTATGTCTTCATTATTCAAATTACAATTTGTGTATTCAAATTTAAAAAATAGTTAAATAAACATATGAACGGTTAAAATTACTTAATGCGAGCAGTCAAATGCAAATTAACGAAGGGCGAATATAATACAAATTATGAGTATATAATTTGACATTTAACATGCGCAAGTAGAAATGAACATTCAACAACACTTATTTGTTGTACCCATTCCAAACTATATATTAAATACGTATCCTTAATAAAAACTATCGCATTCAAATTATTTGCTACAGTATTTCTAACTATCACTTGGAGAGAAAGTAATCAGATGCAATTTAAGAATTTAAGTGCATAATGCTGTAACATACTTTGGTTATCTCCCTTTTTGAAAGACATGCATATGAGAATGTATTTGTGTTATAAAAATATAGTTTTTTTCTCAACACAAACTGAACAAATTTTTTTTTTTCAACCACCAAAAATCCGATTTTACAGAAATATATGGACAAAAATGCATGTTTAAGAATGAACCAAAAATATGACACGTTTAATACTTGAAAATGTATATAAAATTTAAACAGTTCCTTTCTTCTGGCGATATTTTGAAACACCATGGAACCATGCCTTCAATAGAAGGCATTACACTTACTTTACCAATATATTTATGTTTAAATAGTGTAATTTTGCTTGTAAATGTATTATGTATTTTTTTCCATTGGGGATCTTTGACAAAAAATGAAAATTGTCGATTTGCCAATCTGTAAACAGGTCGCTTTAAAATATTAACATGTATGCGGGTAGAAATCAATAAATCACAGGTACGATAAATCTAAACGGACAACACACAATAGATATCTTGAAAATCAACATCCAATAAACGAATCTAACACTCCAGTGCAAAGTCAGAATAAATACAATCATTAAAATCAATATATGCTAGGATAAAATAGTATTCAATTAATATATACATTTGAAATAATTTTAACAAATACAGATATAAAATAACACGAATAAAAAACAAAGAGAGCATTAGTTTGATACAATGGACTTTCTATACGTATGTACAATAGAGAATAACAACCACTCGTTCTTACAGTCTTCACTACAACAAAAACGTAAATGCAGCAGAAACATCCATAAAAGAGATTAATTGTACAGCCATTCACGACTGTTAGCTACACCAGGGTCTTATCCATACTGACTATGCTAAATGATACGACATTTCAAATGTGATAATGTATTAATTATAAGTGCTTGGTTGTTAAACAAATACAAAACAATAACCAAATTCCCTGTATTATAAATATACGCAAGGAAGCTCACTCGCCATTTTCTATCGTTAAGAAAGTTGATTAACTGGTTATAATTTTAAGAAGAACCGGGACCTAAATGCATGAGCTATGTAAATTTTGGGAACCAAACATGTAATGTTACTCATTGAAACCAGCCAATCGACTTCCGTTACAAAAGAAAGTGTGCTACCTTGTATATTTGTATTTTTTTTTAAATTTGTTGAACAACCAAGCGCCTATGGTATTACTGAACCAATTGTTGTTTTAAATGGAGCCGGGCATGGTTATTGGCCTCTTCCAATACACAATTTCGTCGTTTCTCTGTGTCCAGAACCAGCCGTAGTGCAAGCCGTTCAATCCTACATTCCGCTGAATTTATACCGTTATCTCGTACACTCGAAATATGACTGCATATTCTACCATTCGCAAACGAAAGTAAACGAAATAATTTCTAGCACCTGAAACGGGTGAGCATGTTTTTTACAGAACTTATTAGATTGTTTATGCTACATTCTCGCGATTGCTTATGCACACTAATTATTTCAAATGTATCCGTAAAAAAGTGTTGTGACACTAATAAAGTATGTATGAGGCGTGTCGTGGGAAAATCGGGCTTACAGCACGTGCGTTCAGTGTCGTTTCTTATCAGCCTGTGCTGTCCGCATAGGATAACCCAGGACGGCAGTTTCCGCCTACAATGGATTTATGTTTAGAAGAGACTTCTTTGAAACATAAAATACCGTTAAAGCGGAAAGTTTTGTGCCCAATCAGCATGTGCGATTTTCTCACGACACGCCTCCTATATATGTTTTCGTATATAATGTAAACATACAATACCTTGCAAGTAAAGCTGTGTATTGTGCTACCTCATTATGTCTTCTTTGAAGCAGTCTTTCATAGTTGTGAATTGACCTACAACATTGAAAAAATTCTTGTAGCACTGATAATGAATGGTCATAGTATATATTGTTCGACTTTTGCTTGATTTATAAATTGCGATTTGGTTGTTACATTGTCAGTGTCTCAAAGAAACTAATAATATTTTAATTAACTACATGTATACATACGTATTAGAAACCAATTAGTGCATTATATCTGAAATGAACACAATAATAATGAATTCAGTATGAAATACATCCTAACATAAATATTAAGATAAGGAGACCAAACAAGCAGTAGTGACTCATTGTGGTTCGCTTATAGTAGTTATAAATAGGTGTAAATGTCCGTGATGATGTTCACATGCTCTTGTTAAGCTTATATGGAAAAGTGTCAAATTAAAACGTTTTTCGTCGATTTAAAATAGAGATACATTTCAAATTACATAGTCCATTGTGAATATAAAAGCGTCAGATTCACCTGTGTATTTGATAACGACACATTTATATGAACATTTTAACTTGTATACAAGTGCACACGCCATTAAGAAAATATAGTTAAGAAGAACAATATTTTCTTTTAACTTACCACTGCAGACTGATCTGTGTCTGGAATTGTTTCGTACTGTTGAGCGTTGAAGGTTGCCTCCCTTACACTTTCGGACACAATCTCCGGTAAGTGGATGATTGCCATTTGCATGTCATCTGCACGTTCTTCCGTTGGCGTTATTGGGATACGTTCATAACGTTGCGATGATGCTATCATCGGTTCCTGTGATTCCGTGACACCACTCGAGACCATCAAGTTAGGATCTATCATTGAAACCACGTCACCTGCTGGCGGAGGAGATGTGTCCGGGATACATTTGTAGTGATGACTCGAATGACGCTGTTCTAATCCAAGACAAGGAGGTGGCGCTTGGTTTACTGGCTCAAGGACAGTGACTTGTGGATTAGCGATTTTAGTAGCTGTTACAGAATAATCGTTCGATTATTTTCAGTATGATGTGGAACAACAGTTTAATAGTTGTATATACAGAAACACAGAACGACGTGGACGTGGTACAGGAAGCAATGATATGTTCGCATTATCTAATATTATATTATATTAAACAAACACACACACACAACACACACACACACACACACACACACACACACACACACACACACACACACACACACACACACACACACACACACACACACATACGTGTCTACGGTGTAGACTGAGGACACCTGAAATTTGCAGTCGACTCGGGACACCATTATGCAAACATCGTATGACTTTCTAATTTCACATACATGCTCTATAGTGCATTTCCATCCTTTACAGCTATTTATTTCTTGTCTAAAATATAAGGATAAAACATGTCATTTTACAGACAAATGGGGACAGTTGCTTGATACACTTCACACTGAGGACAGACCTATCACTGAGGACAGACCAACCACTGAGGACAACTTACACACAAACAGTGGGGACTTCACACACCATTGTCTGAGGACATCACACACAAAATATATTTAAATTATAAAAATATCGTATTTATTAAAATATATTATTTTACTCTGCTTATTATGTTATTGTTATTATTTAGTAATATTATTCTTTGATATTTCATAACAGCGACATCTCGAATATATCGGATATTAAAGTAAATGCACTTTTGTTTTATTCGAACTGGGCACAGCCCAACCACTGAGGACTTACACACAGACAGTGAGGACTTTACACACCGCTGTCTGGGGACATAACACAAAGTTTTGGATTATATTGCTTCTCTTTAATTACAAATTTAGTTTTAAAGCCATTATTATATTAATAATATTAACTATAGCATTGTTAGTTGTTCGTATATGAACCGAACATGATCAGAGGATCATTGTTGACGCTATTTGTATTTGGATTTAGTCCTTGTGAATTACCAATATCGAATACATATAATAAATAAGTATAAATTACTTTCACCTAACTTTCGTCTATCGGTAAAAGCGGTAACAGAACATTTTGCATTACAAACGCATTTGGAGTGGATAACGTTTAAATTGAAATCTGATTCATTAAAATGGAGCAGTTCAGCGCACTGTCGATAAAATCCAACATAATGCTGTGAAACAGTGCAGATATGCTTAGAACATGGGGATATTTGAGTAAACTGAAAGATGGCGATGTTTGCTGCTAAATTAACGACGACGGGTATATTTTGTATTGACAGATATTCAATAAGTCGGTCTATAAATGACCGAAAATGCCACTCCGAGCATGCTTAATTATCAAAGTTAAACTGAACATTTTTATTCCCTTTACAACTACGCTCCCGATAGGGAAACAAAACAACAAACCAAAAACACGTTTTCTGGTATAGCGGTTGGTATGACCGACTGACTGATACCGTGTACTACGTCTTCTGTCCGTCCATACAATATACACTCATGCATCACATAAACATGCTAAACTATATCATTCAACAATACATAGTACAATACAGGTCACAACATTATACGGCATACTGTATACCACCACGAGTTCCGCTCGTAAGAAACTATCAAGGCAGCCACGCCTACAGTCCCTTCCGGAGACAAAAATCCCAAAGTGGGATAACTATAATATATTCTATATTATTCCAGTATACAACATGGTGGATTGCAAGCATTAATGATCTATGATCTTAATATACAAGGATATTGTCACACTGACACAACAAGGTACCACCGATAGTATAACGGCTGGTATGACCGACTGACTGATGCCTTGTATTACGACATCTGTCCGAAAATACAATATGCACACATTCATCACATAAACATGCTCAACTAAAATCATAGAACAATATATAATACAATACAGTTCACAATATTATAAGGCATACTGTATGCTACCACGAGTTCCGCTCGTAAGCAACTATCAAGGCAGCCAAGCCTTACGTCTCTACCGGAGAAAAAAAAAACAAAGTGGGATATCCATACTATATTATTCCAGTATACACCATAATGAATTGCAAGCATTAATGATCTATGATCTCAACATACAAGGATACTGTCACGCTGACACAACAAGGTACCACCGATAGTATAGTCGATGGTATGACCGACTGACTGATACAGACTATTACGTCTTATGTTTGTACGAGTCATACATACAACACATGCATCACATAAACATTCTCAACTATATTCAACAATTACACAATACACAATATTTCACAAAATTATAGAGCATACTGCATGACACAACGAATTCCGCTCGTTAGCAACTCGTTAGCAACTATTAAGGCAGCCTCGTCTAACGTCTGGGCCGGAGACAAAAACCCCTCAGTGGGATAACTATGCTATGTAATACCATTCCAGTATACATCATAATTCATTGCAAACATTAATGCTTGATTATCTCAATTTACAAGGATACTGTACCATTGATATACAACAAGATACTATTAATCGTAACATTCAGTAATAGAAAATATTAAATAATATTAATTGCAATGATATGAGGCGTTATTATATAGCTGTACATGTGCTAAGTAGTAGAAAATTGAACAAACATTCATTAAAACAAATGCCTGTAACGCTCAATGTTTTGTTTCTTATTATAATTAATATATTTTCTTTTTTTTAAATATAATAACATATTATTTGCATTTGTATCAATAACGTTTCAAATCACTTCGCTGTAAATGATTTAGAATTAACGTGTATATCTGTCAGTCAATCCTAACGCTGAATGCCTAATCAGCTCTACTCATGCAAGAGAAAAACGTGAAATTACCTATCGGATCTACATTGACATATTCGTCTGATTCGTTTTGCTAAAACGCCGAAAATTATATTTTTCGACAACAGAGGACGACCGAACAGCATGCATTATTACAATATGTAATATTCATTTGATTCATTCGTATATAGTCCGAATGAGAATAGCACCCTAAACCAGATCGATATGTCGTCTGTTAAACACGCGTTCACTAGTCTGTAGTTTGTAGTTATTTATTTGAGTAATTAACGTAAACGAAGCTCCGAAACGATATCTTTCCATTTCTTTTCAAGAAATCTATTTGTTATCTTTTAGAATATAACTTGCGTTCATAAATACCATTCAGCACCCGTACGAGGTCAATTTAAGGGTAATGGGAAAAACCGCAAATTATATTTGTCAGAAAAGCTGGACTCTGCACCTTAGAGTTTAATAAATATGGTTAGATTACCATTTCTTATACTTATTTTTAACTGCATGACGTTATTTAATATTATTTTGAGTGGCTAACGTGCGAACTCACGCTTAATATCCTACGGTGTCACGTTAGGGCCACTCGTTGTTTATCATTGTCAAAATCTCAAAATCTCTCTCTCTCCCTCTCTTCCCCGCCCCCCGACCCACCCACCCACTCCGCTCTCTCTATGGATTACGATGGCGAAAATGCGAAAGCACGATTCGATGGCATGAGACGACGGAGCGATAACGCGAGATTACGATGCGAGAATGGGTCATCTCGCGTTTTCGCCCCTGTAAATACAAAGGTCGAACATTCGAGAACACGATGGGAGATCGCGATATTAACCTATAAGTCTATTATTAATCTTTTAATCTAATAATATCTCCATATTAATTTTGCGATCTTGAATCGTGATCTCGCGTAATCGCTTCGTTATCTCGTGTCCTCGTATCGTGCTTTCGCGTTTTCGCACTTGCAATCCAGAGGTCGACAATGCGAAACAACGAGTGGTCCTAACGGAACACTGTAACATCCCCTTAAAGGTTTACCCACCGCGAGGAGTTCTTTTAAATAAAAAGCAGTGACGAATACCACTGACGCCGCATTGCGCAGGCGCCGTACTTTTTCCGCATACATCGTACCATTTGAAGGCTATATAATTTAAAATCATGAACTATTTCACAACTCCAACATGTGCATAATGTTCTGAGTTGTTCTTTTAAGACACAAACAGAACAATATAGCGTACAGACCGTTATTTCATTATCATAAAACATCACTTTCATCATAATGTGTACAACACTAACATGAAGTTGTTTAGTGAAACAATTTTCTAACTGAAGAAGTCTCAAATTTTAGTTATTGGTATTTAAGTCTCGGATTCAGGCTCTAAATGTTTGTTAAAACGGACCCAGGACACAAGGAAAACTGGAGTTGATTATTTTTGCGACCGTCCACTGAGGACAGTGTGACCCACCACTGAGGACAGTGTGACATGTCACTGAGGACAGTGTTTGCGAAGTCGACACATCCATTTCAACATGTTTTAGTCAAATATGGAAATAAACATATGCATTTGAGATGCTGATGAGCTTCTAACAGACACTGAATCTTTCATAATGTGTGTTGGTATGGTGGCTGCTTTATGCCATCTTTCTGGCTTGTTAGCGGGTTTGAAGGACGCCAACACGACAACACGCCATAACGATACATATAGGCTCCAGTCCTACAGCGTTCGTACAGCGTCTTAACGGCGCTTGTAAAGTTTAAAAGAACGCCGCATTGTTGCTACTACGTTCCCACCGCCCTCTTTCCAGCTCGTCGTGCAGACGCCGAGCCACGTCGATGTCTTTGAATATAGAAAAAATAATCTCGGCGACGGGCGTTCTAGGCGTTGTCGTGGCGCCCAAAGTTGCTGGCGACTGCACAGCGCGCATCTCTGAGTTCAGCAAATATTTTGGACGCCGTGGGTGCGTTGCGCGAAGGCCGATTTGCTGTAACTGGGGTTTAATGGTTCGAGAACATGATAACTATTTCATTAGTGTCATTTATTACATGCGCACGCGATAGTTATTACGTGTGCCTCACGATAGCTATTACGTGCGCAGGCCATAGTATTACGTATGCACGCGATAGTATTATGTGCGCACGCGATAGCTATTTTGTGCGAACGCGATAGCTATTACGTGCGCAAGCGCGAGCTATTACGTGTGCACGCGATAGTTGTTACGTGCACACATGATATTGATTACGTGCGCACGCGATAGCTGACTAATGAGAATAGGTATCTGATTATTGGTCAATTATTACTATAGCATGAGAAGTATTTAAAAATGATTGCTTAACACATACGTTACGATTTTATAAAGACCAAATATTTATTTTAATGATTTTATAGAATTATCCCCGTGACACTTCGTGGCCGAGGAAAATCAATTGTAGTAGTCAAATCGTTATGCATGAAATATAAATGAATAAGAAATTGCAATATTGTCAACGGTACTGTAGTTGCGTACAATTTTCATTGACGTGCACGGCTTTTGTAGGTGTTAGTTCAAGTCGACTGCAGCCGTGTATCGAAAATACTTGTGTTTATTTTGTCTTAACGATACACCGTACATAATTCTTATTATTTCATTCAGTTGAGTGTTTCATTGTTGAATATATGAATTTTGAACATTTGGTGAATACATAAACTTTGAACAAGACTAGTCTATTCACAGCGCTTGCAGACATTAAGAAGACGCCAAAGCGTTGCTACGGCGTTCCCACCGCGCTCTCTCCAGCGCGTCGTCCAGACGCCGAGCAACGTCGATTTTATTGAATATGGTCAAAATAATCGCGGCGACATGGGGTTCTAGGCTTTGTCACAGCGCCCAAAGTTGCTGGCGACAGCACAGCACGCACCTCAGCGTTCTGCATATATCTTGGACGCCGTGAGTGCGCCGCGCGAAGGCCGATCTGCTGTCACTGGGGTTTAATGGTTCGGGGACATAGGAACTATTTCATTAGCGATAGTTATTACGTGAGCCCGCGATAGTTATTACGTGCGCGGGCGATAGTTATTACGTGCGGACGCGATATTATAACGTACGCACGCGATAGATATTACGTGCGCAGGCGATAGTATTTCGTATGTTCGCGATAGAGTTAGGAGCGCACGCGATAGCTATTACGTGTGCACGCGAGAGTGATTACTTGCTTACCCGATAGCTATTACACGCGCACGCGATAGCTGACCAATGAGAATAGGTTTCTGATGATTGGTCAAATATTACTAAAGCATGGGAAGTATTTATAAAATGATTGCTGATCACATAGGTTACGATTTTATAAACACCAAATATTTTTTTAATAATTATAAAGAATTGTCCGTGGGACACTTCGTGGGCACGGAAAATCATTTGCAGTAGTAAAATCGTTATGAATGAAATATAAATGCAGAAGAAATTCCACTTATGTCAACGGTATTGTTGTTGCGTACATTGTAGGTGTGAGTTCAAGTCCGACTGCAGCCGTGTGTCGAAAAACGTACCTTGTGTTTATTTTTTCTTAACGATACACAAAACATTATTTTTGAATACGTGTCTATATTTGATGTACCCCTTAAACATACTTAAGACATGCAATCCATTAAATCTTAACCCTATTAACAGCTTTACTATCATTATGATTAAATGTAATAGATAGAATTGGGAATACCTGGCATTCAGTGATTGACCTTCATTTATAAACTAAACAGGCTGCATCGTTTTATGCGCACGCGTTGATGTCACACAACTGTACAAGATTTTTATACATTTCTATCAATTAATGTACAATCTGAAATAAATCTGTAACAACTCGTACATATTTGTTAGGGTATTTATTCATGATAATTTCCGGATATATTATATAATTGTATATATTAATCAGTAGAACGCAATCATTGTCAAATAAAATCAGTTTGTAATTCAATTCTATACGCAAATTAGTGGTAGTCTAATAATGTATAAGTGTGACAACTGTCAAGTTTGGTCACTAGCAGTGGATTGCTCACAGCAAAGAAAGTGACACAAAATGCAAGATAAACAGACTGAGTCATGTCCTGGCAAATATTTTAGTTGGTATGGAGTTTATACAAACAGTTCTGATAGTCTATTGGTCAGTGGCACATTAGCAGTACACAAACAACATAGTCACGTAATAAAGCTTATTATCATGTAGAGAAACACATTTTCTGACAAAATTAACATAGAGATTAAAGAAACAATGGTCTCCAGAATATCTTCATAACTTGCTATTTTTGCTTTTTTATAAATGTTTCTATCGGAAATAATTGTATTGTATCAAATCCGAAAGCATAACATTTAAATGTATGACATCGTTTAGCATTCTCTACATCTATAATTCCAACCATTTTGCCTTGCTACATTTTGTTGATTATCTTGAAAAAGGCAGAATAGCCGAAACATCAATATATATTGAACTAAAACTGTGTGAGTTTTTTTATGAAATATTTATTTAATTACTGTGGAATCACTTGAATTCGAGGAACACAAATTTCGCGCAATACGTTTGAAAATTTGAAAACTAGTCCAAGAAGTTAGAACCTCAAGACAAGAGATTTTTAATTCAAAAAAGCAATTAGACCAAGTTCATCTAAGATATTTGATTCCATTTGAACAGGTCACTATATTCTATACAAAATGATGATAACAGTACACTGTAGTTGCTAAAAACCAACTGGGCAAAAAACAGCAATTAAATTGAACAGTCGTCAAACACAAAGTACTCCAAGAAGGCACTGATCAGAAACGGAACATATTTTTTTGTGCACACACTTGCTAATGAAGCTTCTCATAGTTTCTTTTTAATCGGGCCAGTAGTATTTGTACAATATATTCAATTCACATAATTTCAGCAAAGTCCAGGAAATAATTTTAAATTATATATTCACTACAGCAGTCATCCAAGCCTCATCATTGAAAAGAAGCAGTGATATGTAGCACTTTAGTACAGCATTCAGTACAGCGACGAGTGTTTGATGACACTGACATAAGGCAACAACATATTTTGTTTTTGTTTTGTTTTTTCAGCCATAATACGGTTTTGTATAAACTGTTTAATCATCGTCCATGATCTCTATTGTAACTCTACATGTTGACGTAAAAGCTCTGCACACTGGTGTTTTCCAGAAAGTTCGGTAGAAGTAGGTATCGAAAACAACACAATAGTCTTTTCCCCTTCAGTCCATGGTCTTCTGTCACTGGAGACTTAAAATAAAACATACATGATTAGAAACTTATTCCACTTCGTGAAAATGCTGTACCTTACTGGCACTCACATTTTATAATGGATTTTTATGACCTAAAAGAAAATGAATATTGAAAATATGAGGGCTAGAAAACTTCATTTATGCTTCGAATCATAAGTCTCAGTATTGTGTTAGTAGACAAAAAGAGTTGCCTCTACTGTGCAAAAGCTTGATGTGCAGATGAACGATGAATACAAAATACGCAGATAATCTCCAAGACCCCTTAAGGCTACCCCAGTGTGGATCCAACTTGTGACTGCTATACTGACAAACTGGCATACTTCTTACTGTATTATCCGGATGAATCCTATGAAAATAGTTTTCAACAGATTACACAGCAAAGAATACCTTGCTCAATGTCGCTTTGGACCTCCATTATATTCTAGTTCAGGTTCTTGCTCATCTGGTGCAACATCACAGTCATCGTCAATGTGGTCATCAGTACTCTGTAAATAAAAAAGTAATATCCAATCTTACTGACACCAAACGAGGACAGTGTAAACTAATACTGAGGACAGTGTAACCTTCAAAGGGGGACATGCAAAAACACAATGACATTATTTACATTTATGTGCATAATTATTTTCAGAATTAAAACAGAATTAAAATTCCATTCTTCCAATGACCCTAAAGTTAATTTAGGGCAAAAAAACTAAGCAACCCACCAGTACTTTTGGTTTCAAGTAATCATTCCTATGTGTAACAGTAGCCAGCGCTCAGAAAAATGGTGTTTGAAGTCCAAAGGCAAATAAAATTAATAATATTAATGAATAATTTTACTGCGGCTTTTCTTGGTTACAATCATTGTTGTAGGTAGAAATATGAAGTCCTTCTTTATTTGGATCCAACTTGTGAATGCTAGGTTTATAGACCGACTCTTAATTAACTGAACTAGCCGGAGATATAGGTAAACCTTTTTTTCAACAGGTTTCACACCAAAGAATACCTTGCTCCAAGTTGCTTTGAACCACCATATGTATCAGTTCAGGTTCTAGGCCATCTGGTTCAACATCACAGTCATCGACACTGCAGTCATCAAGACCTGTGTAAAAAAAAGTAATATCTAATCTAACCGAGACCAAGTGAGGACAGTGTAAACGCACACTGAGGACAGTGTAACCTTCAAATGGGGACGTGCAAAAATACAGTGATATATATACAGCATTTTGCATGTAGATTTAATGTCTAATTGTTTGTGCACCATCCTGCTTAATTTCTGTGAATAACTGGCACATATGACAGACAAAAACTTTGCTGAGACCCACCCTTAAGACAATTTCAATCCCTTAGCCAACACTACACATTGAGTCACTGCCATATTAATTCCTTGGAAGCCAATGACCTTGTAAACATAAGAAAACAATTTTATTAAGCATTCCACATTGTTTACAGAGACTTGTTTACATAGCAAAATGACAATTATCAAATAAATATGTCACAGATTCTAATAGACATATGTCCATAAGACACGGATGCCCCCACATTCCACTTTTGTCTGAAAACTCCCATAATATCGAAAAAAAGTTAATATGTTTGTAAAGTTTCATTGCTATAGCAGCAAAACTATTTGAGTTAAGTGCGATACAAGTTAAAATAGACATTTCTTTTGCCAAAAAAAATCCATAAATCCAGGTATGTCAAAAACATCCAAACCAAAATATGGAGGTGCGCAATTGCACATGCTGGTTAATATGTGTGTAAGGTTTCATATCTCTTGCAGTAATAACTAATACTTTTTGAGTTATGCACGACACAAAAATCTGACGGATGGACAAGGGCAAATATAAATGCCCTCCCCCCTCTGAAAGTGCGGGCATAAAAAGGAATGTATACATTAAATTTATATAAGAACACGCGAAATAACACTCATGACCTGCCTGGAAAAAATATTTTGTTTATTAAAAATCATCAATCAGAATAAACTAGAACTGTCATTGTCTTGTCTGAAATACCCCCCGAATGCCGCTTAGTCAGGGGACTTTGCTGGTTTGGTTTGATATTCGTTTAATTATAACATATACATCTGATAGTTTTTATATATATTATCCAGACAAAATTCAAATATATAAATTAACAAAGGGCAATGACTTTATAAAAATTGAAGCGAGAGTTACTGCACTTGTTTACTTCACTTCCCCTCAATGAGATCAATATACCAATTAAATTTAAAGTTGATAGCTCTTTTAGATATCGAGTTGTTCTCCGGACTAAATTCATATATACAAATTAACAACGGACAATAACTCTAAAAATATGGAACACGAGTTATGGCTCCATGTTGCTTTGAACCACCATATGTACGATCAATGCCGACATCAGTCGACATCGGGAGTTTATTACGGATACACTACCTTAAGTTCATTCAAACATAATAATTACACAGATTGATTACAGGTAAACCTACCCAAAACTTCCGATAACATCAAGTGTGATATTCAAGGAGACCTCCGATAAACACTAATAATTTTAACACTCCTTTTATTTATACTGTTAACAGCATTGTTATTTCAAACAATCTTTTGAATTGTAATGCATTTTTAATCAATTAAAAACTTAAGTATTTGGAGGGTGCCTTGTTTGTTGACATCCCTTATGTGTAAACCTTTACAAAAAATGTATAATACTAACCAATTGGCTTATAATGTCTAATATGAACTGGGGTTAAATGAAATATGCTTACTTTTTATATAATTTGTCATATAATCACCATTCCATTAGTCAGTTTGTTGAAACAAACACAATATGCAGAATATGCTGAAACAAACACAATATGCAGAATATGCAATAAAGCTGATCATATACCAATCCACTGACATATAAATCAAAACCATGTTTGTTACTTGCCAATTTTGACCAAGAATCTGGGAGTTGTTCTTTCTTGTCAAGTTGACTTGAACTTGAAGACTTTTTATTCCGAGATACACTTTCACTTGTGCTATTTACACTCATTGTTTATACATAAAAAAACAACATTTGCCACGGTTGTTGAGTACACACATGTGATAAATCCATAAATATCATACGATGTTCTTCATTATTTTTATTGTTATTTGCAATAATCACTGAAATTTGTAATGCCATTTTCATATTGTCCGCCATGTTGGAATATTGACATCACAACACTGATGTCTTGATGAGTAATGTGTTTACCTGTATCTATTTTTAGATCTGTTGCAAGAACATGGGCTATTATTAGCGGCTGAAGGCTTTATAGACTTAAAACCATTTACAATTTTGTTTCAGCGATCGGCTAATTGTATTAAATCTTTAGAAAAGAATGAAATAAAAATAAATTTCCCGAAAGTAACTTTTATTTTATCCGATCTACATTTTTTATTCCCTAAATCCGGTCATGTACCGTACATGTATTACTATACACATCCATCAAATACGTTTTTGCCCATAAAATAAATAGATCCTATAATTATTTTATCAATATCATCTCATTTTATAATTGGTTTTGACCATGCAAACACAGTACTTGTCAGGTGTCCAGATTTAAGTACTGTCCGGGTTTATGCCCCGTATTTTGGAGAAAGACTTCAATGCATAAGCGAAAGAACTCACAAAATTATACCGCTATATTTAACACCATAATTATAATTGTCAATTTCAAAAATCTTACCATGTCATTTGTAAATTTGTAGTTTATTCCCACTTTCGACTCTAACAATGGCGACCGGCTCCCAAACTGAACGAAACGATGACGTAACTAGATGACGTAACAGGAGTGCGCATGCGCAATGTCATCGTGTGTATAAAACCGAATCTGCGAAAAATGGTCGAAATGTAAAATGATGATACACACGCCGAAAAATGCTAGGAATTGGACGACAAGTGGGACTCTTCGATTTGACAAGTTTTTTACATGTTTTGTGAAAAAATAATTATTTTGAAGCATATTTACTCTGTTGACAAGTGAGGACGTCCTCACTTGGTCAACGAGTCCTCATTCGTTGCTGTGTATCCTGATGGATGTCCTCATTTTACCGTGCATACAAGAGCACACACACACACACACACACACACACACACACACACACATACGTGTCTACGGTGTAGACTGAGGACACCTGAAATTTGCAGTCGACTCGGGACACCATTATGCAAACATCGTATGACTTTCTAATTTCACATACATGCTCTATAGTGCATTTCCATCCTTTACAGCTATTTATTTCTTGTCTAAAATATAAGGATAAAACATGTCATTTTACAGACAAATGGGGACAGTTGCTTGATACACTTCACACTGAGGACACACCTATCACTGAGGACAGACCAACCACTGAGGACAACTTACACACAAACAGTGGGGACTTCACACACCATTGTCTGAGGACATCACACACAAAATATATTTAAATTATAAAAATATCGTATTTATTAAAATATATTATTTTACTCTGCTTATTATGTTATTGTTATTATTTAGTAATATTATTCTTTGATATTTGATAACAGCGACATCTCGAATATATCGGATATTAAAGTAAATGCACTTTTGTTTTATTCGAACTGGGCACAGCCCAACCACTGAGGACTTACACACAGACAGTGAGGACTTTACACACCGCTGTCTGGGGACATAACACAAAGTTTTGGATTATATTGCTTCTCTTTAATTACAAATTTAGTATTAAAGCCATTATTATATTAATAATATTAACTATAGCATTGTTAGTTGTTCGTATATGAACCGAACATGATCAGAGGATCATTGTTGACGCTATTTGTATTTGGATTTAGTCCTTGTGAATTACCAATATCGAATACATATAATAAATAAGTATAAATTACTTTCACCTAACTTTCCTCAATCGGTAAAAGCGGTAACAGAACATTTTGCATTACAAACGCATTTGGAGTGGATAACGTTTAAATTGAAATCTGATTCATTAAAATGGAGCAGTTCAGCGCACTGTAGATAAAATCCAACATAATGCTGTGAAACAGTGCAGATATGCTTAGAACATGGGGATATTTGAGTAAACTGAAAGAGATGGCGATGTTTGCTGCTAAATTAACGACGACGGGTATATTTTGCATTGACAGATATTCAATAAGTCGGTCTATAAATGACCGAAAATGCCACTCCGAGCATGCTTAATTATCAAAGTCAAACTGAACATTTTTATTCCCTTTACAACTACGCTCCCGATAGGGAAACAAAACAACAAACCAAAAACACGTTTTCTGGTATAGCGGTATGACCGACTGACTGATACCGTGTACTACGTCTTCTGTCCGTCCATACAATATACACTCATGCATCACATAAACATGCTAAACTATATCATTCAACAATACATAGTACAATACAGGTCACAACATTATACGGCATACTGTATGCCACCACGAGTTCCGCTCGTAAGAAACTATCAAGGCAGCCACGCCTACAGTCTCTTCCGGAGACAAAACTCCCAAAGTGGGATAACTATAATATATTCTATATTATTCCAGTATACAACATGGTGGATTGCAAGCATTAATGATCTATGATCTTAATATACAAGGATATTGTCACACTGACACAACAAGGTACCACCGATAGTATAACGGCTGGTATGACCGACTGACTGATGCCTTGTATTACGACATCTGTCCGAAAATACAATATGCACACATTCATCACATAAACATGCTCAACTAAAATCATAGAACAATATAAAATACAATACAGTTCACAATATTATACGGCATACTGTATGCTACCACGAGTTCCGCTCGTAAGCAACTATCAAGGCAGCCAAGCCTTACGTCTCTACCGGAGAAAAAAAAACAAAGTGGGATATCCATACTATATTATTCCAGAATACACCAGAATGAATTGCAAGCATTAATGATCTATGATCTCAACATACAAGGATACTGTCACACTGACACAACAAGGTACCACCGATAGTATAGTCGATGGTATGACCGACTGACTGATACAGACTATTACGTCTTATGTTTGTACGAGTCATACATACAACACATGCATCACATAAACATTCTCAACTATATTCAACAATTACACAATACACAATATTTCACAAAATTATAGAGCATACTGCATGACACAACGAATTCCGCTCGTTAGCAACTCGTTAGCAACTATTAAGGCAGCCTCGTCTAACGTCTGGGCCGGAGACAAAAACCCCTCAGTGGGATAACTATGCTATATAATACCATTCCAGTATACATCATAATTCATTGCAAACATTAATGCTTGATTATCTCAATTTACAAGGATACTGTACCATTGATATACAACAAGATACTATTAATCGTAACATTCAGTAATAGAAAATATTAAATAATATTTATTGCAATGATATGAGGCGTTATTATATAGCTGTACATGTGCTAAGTAGTAGAAAATTGAACAAACATTCATTAAAACAAATGCCTGTAACGCTCAATGTTTTGTTTCTTATTATAATTAATATATTTTCTTTTTTTTAAATATAATAACATATTATTTGCATTTGTATCAATAACGTTTCAAATCACTTCGCTGTAAATGATTTAGAATTAACGTGTATATCTGTCAGTCAATCCTAACGCTGAATGCCTAATCAGCTCTACTCATGCAAGAGAAAAACGTGAAATTACCTATCGGATCTACATTGACATATTCGTCTGATTCGCTTTGCTAAAACGCCGAAAATTATATTTTTCGACAACAGAGGACGAACGAACAGCATGCATTATTACAATATGTAATATTCATTTGATTCATTCGTATATAGTCCGAATGAGAATAGCACCCTAAACCAGATCGATATGTCGTCTGTTAAACACGCGTTCACTAGTCTGTAGTTTGTAGTTATTTATTTGAGTAATTAACGTAAACGAAGCTCCGGAACGATATCTATCCATTTCTTTTCAAGAAATCTATTTGTTATCTTTTAAAATATAACTTGCGTTCATAAATACCATTCAGCACCCGTACGAGGTCAATTTAAGGGTAATGGGAAAAACCGCAAATTATATTTGTCAGAAAAGCCGGACTCTGCACCTTAGAGTTTAATAAATGTGGTTAGATTACCATTTCTTATACTTATTTTTAACTGCATGACGTTATTTAATATTATTTTGAGTGGCTAACGTGCGAACTCACGCTTAATATCCTACGGTGTCACGTAAGGACCACTCGTTGTTTAGCATTGTCAAAATCTCAAAATCTCTCTCTCTCCCTCTCTTCCCCGCCCCCCGACACACCCACCCACTCCCCTCTCTCTATGGATTACGATGGCGAAAATGCGAAAGCACGATTCGATGGCATGAGACGACGGAGCGATAACGCGAGATTACGATGCGAGAATGGGTCATCTCGCGTTTTCGCCCCTGTAAATACAAAGGTCGAACATTCGAGAACACGATGGGAGATCGCGATATTAACCTATAAGTCTATTATTAATCTTTTAATCTAATAATATCTCCATATTAATTTTGCGATCTTGAATCGTGATCTCGCGTAATCGCTTCGTTATCTCGTGTCCTCGTATCGTGCTTTCGCGTTTTCGCACTTGCAACCCAGAGGTCGACAATGCGAAACAACGAGTGGTCCTAACGGAACACTGTAACATCCCCTTAAAGGTTTACCCACCGCGAGGAGTTCTTGTAAATAAACAGCAGTGACGAATACCACTGACGCCGCATTGCGCAGGCGCCGTACTTTTTCCGCATACATCGTACCATTTGAAGGCTATATAATTTAAAATCATGAACTATTTCACAACTCCAACATGTGCATAATGTTCTGAGTTGTTCTTTTAAGACACAAACAGAACAATATAGCGTACAGACCGTTATTTCATTATCATAAAACATCACTTTCATCATAATGTGTACAACACTAACATGAAGTTGTTTAGTGAAACAATTTTCTAACTGAAGTCTCAAATTTTAGTTATTGGTATTTAAGTCTCGGATTCAGGCTCTAAATGTTTGTTAAAACGGACCCAGGACACAAGGAAAACTGGAGTTGATTATTTTTGCGACCGTCCACTGAGGACAGTGTGACCCACCACTGAGGACAGTGTGACATGTCACTGAGGACAGTGTTTGCGAAGTCGACACATCCATTTCAACATGTTTTAGTCAAATATGGAAATAAACATATGCATTTGAGATGCTGATGAGCTTCTAACAGACACTGAATCTTTCATAATGTGTGTTGGTATGGTGGCTGCTTTATGCCATCTTTCTGGCTTGTTAGCGGGTTTGAAGGACGCCAACACGACAACACGCCATAACGATACATATAGGCTCCAGTCCTACAGCGTTCGTACAGCGTCTTAACGGCGCTTGTAAAGTTTAAAAGAACGCCGCATTGTTGCTACTACGTTCCCACCGCGCTCTTTCCAGCTCGTCGTGCAGACGCCGAGCCACGTCGATGTCTTTGAATATAGAAAAAATAATCTCGGCGACAGGGCGTTCTAGGCGTTGTCGGGGCGCCCAAAGTTGCTGGCGACTGCACAGCGCGCACCTCTGAGTTCAGCAAATATTTTCGACGCCGTGGGTGCGTTGCGCGAAGGCCGATTTGCTGTAACTGGGGTTTAATGGTTCGAGAACATGATAACTATTTCATTAGTGTCATTTATTACATGCGCACGCGATAGTTATTACGTGTGCCTCACGATAGCTATTACGTGCGCAGGCCATAGTATTACGTATGCACGCGATAGTATTATGTGCGCACGCGATAGTTATTTTGTGCGAACGCGATAGCTATTACGTGCGCAAGCGCGAGCTATTACGTGTGCACGCGATAGTTGTTACGTGCACACATGATATTGATTACGTGCGCACGCGATAGCTATAAGGTGCGCACGCGATAGCTGACTAATGAGAATAGGTATCTGATTATTGGTCAATTATTACTATAGCATGAGAAGTATTTAAAAATGATTGCTTAACACATACGTTACGACTTTATAAAGACCAAATATTTATTTTAATGATTTTATAGAATTATCCCCGTGACACTTCGTGGCCGAGGAAAATCAATTGTAGTAGTCAAATCGTTATGCATGAAATATAAATGAAGAAGAAATTGCAATATTGTCAACGGTACTGTAGTTGCGTACAATTTTCATTGACGTGCACGGCTTTTGTAGGTGTTAGTTCAAGTCGACTGCAGCCGTGTATCGAAAATACTTGTGTTTATTTTGTCTTAACGATACACCGTACATAATTGTTATTATTTCATTCAGTTGAGTGTTTCATTGTTGAATATATGAATTTTGAACATTTGGTGAATACATAAACTTTGAACAAGACTAGTCTATTCACAGCGCTTGCAGACATTAAGAAGACGCCAAAGCGTTGCTACGGCGTTCCCACCGCGCTCTCTCCAGCGCGTCGTCCAGACGCCGAGCAACGTCGATGTTATTGAATATGGTCAAAATAATCGCGGCGACATGGGGTTCTAGGCTTTGTCACAGCGCCCAAAGTTGCTGGCGACAGCACAGCACGCACCTCAGCGTTCTGCATATATCTTGGACGCCGTGAGTGCGCCGCGCGAAGGCCGATCTGCTGTCACTGGGGTTTAATGGTTCGGGGACATAGGAACTATTTCATTAGCGATAGTTATTACGTGAGCCCGCGATAGTTATTACGTGCGGACGCGATATTATAACGTGCGCACGCGATAGATATTACGATATATGAAATATAAATGCAGAAGAAATTCCACTTATATCAATGGTATTGTTGTTGCGTACATTGTAGGTGTGAGTTCAAGTCCGACTGCAGCCGTGTGTCGAAAAACGTACCTTGTGTTTATTTTTTCTTAACGATACACAAAACATTATTTTTGAATACGTGTCTATATTTGATGTACCCCTTAAACCTACTTAAGACGTGCAATCCATTAAATCTTAACCCTATTAACAGCTTTACAATCATTATGATTAAATGTAATAGATAGAATTGGGAATACCTGGCATTCAGTGATTGACCTTCATTTATAAACTAAACAGGCTGCATCGTTTTATGCGCACGCGTTGATGTCACACACTGTACAAGATTTTTATACATTTCTATCAATTAATGTACAATCTAAAATAAATCTGTAACAACTCGTACATATTTGTTAGTGTATTTATTCATGATAATTTCCGGATATATTATATAATTGTATATATTAATCAGTAGAATGCAATCATTGTCAAATAAAATCAGTTTGTAATTCAATTCTATACGCAAATTAGTGGTAGTCTAATAATGTATAAGTGTGACAACTGTCAAGTTTGGTCACTAGCAGTGGATTGCTCACAGCAAAGAAAGTGACACAAAATGCAAGATAAACAGACTGAGTCATGTCCTGGCAAATATTTTAGTTGGTATGGAGTTTATACAAACAGTTCTGATAGTCTATTGGTCAGTGGCACATTAGCAGTACACAAACAACATAGTCACGTAATAAAGCTTATTATCATGTAGAGAAACACATTTTCTGACAAAATTAACATAGAGATTAAAGAAACAATGGTCTCCAGAATATCTTCATAACTTGCTATTTTTGCTTTTTTATAAATGTTTCCATCGGAAATAATTGTATTGTATCAAATCCGAAAGCATAACATTTAAATGTATGACATCGTTTAGCATTCTCTACATCTATAATTCCAACCATTTTGCTTTGCTACATTTTGTTGATTATCTTGAAAAAGGCAGAATAGCCGAAACATCAATATATATTCAACTAAAACTGTGTGAGTTTTTTTATGAAATATTTATTTAATTACTGTGGAATCACTTGAATTCGAGGAACACAAATTTCGCGCAATACGTTTGAAAATTTGAAAACTAGTCCAAGAAGTTAGAACCTCAAGACAAGAGATTTTTAATTCAAAAAAGCAATTAGACCAAGTTCATCTAAGATATTTGATTCCATTTGAACAGGTCACTATATTCTATACAAAATGATGATAACAGTACACTGTAGTTGCTAAAAACCAACTGGGCAAAAAACAGCAATTAAATTGAACAGTCGTCAAACACAAAGTACTCCAAGAAGGCACTGATCAGAAACGGAACATATTTTTTTGTGCACACACTTGCTAATGAAGCTTCTCATAGTTTCTTTTTAATCGGGCCAGTAGTATTTGTACAATATATTCAATTCACATAATTTCAGCAAAGTCCAGGAAATAATTTTAAATTATATATTCACTACAGCAGTCATCCAAGCCTCATCATTGAAAAGAAGCAGTGATATGTAGCACTTTAGTACAGCATTCAGTACAGCGACGAGTGTTTGATGACACTGACATAAGGCAACAACATATTTTGTTTTTGTTTTGTTTTTTCAGCCATAATACGGTTTTGTATAAACTGTTTAATCATCGTCCATGATCTCTATTGTAACTCTACATGTTGACGTAAAAGCTCTGCACACTGGTGTTTTCCAGAAAGTTCGGTAGAAGTAGGTATCGAAAACAACACAATAGTCTTTTCCCCTTCAGTCCATGGTCTTCTGTCACTGGAGACTTAAAATAAAACATACATGATTAGAAACTTATTCCACTTCGTGAAAATGCTGTACCTTACTGGCACTCACATTTTATAATGGATTTTTATGACCTAAAAGAAAATGAATATTGAAAATATGAGGGCTAGAAAACTTCATTTATGCTTCGAATCATAAGTCTCAGTATTGTGTTAGTAGACAAAAAGAGTTGCCTCTACTGTGCAAAAGCTTGATGTGCAGATGAACGATGAATACAAAATACGCAGATAATCTCCAAGACCCCTTAAGGCTACCCCAGTGTGGATCCAACTTGTGACTGCTATACTGACAAACTGGCATACTTCTTACTGTATTATCCGGATGAATCCTATGAAAATAGTTTTCAACAGATTACACAGCAAAGAATACCTTGCTCAATGTCGCTTTGGACCTCCATTATATTCTAGTTCAGGTTCTTGCTCATCTGGTGCAACATCACAGTCATCGTCAATGTGGTCATCAGTACTCTGTAAATAAAAAAGTAATATCCAATCTTACTGACACCAAACGAGGACAGTGTAAACTAATACTGAGGACAGTGTAACCTTCAAAGGGGGACATGCAAAAACACAATGACATTATTTACATTTATGTGCATAATTATTTTCAGAATTAAAACAGAATTAAAATTCCATTCTTCCAATGACCCTAAAGTTAATTTAGGGCAAAAAAACTAAGCAACCCACCAGTACTTTTGGTTTCAAGTAATCATTCCTATGTGTAACAGTAGCCAGCGCTCAGAAAAATGGTGTTTGAAGTCCAAAGGCAAATAAAATTAATAATATTAATGAATAATTTTACTGCGGCTTTTCTTGGTTACAATCATTGTTGTAGGTAGAAATATGAAGTCCTTCTTTATTTGGATCCAACTTGTGAATGCTAGGTTTATAGACCGACTCTTAATTAACTGAACTAGCCGGAGATATAGGTAAACCTTTTTTTCAACAGGTTTCACACCAAAGAATACCTTGCTCCAAGTTGCTTTGAACCACCATATGTATCAGTTCAGGTTCTAGGCCATCTGGTTCAACATCACAGTCATCGACACTGCAGTCATCAAGACCTGTGTAAAAAAAAGTAATATCTAATCTAACCGAGACCAAGTGAGGACAGTGTAAACGCACACTGAGGACAGTGTAACCTTCAAATGGGGACGTGCAAAAATACAGTGATATATATACAGCATTTTGCATGTAGATTTAATGTCTAATTGTTTGTGCACCATCCTGCTTAATTTCTGTGAATAACTGGCACATATGACAGACAAAAACTTTGCTGAGACCCACCCTTAAGACAATTTCAATCCCTTAGCCAACACTACACATTGAGTCACTGCCATATTAATTCCTTGGAAGCCAATGACCTTGTAAACATAAGAAAACAATTTTATTAAGCATTCCACATTGTTTACAGAGACTTGTTTACATAGCAAAATGACAATTATCAAATAAATATGTCACAGATTCTAATAGACATATGTCCATAAGACACGGATGCCCCCACATTCCACTTTTGTCTGAAAACTCCCATAATATCGAAAAAAAGTTAATATGTTTGTAAAGTTTCATTGCTATAGCAGCAAAACTATTTGAGTTAAGTGCGATACAAGTTAAAATAGACATTTCTTTTGCCAAATAAAATCCATAAATCCAGGTATATCAAAAACATCCAAACCAAAATATGGAGGTGCGCAATTGCACATGCTGGTTAATATGTGTGTAAGGTTTCATATCTCTTGCAGTAATAACTAATACTTTTTGAGTTATGCACGACACAAAAATCTGACGGATGGACAAGGGCAAATATAAATGCCCTCCCCCCTCTGAAAGTGCGGGCATAAAAAGGAATGTATACATTAAATGTATATAAGAACACGCGAAATAACACTCATGACCTGCCTGGAAAAAATATTTTGTTTATTAAAAATCATCAATCAGAATAAACTAGAACTGTCATTGTCTTGTCTGAAATACCCCCCGAATGCCGCTTAGTCAGGGGACTTTGCTGGTTTGGTTTGATATTCGTTTAATTATAACATATACATCTGATAGTTTTTATATATATTATCCAGACAAAATTCAAATATATAAATTAACAAAGGGCAATGACTTTATAAAAATTGAAGCGAGAGTTACTGCACTTGTTTACTTCACTTCCCCTCAATGAGATCAATCTACCAATTAAATTTAAAGTTGATAGCTCTTTTAGATATCGAGTTGTTCTCCGGACTAAATTCATATATACAAATTAACAACGGACAATAACTCTAAAAATATGGAACACGAGTTATGGCTCCATGTTGCTTTGAACCACCATATGTACGATCAATGCCGACATCAGTCGACATCGGGAGTTTATTACGGATACACTACCTTAAGTTCATTCAAACATAATAATTACACAGATTGATTACAGGTAAACCTACCCAAAACTTCCGATAACATCAAGTGTGATATTCAAGGAGACCTCCGATAAACACTAATAATTTTAACACTCCTTTTATTTATACTGTTAACAGCATTGTTATTTCAAACAATCTTTTGAATTGTAATGCATTTTTAATCAATTAAAAACTTAAGTATTTGGAGGGTGCCTTGTTTGTTGACATCCCTTATGTGTAAACCTTTACAAAAAATGTATAATACTAACCAATTGGCTTATAATGTCTGATATGAACTGGGGTTAAATGAAATATGCTTACTTTTTATATAATTTGTCATATAATCACCATTCCATTAGTCAGTTTGTTGAAACAAACACAATATGCAGAATATGCTGAAACAAACACAATATGCAGAATATGCAATAAAGCTGATCATATACCAATCCACTGACATATAAATCAAAACCATGTTTGTTACTTGCCAATTTTGACCAAGAATCTGGGAGTTGTTCTTTCTTGTCAAGTTGACTTGAACTTGAAGACTTTTTATTCCGAGATACACTTTCACTTGTGCTATTTACACTCATTGTTTATACATAAAAAAACAACATTTGCCACGGTTGTTGAGTACACACATGTGATAAATCCATAAATATCATACGATGTTCTTCATTATTTTTATTGTTATTTGCAATAATCACTGAAATTTGTAATGCCATTTTCATATTGTCCGCCATGTTGGAATATTGACATCACAACACTGATGTCTTGATGAGTAATGTGTTTACCTGTATCTATTTTTAGATCTGTTGCAAGAACATGGGCTATTATTAGCGGCTGAAGGCTTTATAGACTTAAAACCATTTACAATTTTGTTTCAGCGATCGGCTAATTGTATTAAATCTTTAGAAAAGAATGAAATAAAAATAAATTTCCCGAAAGTAACTTTTATTTTATCCGATCTACATTTTTTATTCCCTAAATCCGGTCATGTACCGTACATGTATTACTATACACATCCATCAAATACGTTTTTGCCCATAAAATAAATAGATCCTATAATTATTTTATCAATATCATCTCATTTTATAATTGGTTTTGACCATGCAAACACAGTACTTGTCAGGTGTCCAGATTTAAGTACTGTCCGGGTTTATGCCCCGTATTTTGGAGAAAGACTTCAATGCATAAGCGAAAGAACTCACAAAATTATACCGCTATATTTAACACCATAATTATAATTGTCAATTTCAAAAATCTTACCATGTCATTTGTAAATTTGTAGTTTATTCCCACTTTCGACTCTAACAATGGCGACCGGCTCCCAAACTGAACGAAACGATGACGTAACTAGATGACGTAACAGGAGTGCGCATGCGCAATGTCATCGTGTGTATAAAACCGAATCTGCGAAAAATGGTCGAAATGTAAAATGATGATACACACGCCGAAAAATGCTAGGAATTGGACGACAAGTGGGACTCTTCGATTTGACAAGTTTTTTACATGTTTTGTGAAAAAATAATTATTTTGAAGCATATTTACTCTGTTGACAAGTGAGGACGTCCTCACTTGGTCAACGAGTCCTCATTCGTTGCTGTGTATCCTGATGGATGTCCTCATTTTACCGTGCATACAAGAGCACACACACACACACACACACACACACACACACACACACACATACGTGTCTACGGTGTAGACTGAGGACACCTGAAATTTGCAGTCGACTCGGGACACCATTATGCAAACATCGTATGACTTTCTAATTTCACATACATGCTCTATAGTGCATTTCCATCCTTTACAGCTATTTATTTCTTGTCTAAAATATAAGGATAAAACATGTCATTTTACAGACAAATGGGGACAGTTGCTTGATACACTTCACACTGAGGACACACCTATCACTGAGGACAGACCAACCACTGAGGACAACTTACACACAAACAGTGGGGACTTCACACACCATTGTCTGAGGACATCACACACAAAATATATTTAAATTATAAAAATATCGTATTTATTAAAATATGTTATTTTACTCTGCTTATTATGTTATTGTTATTATTTAGTAATATTATTCTTTGATATTTGATAACAGCGACATCTCGAATATATCGGATATTAAAGTAAATGCACTTTTGTTTTATTCGAACTGGGCACAGCCCAACCACTGAGGACTTACACACAGACAGTGAGGACTTTACACACCGCTGTCTGGGGACATAACACAAAGTTTTGGATTATATTGCTTCTCTTTAATTACAAATTTAGTATTAAAGCCATTATTATATTAACAATATTAACTATAGCATTGTTAGTTGTTCGTATATGAACCGAACATGATCAGAGGATCATTGTTGACGCTATTTGTATTTGGATTTAGTCCTTGTGAATTACCAATATCGAATACATATAATAAATAAGTATAAATTACTTTCACCTAACTTTCCTCAATCGGTAAAAGCGGTAACAGAACATTTTGCATTACAAACGCATTTGGAGTGGATAACGTTTAAATTGAAATCTGATTCATTAAAATGGAGCAGTTCAGCGCACTGTAGATAAAATCCAACATAATGCTGTGAAACAGTGCAGATATGCTTAGAACATGGGGATATTTGAGTAAACTGAAAGAGATAGCGATGTTTGCTGCTAAATTAACGACGACGGGTATATTTTGCATTGACAGATATTCAATAAGTCGGTCTATAAATGACCGAAAATGCCACTCCGAGCATGCTTAATTATCAAAGTCAAACTGAACATTTTTATTCCCTTTACAACTACGCTCCCGATAGGGAAACAAAACAACAAACCAAAAACACGTTTTCTGGTATAGCGGTATGACCGACTGACTGATACCGTGTACTACGTCTTCTGTCCGTCCATACAATATACACTCATGCATCACATAAACATGCTAAACTATATCATTCAACAATACATAGTACAATACAGGTCACAACATTATACGGCATACTGTATGCCACCACGAGTTCCGCTCGTAAGAAACTATCAAGGCAGCCACGCCTACAGTCTCTTCCGGAGACAAAACTCCCAAAGTGGGATAACTATAATATATTCTATATTATTCCAGTATACAACATGGTGGATTGCAAGCATTAATGATCTATGATCTTAATATACAAGGATATTGTCACACTGACACAACAAGGTACCACCGATAGTATAACGGCTGGTATGACCGACTGACTGATGCCTTGTATTACGACATCTGTCCGAAAATACAATATGCACACATTCATCACATAAACATGCTCAACTAAAATCATAGAACAATATAAAATACAATACAGTTCACAATATTATACGGCATACTGTATGCTACCACGAGTTCCGCTCGTAAGCAACTATCAAGGCAGCCAAGCCTTACGTCTCTACCGGAGAAAAAAAAACAAAGTGGGATATCCATACTATATTATTCCAGAATACACCAGAATGAATTGCAAGCATTAATGATCTATGATCTCAACATACAAGGATACTGTCACACTGACACAACAAGGTACCACCGATAGTATAGTCGATGGTATGACCGACTGACTGATACAGACTATTACGTCTTATGTTTGTACGAGTCATACATACAACACATGCATCACATAAACATTCTCAACTATATTCAACAATTACACAATACACAATATTTCACAAAATTATAGAGCATACTGCATGACACAACGAATTCCGCTCGTTAGCAACTCGTTAGCAACTATTAAGGCAGCCTCGTCTAACGTCTGGGCCGGAGACAAAAACCCCTCAGTGGGATAACTATGCTATATAATACCATTCCAGTATACATCATAATTCATTGCAAACATTAATGCTTGATTATCTCAATTTACAAGGATACTGTACCATTGATATACAACAAGATACTATTAATCGTAACATTCAGTAATAGAAAATATTAAATAATATTTATTGCAATGATATGAGGCGTTATTATATAGCTGTACATGTGCTAAGTAGTAGAAAATTGAACAAACATTCATTAAAACAAATGCCTGTAACGCTCAATGTTTTGTTTCTTATTATAATTAATATATTTTCTTTTTTTTAAATATAATAACATATTATTTGCATTTGTATCAATAACGTTTCAAATCACTTCGCTGTAAATGATTTAGAATTAACGTGTATATCTGTCAGTCAATCCTAACGCTGAATGCCTAATCAGCTCTACTCATGCAAGAGAAAAACGTGAAATTACCTATCGGATCTACATTGACATATTCGTCTGATTCGCTTTGCTAAAACGCCGAAAATTATATTTTTCGACAACAGAGGACGAACGAACAGCATGCATTATTACAATATGTAATATTCATTTGATTCATTCGTATATAGTCCGAATGAGAATAGCACCCTAAACCAGATCGATATGTCGTCTGTTAAACACGCGTTCACTAGTCTGTAGTTTGTAGTTATTTATTTGAGTAATTAACGTAAACGAAGCTCCGGAACGATATCTATCCATTTCTTTTCAAGAAATCTATTTGTTATCTTTTAAAATATAACTTGCGTTCATAAATACCATTCAGCACCCGTACGAGGTCAATTTAAGGGTAATGGGAAAAACCGCAAATTATATTTGTCAGAAAAGCCGGACTCTGCACCTTAGAGTTTAATAAATGTGGTTAGATTACCATTTCTTATACTTATTTTTAACTGCATGACGTTATTTAATATTATTTTGAGTGGCTAACGTGCGAACTCACGCTTAATATCCTACGGTGTCACGTTAGGACCACTCGTTGTTTAGCATTGTCAAAATCTCAAAATCTCTCTCTCTCCCTCTCTTCCCCGCCCCCCCGACACACCCACCCACTCCCCTCTCTCTATGGATTACGATGGCGAAAATGCGAAAGCACGATTCGATGGCATGAGACGACGGAGCGATAACGCGAGATTACGATGCGAGAATGGGTCATCTCGCGTTTTCGCCCCTGTAAATACAAAGGTCGAACATTCGAGAACACGATGGGAGATCGCGATATTAACCTATAAGTCTATTATTAATCTTTTAATCTAATAATATCTCCATATTAATTTTGCGATCTTGAATCGTGATCTCGCGTAATCGCTTCGTTATCTCGTGTCCTCGTATCGTGCTTTCGCGTTTTCGCACTTGCAACCCAGAGGTCGACAATGCGAAACAACGAGTGGTCCTAACGGAACACTGTAACATCCCCTTAAAGGTTTACCCACCGCGAGGAGTTCTTGTAAATAAACAGCAGTGACGAATACCACTGACGCCGCATTGCGCAGGCGCCGTACTTTTTCCGCATACATCGTACCATTTGAAGGCTATATAATTTAAAATCATGAACTATTTCACAACTCCAACATGTGCATAATGTTCTGAGTTGTTCTTTTAAGACACAAACAGAACAATATAGCGTACAGACCGTTATTTCATTATCATAAAACATCACTTTCATCATAATGTGTACAACACTAACATGAAGTTGTTTAGTGAAACAATTTTCTAACTGAAGTCTCAAATTTTAGTTATTGGTATTTAAGTCTCGGATTCAGGCTCTAAATGTTTGTTAAAACGGACCCAGGACACAAGGAAAACTGGAGTTGATTATTTTTGCGACCGTCCACTGAGGACAGTGTGACCCACCACTGAGGACAGTGTGACATGTCACTGAGGACAGTGTTTGCGAAGTCGACACATCCATTTCAACATGTTTTAGTCAAATATGGAAATAAACATATGCATTTGAGATGCTGATGAGCTTCTAACAGACACTGAATCTTTCATAATGTGTGTTGGTATGGTGGCTGCTTTATGCCATCTTTCTGGCTTGTTAGCGGGTTTGAAGGACGCCAACACGACAACACGCCATAACGATACATATAGGCTCCAGTCCTACAGCGTTCGTACAGCGTCTTAACGGCGCTTGTAAAGTTTAAAAGAACGCCGCATTGTTGCTACTACGTTCCCACCGCGCTCTTTCCAGCTCGTCGTGCAGACGCCGAGCCACATCGATGTCTTTGAATATAGAAAAAATAATCTCGGCGACAGGGCGTTCTAGGCGTTGTCGGGGCGCCCAAAGTTGCTGGCGACTGCACAGCGCGCACCTCTGAGTTCAGCAAATATTTTGGACGCCGTGGGTGCGTTGCGCGAAGGCCGATTTGCTGTAACTGGGGTTTAATGGTTCGAGAACATGATAACTATTTCATTAGTGTCATTTATTACATGCGCACGCGATAGTTATTACGTGTGCCTCACGATAGCTATTACGTGCGCAGGCCATAGTATTACGTATGCACGCGATAGTATTATGTGCGCACGCGATAGTTATTTTGTGCGAACGCGATAGCTATTACGTGCGCAAGCGCGAGCTATTACGTGTGCACGCGATAGTTGTTACGTGCACACATGATATTGATTACGTGCGCACGCGATAGCTATAAGGTGCGCACGCGATAGCTGACTAATGAGAATAGGTATCTGATTATTGGTCAATTATTACTATAGCATGAGAAGTATTTAAAAATGATTGCTTAACACATACGTTACGACTTTATAAAGACCAAATATTTATTTTAATGATTTTATAGAATTATCCCCGTGACACTTCGTGGCCGAGGAAAATCAATTGTAGTAGTCAAATCGTTATGCATGAAATATAAATGAAGAAGAAATTGCAATATTGTCAACGGTACTGTAGTTGCGTACAATTTTCATTGACGTGCACGGCTTTTGTAGGTGTTAGTTCAAGTCGACTGCAGCCGTGTATCGAAAATACTTGTGTTTATTTTGTCTTAACGATACACCGTACATAATTGTTATTATTTCATTCAGTTGAGTGTTTCATTGTTGAATATATGAATTTTGAACATTTGGTGAATACATAAACTTTGAACAAGACTAGTCTATTCACAGCGCTTGCAGACATTAAGAAGACGCCAAAGCGTTGCTACGGCGTTCCCACCGCGCTCTCTCCAGCGCGTCGTCCAGACGCCGAGCAACGTCGATGTTATTGAATATGGTCAAAATAATCGCGGCGACATGGGGTTCTAGGCTTTGTCACAGCGCCCAAAGTTGCTGGCGACAGCACAGCACGCACCTCAGCGTTCTGCATATATCTTGGACGCCGTGAGTGCGCCGCGCGAAGGCCGATCTGCTGTCACTGGGGTTTAATGGTTCGGGGACATAGGAACTATTTCATTAGCGATAGTTATTACGTGAGCCCGCGATAGTTATTACGTGCGCGGCCGATAGTTATTACGTGCGGACGCGATATTATAACGTGCGCACGCGATAGATATTACGATATATGAAATATAAATGCAGAAGAAATTCCACTTATATCAATGGTATTGTTGTTGCGTACATTGTAGGTGTGAGTTCAAGTCCGACTGCAGCCGTGTGTCGAAAAACGTACCTTGTGTTTATTTTTTCTTAACGATACACAAAACATTATTTTTGAATACGTGTCTATATTTGATGTACCCCTTAAACCTACTTAAGACATGCACTCCATTAAATCTTAACCCTATTAACAGCTTTACAATCATTATGATTAAATGTAATAGATAGAATTGGGAATACCTGGCATTCAGTGATTGACCTTCATTTATAAACTAAACAGGCTGCATCGTTTTATGCGCACGCGTTGATGTCACACACTGTACAAGATTTTTATACATTTCTATCAATTAATGTACAATCTAAAATAAATCTGTAACAACTCGTACATATTTGTTAGTGTATTTATTCATGATAATTTCCGGATATATTATATAATTGTATATATTAATCAGTAGAATGCAATCATTGTCAAATAAAATCAGTTTGTAATTCAATTCTATACGCAAATTAGTGGTAGTCTAATAATGTATAAGTGTGACAACTGTCAAGTTTGGTCACTAGCAGTGGATTGCTCACAGCAAAGAAAGTGACACAAAATGCAAGATAAACAGACTGAGTCATGTCCTGGCAAATATTTTAGTTGGTATGGAGTTTATACAAACAGTTCTGATAGTCTATTGGTCAGTGGCACATTAGCAGTACACAAACAACATAGTCACGTAATAAAGCTTATTATCATGTAGAGAAACACATTTTCTGACAAAATTAACATAGAGATTAAAGAAACAATGGTCTCCAGAATATCTTCATAACTTGCTATTTTTGCTTTTTTATAAATGTTTCCATCGGAAATAATTGTATTGTATCAAATCCGAAAGCATAACATTTAAATGTATGACATCGTTTAGCATTCTCTACATCTATAATTCCAACCATTTTGCTTTGCTACATTTTGTTGATTATCTTGAAAAAGGCAGAATAGCCGAAACATCAATATATATTCAACTAAAACTGTGTGAGTTTTTTTATGAAATATTTATTTAATTACTGTGGAATCACTTGAATTCGAGGAACACAAATTTCGCGCAATACGTTTGAAAATTTGAAAACTAGTCCAAGAAGTTAGAACCTCAAGACAAGAGATTTTTAATTCAAAAAAGCAATTAGACCAAGTTCATCTAAGATATTTGATTCCATTTGAACAGGTCACTATATTCTATACAAAATGATGATAACAGTACACTGTAGTTGCTAAAAACCAACTGGGCAAAAAACAGCAATTAAATTGAACAGTCGTCAAACACAAAGTACTCCAAGAAGGCACTGATCAGAAACGGAACATATTTTTTTGTGCACACACTTGCTAATGAAGCTTCTCATAGTTTCTTTTTAATCGGGCCAGTAGTATTTGTACAATATATTCAATTCACATAATTTCAGCAAAGTCCAGGAAATAATTTTAAATTATATATTCACTACAGCAGTCATCCAAGCCTCATCATTGAAAAGAAGCAGTGATATGTAGCACTTTAGTACAGCATTCAGTACAGCGACGAGTGTTTGATGACACTGACATAAGGCAACAACATATTTTGTTTTTGTTTTGTTTTTTCAGCCATAATACGGTTTTGTATAAACTGTTTAATCATCGTCCATGATCTCTATTGTAACTCTACATGTTGACGTAAAAGCTCTGCACACTGGTGTTTTCCAGAAAGTTCGGTAGAAGTAGGTATCGAAAACAACACAATAGTCTTTTCCCCTTCAGTCCATGGTCTTCTGTCACTGGAGACTTAAAATAAAACATACATGATTAGAAACTTATTCCACTTCGTGAAAATGCTGTACCTTACTGGCACTCACATTTTATAATGGATTTTTATGACCTAAAAGAAAATGAATATTGAAAATATGAGGGCTAGAAAACTTCATTTATGCTTCGAATCATAAGTCTCAGTATTGTGTTAGTAGACAAAAAGAGTTGCCTCTACTGTGCAAAAGCTTGATGTGCAGATGAACGATGAATACAAAATACGCAGATAATCTCCAAGACCCCTTAAGGCTACCCCAGTGTGGATCCAACTTGTGACTGCTATACTGACAAACTGGCATACTTCTTACTGTATTATCCGGATGAATCCTATGAAAATAGTTTTCAACAGATTACACAGCAAAGAATACCTTGCTCAATGTCGCTTTGGACCTCCATTATATTCTAGTTCAGGTTCTTGCTCATCTGGTGCAACATCACAGTCATCGTCAATGTGGTCATCAGTACTCTGTAAATAAAAAAGTAATATCCAATCTTACTGACACCAAACGAGGACAGTGTAAACTAATACTGAGGACAGTGTAACCTTCAAAGGGGGACATGCAAAAACACAATGACATTATTTACATTTATGTGCATAATTATTTTCAGAATTAAAACAGAATTAAAATTCCATTCTTCCAATGACCCTAAAGTTAATTTAGGGCAAAAAAACTAAGCAACCCACCAGTACTTTTGGTTTCAAGTAATCATTCCTATGTGTAACAGTAGCCAGCGCTCAGAAAAATGGTGTTTGAAGTCCAAAGGCAAATAAAATTAATAATATTAATGAATAATTTTACTGCGGCTTTTCTTGGTTACAATCATTGTTGTAGGTAGAAATATGAAGTCCTTCTTTATTTGGATCCAACTTGTGAATGCTAGGTTTATAGACCGACTCTTAATTAACTGAACTAGCCGGAGATATAGGTAAACCTTTTTTTCAACAGGTTTCACACCAAAGAATACCTTGCTCCAAGTTGCTTTGAACCACCATATGTATCAGTTCAGGTTCTAGGCCATCTGGTTCAACATCACAGTCATCGACACTGCAGTCATCAAGACCTGTGTAAAAAAAAGTAATATCTAATCTAACCGAGACCAAGTGAGGACAGTGTAAACGCACACTGAGGACAGTGTAACCTTCAAATGGGGACGTGCAAAAATACAGTGATATATATACAGCATTTTGCATGTAGATTTAATGTCTAATTGTTTGTGCACCATCCTGCTTAATTTCTGTGAATAACTGGCACATATGACAGACAAAAACTTTGCTGAGACCCACCCTTAAGACAATTTCAATCCCTTAGCCAACACTACACATTGAGTCACTGCCATATTAATTCCTTGGAAGCCAATGACCTTGTAAACATAAGAAAACAATTTTATTAAGCATTCCACATTGTTTACAGAGACTTGTTTACATAGCAAAATGACAATTATCAAATAAATATGTCACAGATTCTAATAGACATATGTCCATAAGACACGGATGCCCCCACATTCCACTTTTGTCTGAAAACTCCCATAATATCGAAAAAAAGTTAATATGTTTGTAAAGTTTCATTGCTATAGCAGCAAAACTATTTGAGTTAAGTGCGATACAAGTTAAAATAGACATTTCTTTTGCCAAAAAAAATCCATAAATCCAGGTATATCAAAAACATCCAAACCAAAATATGGAGGTGCGCAATTGCACATGCTGGTTAATATGTGTGTAAGGTTTCATATCTCTTGCAGTAATAACTAATACTTTTTGAGTTATGCACGACACAAAAATCTGACGGATGGACAAGGGCAAATATAAATGCCCTCCCCCCTCTGAAAGTGCGGGCATAAAAAGGAATGTATACATTAAATTTATATAAGAACACGCGAAATAACACTCATGACCTGCCTGGAAAAAATATTTTGTTTATTAAAAATCATCAATCAGAATAAACTAGAACTGTCATTGTCTTGTCTGAAATACCCCCCGAATGCCGCTTAGTCAGGGGACTTTGCTGGTTTGGTTTGATATTCGTTTAATTATAACATATACATCTGATAGTTTTTATATATATTATCCAGACAAAATTCAAATATATAAATTAACAAAGGGCAATGACTTTATAAAAATTGAAGCGAGAGTTACTGCACTTGTTTACTTCACTTCCCCTCAATGAGATCAATCTACCAATTAAATTTAAAGTTGATAGCTCTTTTAGATATCGAGTTGTTCTCCGGACTAAATTCATATATACAAATTAACAACGGACAATAACTCTAAAAATATGGAACACGAGTTATGGCTCCATGTTGCTTTGAACCACCATATGTACGATCAATGCCGACATCAGTCGACATCGGGAGTTTATTACGGATACACTACCTTAAGTTCATTCAAACATAATAATTACACAGATTGATTACAGGTAAACCTACCCAAAACTTCCGATAACATCAAGTGTGATATTCAAGGAGACCTCCGATAAACACTAATAATTTTAACACTCCTTTTATTTATACTGTTAACAGCATTGTTATTTCAAACAATCTTTTGAATTGTAATGCATTTTTAATCAATTAAAAACTTAAGTATTTGGAGGGTGCCTTGTTTGTTGACATCCCTTATGTGTAAACCTTTACAAAAAATGTATAATACTAACCAATTGGCTTATAATGTCTGATATGAACTGGGGTTAAATGAAATATGCTTACTTTTTATATAATTTGTCATATAATCACCATTCCATTAGTCAGTTTGTTGAAACAAACACAATATGCAGAATATGCTGAAAGAAACACAATATGCAGAATATGCAATAAAGCTGATCATATACCAATCCACTGACATATAAATCAAAACCATGTTTGTTACTTGCCAATTTTGACCAAGAATCTGGGAGTTGTTCTTTCTTGTCAAGTTGACTTGAACTTGAAGACTTTTTATTCCGAGATACACTTTCACTTGTGCTATTTACACTCATTGTTTATACATAAAAAAACAACATTTGCCACGGTTGTTGAGTACACACATGTGATAAATCCATAAATATCATACGATGTTCTTCATTATTTTTATTGTTATTTGCAATAATCACTGAAATTTGTAATGCCATTTTCATATTGTCCGCCATGTTGGAATATTGACATCACAACACTGATGTCTTGATGAGTAATGTGTTTACCTGTATCTATTTTTAGATCTGTTGCAAGAACATGGGCTATTATTAGCGGCTGAAGGCTTTATAGACTTAAAACCATTTACAATTTTGTTTCAGCGATCGGCTAATTGTATTAAATCTTTAGAAAAGAATGAAATAAAAATAAATTTCCCGAAAGTAACTTTTATTTTATCCGATCTACATTTTTTATTCCCTAAATCCGGTCATGTACCGTACATGTATTACTATACACATCCATCAAATACGTTTTTGCCCATAAAATAAATAGATCCTATAATTATTTTATCAATATCATCTCATTTTATAATTGGTTTTGACCATGCAAACACAGTACTTGTCAGGTGTCCAGATTTAAGTACTGTCCGGGTTTATGCCCCGTATTTTGGAGAAAGACTTCAATGCATAAGCGAAAGAACTCACAAAATTATACCGCTATATTTAACACCATAATTATAATTGTCAATTTCAAAAATCTTACCATGTCATTTGTAAATTTGTAGTTTATTCCCACTTTCGACTCTAACAATGGCGACCGGCTCCCAAACTGAACGAAACGATGACGTAACTAGATGACGTAACAGGAGTGCGCATGCGCAATGTCATCGTGTGTATAAAACCGAATCTGCGAAAAATGGTCGAAATGTAAAATGATGATACACACGCCGAAAAATGCTAGGAATTGGACGACAAGTGGGACTCTTCGATTTGACAAGTTTTTTACATGTTTTGTGAAAAAATAATTATTTTGAAGCATATTTACTCTGTTGACAAGTGAGGACGTCCTCACTTGGTCAACGAGTCCTCATTCGTTGCTGTGTATCCTGATGGATGTCCTCATTTTACCGTGCATACAAGAGCACACACACACACACACACACACACACACACACACACACACATACGTGTCTACGGTGTAGACTGAGGACACCTGAAATTTGCAGTCGACTCGGGACACCATTATGCAAACATCGTATGACTTTCTAATTTCACATACATGCTCTATAGTGCATTTCCATCCTTTACAGCTATTTATTTCTTGTCTAAAATATAAGGATAAAACATGTCATTTTACAGACAAATGGGGACAGTTGCTTGATACACTTCACACTGAGGACACACCTATCACTGAGGACAGACCAACCACTGAGGACAACTTACACACAAACAGTGGGGACTTCACACACCATTGTCTGAGGACATCACACACAAAATATATTTAAATTATAAAAATATCGTATTTATTAAAATATGTTATTTTACTCTGCTTATTATGTTATTGTTATTATTTAGTAATATTATTCTTTGATATTTGATAACAGCGACATCTCGAATATATCGGATATTAAAGTAAATGCACTTTTGTTTTATTCGAACTGGGCACAGCCCAACCACTGAGGACTTACACACAGACAGTGAGGACTTTACACACCGCTGTCTGGGGACATAACACAAAGTTTTGGATTATATTGCTTCTCTTTAATTACAAATTTAGTATTAAAGCCATTATTATATTAACAATATTAACTATAGCATTGTTAGTTGTTCGTATATGAACCGAACATGATCAGAGGATCATTGTTGACGCTATTTGTATTTGGATTTAGTCCTTGTGAATTACCAATATCGAATACATATAATAAATAAGTATAAATTACTTTCACCTAACTTTCCTCAATCGGTAAAAGCGGTAACAGAACATTTTGCATTACAAACGCATTTGGAGTGGATAACGTTTAAATTGAAATCTGATTCATTAAAATGGAGCAGTTCAGCGCACTGTAGATAAAATCCAACATAATGCTGTGAAACAGTGCAGATATGCTTAGAACATGGGGATATTTGAGTAAACTGAAAGAGATAGCGATGTTTGCTGCTAAATTAACGACGACGGGTATATTTTGCATTGACAGATATTCAATAAGTCGGTCTATAAATGACCGAAAATGCCACTCCGAGCATGCTTAATTATCAAAGTCAAACTGAACATTTTTATTCCCTTTACAACTACGCTCCCGATAGGGAAACAAAACAACAAACCAAAAACACGTTTTCTGGTATAGCGGTATGACCGACTGACTGATACCGTGTACTACGTCTTCTGTCCGTCCATACAATATACACTCATGCATCACATAAACATGCTAAACTATATCATTCAACAATACATAGTACAATACAGGTCACAACATTATACGGCATACTGTATGCCACCACGAGTTCCGCTCGTAAGAAACTATCAAGGCAGCCACGCCTACAGTCTCTTCCGGAGACAAAACTCCCAAAGTGGGATAACTATAATATATTCTATATTATTCCAGTATACAACATGGTGGATTGCAAGCATTAATGATCTATGATCTTAATATACAAGGATATTGTCACACTGACACAACAAGGTACCACCGATAGTATAACGGCTGGTATGACCGACTGACTGATGCCTTGTATTACGACATCTGTCCGAAAATACAATATGCACACATTCATCACATAAACATGCTCAACTAAAATCATAGAACAATATAAAATACAATACAGTTCACAATATTATACGGCATACTGTATGCTACCACGAGTTCCGCTCGTAAGCAACTATCAAGGCAGCCAAACCTTACGTCTCTACCGGAGAAAAAAAAACAAAGTGGGATATCCATACTATATTATTCCAGTATACACCATAATGAATTGCAAGCATTAATGATCTATGATCTCAACATACAAGGATACTGTCACACTGACACAACAAGGTACCACCGATAGTATAGTCGATGGTATGACCGACTGACTGATACAGACTATTACGTCTTATGTTTGTACGAGTCATACATACAACACATGCATCACATAAACATTCTCAACTATATTCAACAATTACACAATACACAATATTTCACAAAATTATAGAGCATACTGCATGACACAACGAATTCCGCTCGTTAGCAACTCGTTAGCAACTATTAAGGCAGCCTCGTCTAACGTCTGGGCCGGAGACAAAAACCCCTCAGTGGGATAACTATGCTATATAATACCATTCCAGTATACATCATAATTCATTGCAAACATTAATGCTTGATTATCTCAATTTACAAGGATACTGTACCATTGATATACAACAAGATACTATTAATCGTAACATTCAGTAATAGAAAATATTAAATAATATTTATTGCAATGATATGATGCGTTATTATATAGCTGTACATGTGCTAAGTAGTAGAAAATTGAACAAACATTCATTAAAACAAATGCCTGTAACGCTCAATGTTTTGTTTCTTATTATAATTAATATATTTTCTTTTTTTTAAATATAATAACATATTATTTGCATTTGTATCAATAACGTTTCAAATCACTTCGCTGTAAATGATTTAGAATTAACGTGTATATCTGTCAGTCAATCCTAACGCTGAATGCCTAATCAGCTCTACTCATGCAAGAGAAAAACGTGAAATTACCTATCGGATCTACATTGACATATTCGTCTGATTCGCTTTGCTAAAACGCCGAAAATTATATTTTTCGACAACAGAGGACGAACGAACAGCATGCATTATTACAATATGTAATATTCATTTGATTCATTCGTATATAGTCCGAATGAGAATAGCACCCTAAACCAGATCGATATGTCGTCTGTTAAACACGCGTTCACTAGTCTGTAGTTTGTAGTTATTTATTTGAGTAATTAACGTAAACGAAGCTCCGGAACGATATCTATCCATTTCTTTTCAAGAAATCTATTTGTTATCTTTTAAAATATAACTTGCGTTCATAAATACCATTCAGCACCCGTACGAGGTCAATTTAAGGGTAATGGGAAAAACCGCAAATTATATTTGTCAGAAAAGCCGGACTCTGCACCTTAGAGTTTAATAAATGTGGTTAGATTACCATTTCTTATACTTATTTTTAACTGCATGACGTTATTTAATATTATTTTGAGTGGCTAACGTGCGAACTCACGCTTAATATCCTACGGTGTCACGTTAGGACCACTCGTTGTTTAGCATTGTCAAAATCTCAAAATCTCTCTCTCTCCCTCTCTTCCCCGCCCCCCGACACACCCACCCACTCCCCTCTCTCTATGGATTACGATGGCGAAAATGCGAAAGCACGATTCGATGGCATGAGACGACGGAGCGATAACGCGAGATTACGATGCGAGAATGGGTCATCTCGCGTTTTCGCCCCTGTAAATACAAAGGTCGAACATTCGAGAACACGATGGGAGATCGCGATATTAACCTATAAGTCTATTATTAATCTTTTAATCTAATAATATCTCCATATTAATTTTGCGATCTTGAATCGTGATCTCGCGTAATCGCTTCGTTATCTCGTGTCCTCGTATCGTGCTTTCGCGTTTTCGCACTTGCAACCCAGAGGTCGACAATGCGAAACAACGAGTGGTCCTAACGGAACACTGTAACATCCCCTTAAAGGTTTACCCACCGCGAGGAGTTCTTGTAAATAAACAGCAGTGACGAATACCACTGACGCCGCATTGCGCAGGCGCCGTACTTTTTCCGCATACATCGTACCATTTGAAGGCTATATAATTTAAAATCATGAACTATTTCACAACTCCAACATGTGCATAATGTTCTGAGTTGTTCTTTTAAGACACAAACAGAACAATATAGCGTACAGACCGTTATTTCATTATCATAAAACATCACTTTCATCATAATGTGTACAACACTAACATGAAGTTGTTTAGTGAAACAATTTTCTAACTGAAGTCTCAAATTTTAGTTATTGGTATTTAAGTCTCGGATTCAGGCTCTAAATGTTTGTTAAAACGGACCCAGGACACAAGGAAAACTGGAGTTGATTATTTTTGCGACCGTCCACTGAGGACAGTGTGACCCACCACTGAGGACAGTGTGACATGTCACTGAGGACAGTGTTTGCGAAGTCGACACATCCATTTCAACATGTTTTAGTCAAATATGGAAATAAACATATGCATTTGAGATGCTGATGAGCTTCTAACAGACACTGAATCTTTCATAATGTGTGTTGGTATGGTGGCTGCTTTATGCCATCTTTCTGGCTTGTTAGCGGGTTTGAAGGACGCCAACACGACAACACGCCATAACGATACATATAGGCTCCAGTCCTACAGCGTTCGTACAGCGTCTTAACGGCGCTTGTAAAGTTTAAAAGAACGCCGCATTGTTGCTACTACGTTCCCACCGCGCTCTTTCCAGCTCGTCGTGCAGACGCCGAGCCACGTCGATGTCTTTGAATATAGAAAAAATAATCTCGGCGACAGGGCGTTCTAGGCGTTGTCGGGGCGCCCAAAGTTGCTGGCGACTGCACAGCGCGCACCTCTGAGTTCAGCAAATATTTTGGACGCCGTGGGTGCGTTGCGCGAAGGCCGATTTGCTGTAACTGGGGTTTAATGGTTCGAGAACATGATAACTATTTCATTAGTGTCATTTATTACATGCGCACGCGATAGTTATTACGTGTGCCTCACGATAGCTATTACGTGCGCAGGCCATAGTATTACGTATGCACGCGATAGTATTATGTGCGCACGCGATAGTTATTTTGTGCGAACGCGATAGCTATTACGTGCGCAAGCGCGAGCTATTACGTGTGCACGCGATAGTTGTTACGTGCACACATGATATTGATTACGTGCGCACGCGATAGCTATAAGGTGCGCACGCGATAGCTGACTAATGAGAATAGGTATCTGATTATTGGTCAATTATTACTATAGCATGAGAAGTATTTAAAAATGATTGCTTAACACATACGTTACGACTTTATAAAGACCAAATATTTATTTTAATGATTTTATAGAATTATCCCCGTGACACTTCGTGGCCGAGGAAAATCAATTGTAGTAGTCAAATCGTTATGCATGAAATATAAATGAAGAAGAAATTGCAATATTGTCAACGGTACTGTAGTTGCGTACAATTTTCATTGACGTGCACGGCTTTTGTAGGTGTTAGTTCAAGTCGACTGCAGCCGTGTATCGAAAATACTTGTGTTTATTTTGTCTTAACGATACACCGTACATAATTGTTATTATTTCATTCAGTTGAGTGTTTCATTGTTGAATATATGAATTTTGAACATTTGGTGAATACATAAACTTTGAACAAGACTAGTCTATTCACAGCGCTTGCAGACATTAAGAAGACGCCAAAGCGTTGCTACGGCGTTCCCACCGCGCTCTCTCCAGCGCGTCGTCCAGACGCCGAGCAACGTCGATGTTATTGAATATGGTCAAAATAATCGCGGCGACATGGGGTTCTAGGCTTTGTCACAGCGCCCAAAGTTGCTGGCGACAGCACAGCACGCACCTCAGCGTTCTGCATATATCTTGGACGCCGTGAGTGCGCCGCGCGAAGGCCGATCTGCTGTCACTGGGGTTTAATGGTTCGGGGACATAGGAACTATTTCATTAGCGATAGTTATTACGTGAGCCCGCGATAGTTATTACGTGCGCGGGCGATAGTTATTACGTGCGGACGCGATATTATAACGTGCGCACGCGATAGATATTACGTGCGCAGGCGATAGTATTTCGTATGTTCGCGATAGAGTTAGGAGCGCACGCGATAGCTATTATGTGCGAACGAGATAGCTATTACGTGCGCACGCGATAGCTATTACGTGTGCACGCGAGAGTGATTACTTGCTTACCCGATAACTATTACACGCGCACGCGATAGCTGACCAATGAGAATAGGTTTCTGATGATTGGTCAAATATTACTAAAGCATGGGAAGTATTTATAAAATGATTGCTGATCACATAGGTTACGATTTTATAAACACCAAATATTTTTTTAATAATTATAAAGAATTGTCCGTGGGACACTTCGTGGGCACGGAAAATCATTTGCAGTAGTAAAATCGTTATGAATGAAATATAAATGCAGAAGAAATTCCACTTATATCAATGGTATTGTTGTTGCGTACATTGTAGGTGTGAGTTCAAGTCCGACTGCAGCCGTGTGTCGAAAAACGTACCTTGTGTTTATTTTTTCTTAACGATACACAAAACATTATTTTTGAATACGTGTCTATATTTGATGTACCCCTTAAACCTACTTAAGACATGCAATCCATTAAATCTTAACCCTATTAACAGCTTTACAATCATTATGATTAAATGTAATAGATAGAATTGGGAATACCTGGCATTCAGTGATTGACCTTCATTTATAAACTAAACAGGCTGCATCGTTTTATGCGCACGCGTTGATGTCACACACTGTACAAGATTTTTATACATTTCTATCAATTAATGTACAATCTGAAATAAATCTGTAACAACTCGTACATATTTGTTAGTGTATTTATTCATGATAATTTCCGGATATATTATATAATTGTATATATTAATCAGTAGAATGCAATCATTGTCAAATAAAATCAGTTTGTAATTCAATTCTATACGCAAATTAGTGGTAGTCTAATAATGTATAAGTGTGACAACTGTCAAGTTTGGTCACTAGCAGTGGATTGCTCACAGCAAAGAAAGTGACACAAAATGCAAGATAAACAGACTGAGTCATGTCCTGGCAAATATTTTAGTTGGTATGGAGTTTATACAAACAGTTCTGATAGTCTATTGGTCAGTGGCACATTAGCAGTACACAAACAACATAGTCACGTAATAAAGCTTATTATCATGTAGAGAAACACATTTTCTGACAAAATTAACATAGAGATTAAAGAAACAATGGTCTCCAGAATATCTTCATAACTTGCTATTTTTGCTTTTTTATAAATGTTTCCATCGGAAATAATTGTATTGTATCAAATCCGAAAGCATAACATTTAAATGTATGACATCGTTTAGCATTCTCTACATCTATAATTCCAACCATTTTGCTTTGCTACATTTTGTTGATTATCTTGAAAAAGGCAGAATAGCCGAAACATCAATATATATTCAACTAAAACTGTGTGAGTTTTTTTATGAAATATTTATTTAATTACTGTGGAATCACTTGAATTCGAGGAACACAAATTTCGCGCAATACGTTTGAAAATTTGAAAACTAGTCCAAGAAGTTAGAACCTCAAGACAAGAGATTTTTAATTCAAAAAAGCAATTAGACCAAGTTCATCTAAGATATTTGATTCCATTTGAACAGGTCACTATATTCTATACAAAATGATGATAACAGTACACTGTAGTTGCTAAAAACCAACTGGGCAAAAAACAGCAATTAAATTGAACAGTCGTCAAACACAAAGTACTCCAAGAAGGCACTGATCAGAAACGGAACATATTTTTTTGTGCACACACTTGCTAATGAAGCTTCTCATAGTTTCTTTTTAATCGGGCCAGTAGTATTTGTACAATATATTCAATTCACATAATTTCAGCAAAGTCCAGGAAATAATTTTAAATTATATATTCACTACAGCAGTCATCCAAGCCTCATCATTGAAAAGAAGCAGTGATATGTAGCACTTTAGTACAGCATTCAGTACAGCGACGAGTGTTTGATGACACTGACATAAGGCAACAACATATTTTGTTTTTGTTTTGTTTTTTCAGCCATAATACGGTTTTGTATAAACTGTTTAATCATCGTCCATGATCTCTATTGTAACTCTACATGTTGACGTAAAAGCTCTGCACACTGGTGTTTTCCAGAAAGTTCGGTAGAAGTAGGTATCGAAAACAACACAATAGTCTTTTCCCCTTCAGTCCATGGTCTTCTGTCACTGGAGACTTAAAATAAAACATACATGATTAGAAACTTATTCCACTTCGTGAAAATGCTGTACCTTACTGGCACTCACATTTTATAATGGATTTTTATGACCTAAAAGAAAATGAATATTGAAAATATGAGGGCTAGAAAACTTCATTTATGCTTCGAATCATAAGTCTCAGTATTGTGTTAGTAGACAAAAAGAGTTGCCTCTACTGTGCAAAAGCTTGATGTGCAGATGAACGATGAATACAAAATACGCAGATAATCTCCAAGACCCCTTAAGGCTACCCCAGTGTGGATCCAACTTGTGACTGCTATACTGACAAACTGGCATACTTCTTACTGTATTATCCGGATGAATCCTATGAAAATAGTTTTCAACAGATTACACAGCAAAGAATACCTTGCTCAATGTCGCTTTGGACCTCCATTATATTCTAGTTCAGGTTCTTGCTCATCTGGTGCAACATCACAGTCATCGTCAATGTGGTCATCAGTACTCTGTAAATAAAAAAGTAATATCCAATCTTACTGACACCAAACGAGGACAGTGTAAACTAATACTGAGGACAGTGTAACCTTCAAAGGGGGACATGCAAAAACACAATGACATTATTTACATTTATGTGCATAATTATTTTCAGAATTAAAACAGAATTAAAATTCCATTCTTCCAATGACCCTAAAGTTAATTTAGGGCAAAAAAACTAAGCAACCCACCAGTACTTTTGGTTTCAAGTAATCATTCCTATGTGTAACAGTAGCCAGCGCTCAGAAAAATGGTGTTTGAAGTCCAAAGGCAAATAAAATTAATAATATTAATGAATAATTTTACTGCGGCTTTTCTTGGTTACAATCATTGTTGTAGGTAGAAATATGAAGTCCTTCTTTATTTGGATCCAACTTGTGAATGCTAGGTTTATAGACCGACTCTTAATTAACTGAACTAGCCGGAGATATAGGTAAACCTTTTTTTCAACAGGTTTCACACCAAAGAATACCTTGCTCCAAGTTGCTTTGAACCACCATATGTATCAGTTCAGGTTCTAGGCCATCTGGTTCAACATCACAGTCATCGACACTGCAGTCATCAAGACCTGTGTAAAAAAAAGTAATATCTAATCTAACCGAGACCAAGTGAGGACAGTGTAAACGCACACTGAGGACAGTGTAACCTTCAAATGGGGACGTGCAAAAATACAGTGATATATATACAGCATTTTGCATGTAGATTTAATGTCTAATTGTTTGTGCACCATCCTGCTTAATTTCTGTGAATAACTGGCACATATGACAGACAAAAACTTTGCTGAGACCCACCCTTAAGACAATTTCAATCCCTTAGCCAACACTACACATTGAGTCACTGCCATATTAATTCCTTGGAAGCCAATGACCTTGTAAACATAAGAAAACAATTTTATTAAGCATTCCACATTGTTTACAGAGACTTGTTTACATAGCAAAATGACAATTATCAAATAAATATGTCACAGATTCTAATAGACATATGTCCATAAGACACGGATGCCCCCACATTCCACTTTTGTCTGAAAACTCCCATAATATCGAAAAAAAGTTAATATGTTTGTAAAGTTTCATTGCTATAGCAGCAAAACTATTTGAGTTAAGTGCGATACAAGTTAAAATAGACATTTCTTTTGCCAAAAAAAATCCATAAATCCAGGTATGTCAAAAACATCCAAACCAAAATATGGAGGTGCGCAATTGCACATGCTGGTTAATATGTGTGTAAGGTTTCATATCTCTTGCAGTAATAACTAATACTTTTTGAGTTATGCACGACACAAAAATCTGACGGATGGACAAGGGCAAATATAAATGCCCTCCCCCCTCTGAAAGTGCGGGCATAAAAAGGAATGTATACATTAAATTTATATAAGAACACGCGAAATAACACTCATGACCTGCCTGGAAAAAATATTTTGTTTATTAAAAATCATCAATCAGAATAAACTAGAACTGTCATTGTCTTGTCTGAAATACCCCCCGAATGCCGCTTAGTCAGGGGACTTTGCTGGTTTGGTTTGATATTCGTTTAATTATAACATATACATCTGATAGTTTTTATATATATTATCCAGACAAAATTCAAATATATAAATTAACAAAGGGCAATGACTTTATAAAAATTGAAGCGAGAGTTACTGCACTTGTTTACTTCACTTCCCCTCAATGAGATCAATATACCAATTAAATTTAAAGTTGATAGCTCTTTTAGATATCGAGTTGTTCTCCGGACTAAATTCATATATACAAATTAACAACGGACAATAACTCTAAAAATATGGAACACGAGTTATGGCTCCATGTTGCTTTGAACCACCATATGTACGATCAATGCCGACATCAGTCGACATCGGGAGTTTATTACGGATACACTACCTTAAGTTCATTCAAACATAATAATTACACAGATTGATTACAGGTAAACCTACCCAAAACTTCCGATAACATCAAGTGTGATATTCAAGGAGACCTCCGATAAACACTAATAATTTTAACACTCCTTTTATTTATACTGTTAACAGCATTGTTATTTCAAACAATCTTTTGAATTGTAATGCATTTTTAATCAATTAAAAACTTAAGTATTTGGAGGGTGCCTTGTTTGTTGACATCCCTTATGTGTAAACCTTTACAAAAAATGTATAATACTAACCAATTGGCTTATAATGTCTAATATGAACTGGGGTTAAATGAAATATGCTTACTTTTTATATAATTTGTCATATAATCACCATTCCATTAGTCAGTTTGTTGAAACAAACACAATATGCAGAATATGCTGAAACAAACACAATATGCAGAATATGCAATAAAGCTGATCATATACCAATCCACTGACATATAAATCAAAACCATGTTTGTTACTTGCCAATTTTGACCAAGAATCTGGGAGTTGTTCTTTCTTGTCAAGTTGACTTGAACTTGAAGACTTTTTATTCCGAGATACACTTTCACTTGTGCTATTTACACTCATTGTTTATACATAAAAAAACAACATTTGCCACGGTTGTTGAGTACACACATGTGATAAATCCATAAATATCATACGATGTTCTTCATTATTTTTATTGTTATTTGCAATAATCACTGAAATTTGTAATGCCATTTTCATATTGTCCGCCATGTTGGAATATTGACATCACAACACTGATGTCTTGATGAGTAATGTGTTTACCTGTATCTATTTTTAGATCTGTTGCAAGAACATGGGCTATTATTAGCGGCTGAAGGCTTTATAGACTTAAAACCATTTACAATTTTGTTTCAGCGATCGGCTAATTGTATTAAATCTTTAGAAAAGAATGAAATAAAAATAAATTTCCCGAAAGTAACTTTTATTTTATCCGATCTACATTTTTTATTCCCTAAATCCGGTCATGTACCGTACATGTATTACTATACACATCCATCAAATACGTTTTTGCCCATAAAATAAATAGATCCTATAATTATTTTATCAATATCATCTCATTTTATAATTGGTTTTGACCATGCAAACACAGTACTTGTCAGGTGTCCAGATTTAAGTACTGTCCGGGTTTATGCCCCGTATTTTGGAGAAAGACTTCAATGCATAAGCGAAAGAACTCACAAAATTATACCGCTATATTTAACACCATAATTATAATTGTCAATTTCAAAAATCTTACCATGTCATTTGTAAATTTGTAGTTTATTCCCACTTTCGACTCTAACAATGGCGACCGGCTCCCAAACTGAACGAAACGATGACGTAACTAGATGACGTAACAGGAGTGCGCATGCGCAATGTCATCGTGTGTATAAAACCGAATCTGCGAAAAATGGTCGAAATGTAAAATGATGATACACACGCCGAAAAATGCTAGGAATTGGACGACAAGTGGGACTCTTCGATTTGACAAGTTTTTTACATGTTTTGTGAAAAAATAATTATTTTGAAGCATATTTACTCTGTTGACAAGTGAGGACGTCCTCACTTGGTCAACGAGTCCTCATTCGTTGCTGTGTATCCTGATGGATGTCCTCATTTTACCGTGCATACAAGAGCACACACACACACACACACACACACACACACACACACACATACGTGTCTACGGTGTAGACTGAGGACACCTGAAATTTGCAGTCGACTCGGGACACCATTATGCAAACATCGTATGACTTTCTAATTTCACATACATGCTCTATAGTGCATTTCCATCCTTTACAGCTATTTATTTCTTGTCTAAAATATAAGGATAAAACATGTCATTTTACAGACAAATGGGGACAGTTGCTTGATACACTTCACACTGAGGACACACCTATCACTGAGGACAGACCAACCACTGAGGACAACTTACACACAAACAGTGGGGACTTCACACACCATTGTCTGAGGACATCACACACAAAATATATTTAAATTATAAAAATATCGTATTTATTAAAATATATTATTTTACTCTGCTTATTATGTTATTGTTATTATTTAGTAATATTATTCTTTGATATTTGATAACAGCGACATCTCGAATATATCGGATATTAAAGTAAATGCACTTTTGTTTTATTCGAACTGGGCACAGCCCAACCACTGAGGACTTACACACAGACAGTGAGGACTTTACACACCGCTGTCTGGGGACATAACACAAAGTTTTGGATTATATTGCTTCTCTTTAATTACAAATTTAGTATTAAAGCCATTATTATATTAATAATATTAACTATAGCATTGTTAGTTGTTCGTATATGAACCGAACATGATCAGAGGATCATTGTTGACGCTATTTGTATTTGGATTTAGTCCTTGTGAATTACCAATATCGAATACATATAATAAATAAGTATAAATTACTTTCACCTAACTTTCCTCAATCGGTAAAAGCGGTAACAGAACATTTTGCATTACAAACGCATTTGGAGTGGATAACGTTTAAATTGAAATCTGATTCATTAAAATGGAGCAGTTCAGCGCACTGTAGATAAAATCCAACATAATGCTGTGAAACAGTGCAGATATGCTTAGAACATGGGGATATTTGAGTAAACTGAAAGAGATGGCGATGTTTGCTGCTAAATTAACGACGACGGGTATATTTTGCATTGACAGATATTCAATAAGTCGGTCTATAAATGACCGAAAATGCCACTCCGAGCATGCTTAATTATCAAAGTCAAACTGAACATTTTTATTCCCTTTACAACTACGCTCCCGATAGGGAAACAAAACAACAAACCAAAAACACGTTTTCTGGTATAGCGGTATGACCGACTGACTGATACCGTGTACTACGTCTTCTGTCCGTCCATACAATATACACTCATGCATCACATAAACATGCTAAACTATATCATTCAACAATACATAGTACAATACAGGTCACAACATTATACGGCATACTGTATGCCACCACGAGTTCCGCTCGTAAGAAACTATCAAGGCAGCCACGCCTACAGTCTCTTCCGGAGACAAAACTCCCAAAGTGGGATAACTATAATATATTCTATATTATTCCAGTATACAACATGGTGGATTGCAAGCATTAATGATCTATGATCTTAATATACAAGGATATTGTCACACTGACACAACAAGGTACCACCGATAGTATAACGGCTGGTATGACCGACTGACTGATGCCTTGTATTACGACATCTGTCCGAAAATACAATATGCACACATTCATCACATAAACATGCTCAACTAAAATCATAGAACAATATAAAATACAATACAGTTCACAATATTATACGGCATACTGTATGCTACCACGAGTTCCGCTCGTAAGCAACTATCAAGGCAGCCAAGCCTTACGTCTCTACCGGAGAAAAAAAAACAAAGTGGGATATCCATACTATATTATTCCAGAATACACCAGAATGAATTGCAAGCATTAATGATCTATGATCTCAACATACAAGGATACTGTCACACTGACACAACAAGGTACCACCGATAGTATAGTCGATGGTATGACCGACTGACTGATACAGACTATTACGTCTTATGTTTGTACGAGTCATACATACAACACATGCATCACATAAACATTCTCAACTATATTCAACAATTACACAATACACAATATTTCACAAAATTATAGAGCATACTGCATGACACAACGAATTCCGCTCGTTAGCAACTCGTTAGCAACTATTAAGGCAGCCTCGTCTAACGTCTGGGCCGGAGACAAAAACCCCTCAGTGGGATAACTATGCTATATAATACCATTCCAGTATACATCATAATTCATTGCAAACATTAATGCTTGATTATCTCAATTTACAAGGATACTGTACCATTGATATACAACAAGATACTATTAATCGTAACATTCAGTAATAGAAAATATTAAATAATATTTATTGCAATGATATGAGGCGTTATTATATAGCTGTACATGTGCTAAGTAGTAGAAAATTGAACAAACATTCATTAAAACAAATGCCTGTAACGCTCAATGTTTTGTTTCTTATTATAATTAATATATTTTCTTTTTTTTAAATATAATAACATATTATTTGCATTTGTATCAATAACGTTTCAAATCACTTCGCTGTAAATGATTTAGAATTAACGTGTATATCTGTCAGTCAATCCTAACGCTGAATGCCTAATCAGCTCTACTCATGCAAGAGAAAAACGTGAAATTACCTATCGGATCTACATTGACATATTCGTCTGATTCGCTTTGCTAAAACGCCGAAAATTATATTTTTCGACAACAGAGGACGAACGAACAGCATGCATTATTACAATATGTAATATTCATTTGATTCATTCGTATATAGTCCGAATGAGAATAGCACCCTAAACCAGATCGATATGTCGTCTGTTAAACACGCGTTCACTAGTCTGTAGTTTGTAGTTATTTATTTGAGTAATTAACGTAAACGAAGCTCCGGAACGATATCTATCCATTTCTTTTCAAGAAATCTATTTGTTATCTTTTAAAATATAACTTGCGTTCATAAATACCATTCAGCACCCGTACGAGGTCAATTTAAGGGTAATGGGAAAAACCGCAAATTATATTTGTCAGAAAAGCCGGACTCTGCACCTTAGAGTTTAATAAATGTGGTTAGATTACCATTTCTTATACTTATTTTTAACTGCATGACGTTATTTAATATTATTTTGAGTGGCTAACGTGCGAACTCACGCTTAATATCCTACGGTGTCACGTAAGGACCACTCGTTGTTTAGCATTGTCAAAATCTCAAAATCTCTCTCTCTCCCTCTCTTCCCCGCCCCCCGACACACCCACCCACTCCCCTCTCTCTATGGATTACGATGGCGAAAATGCGAAAGCACGATTCGATGGCATGAGACGACGGAGCGATAACGCGAGATTACGATGCGAGAATGGGTCATCTCGCGTTTTCGCCCCTGTAAATACAAAGGTCGAACATTCGAGAACACGATGGGAGATCGCGATATTAACCTATAAGTCTATTATTAATCTTTTAATCTAATAATATCTCCATATTAATTTTGCGATCTTGAATCGTGATCTCGCGTAATCGCTTCGTTATCTCGTGTCCTCGTATCGTGCTTTCGCGTTTTCGCACTTGCAACCCAGAGGTCGACAATGCGAAACAACGAGTGGTCCTAACGGAACACTGTAACATCCCCTTAAAGGTTTACCCACCGCGAGGAGTTCTTGTAAATAAACAGCAGTGACGAATACCACTGACGCCGCATTGCGCAGGCGCCGTACTTTTTCCGCATACATCGTACCATTTGAAGGCTATATAATTTAAAATCATGAACTATTTCACAACTCCAACATGTGCATAATGTTCTGAGTTGTTCTTTTAAGACACAAACAGAACAATATAGCGTACAGACCGTTATTTCATTATCATAAAACATCACTTTCATCATAATGTGTACAACACTAACATGAAGTTGTTTAGTGAAACAATTTTCTAACTGAAGTCTCAAATTTTAGTTATTGGTATTTAAGTCTCGGATTCAGGCTCTAAATGTTTGTTAAAACGGACCCAGGACACAAGGAAAACTGGAGTTGATTATTTTTGCGACCGTCCACTGAGGACAGTGTGACCCACCACTGAGGACAGTGTGACATGTCACTGAGGACAGTGTTTGCGAAGTCGACACATCCATTTCAACATGTTTTAGTCAAATATGGAAATAAACATATGCATTTGAGATGCTGATGAGCTTCTAACAGACACTGAATCTTTCATAATGTGTGTTGGTATGGTGGCTGCTTTATGCCATCTTTCTGGCTTGTTAGCGGGTTTGAAGGACGCCAACACGACAACACGCCATAACGATACATATAGGCTCCAGTCCTACAGCGTTCGTACAGCGTCTTAACGGCGCTTGTAAAGTTTAAAAGAACGCCGCATTGTTGCTACTACGTTCCCACCGCGCTCTTTCCAGCTCGTCGTGCAGACGCCGAGCCACGTCGATGTCTTTGAATATAGAAAAAATAATCTCGGCGACAGGGCGTTCTAGGCGTTGTCGGGGCGCCCAAAGTTGCTGGCGACTGCACAGCGCGCACCTCTGAGTTCAGCAAATATTTTGGACGCCGTGGGTGCGTTGCGCGAAGGCCGATTTGCTGTAACTGGGGTTTAATGGTTCGAGAACATGATAACTATTTCATTAGTGTCATTTATTACATGCGCACGCGATAGTTATTACGTGTGCCTCACGATAGCTATTACGTGCGCAGGCCATAGTATTACGTATGCACGCGATAGTATTATGTGCGCACGCGATAGTTATTTTGTGCGAACGCGATAGCTATTACGTGCGCAAGCGCGAGCTATTACGTGTGCACGCGATAGTTGTTACGTGCACACATGATATTGATTACGTGCGCACGCGATAGCTATAAGGTGCGCACGCGATAGCTGACTAATGAGAATAGGTATCTGATTATTGGTCAATTATTACTATAGCATGAGAAGTATTTAAAAATGATTGCTTAACACATACGTTACGACTTTATAAAGACCAAATATTTATTTTAATGATTTTATAGAATTATCCCCGTGACACTTCGTGGCCGAGGAAAATCAATTGTAGTAGTCAAATCGTTATGCATGAAATATAAATGAAGAAGAAATTGCAATATTGTCAACGGTACTGTAGTTGCGTACAATTTTCATTGACGTGCACGGCTTTTGTAGGTGTTAGTTCAAGTCGACTGCAGCCGTGTATCGAAAATACTTGTGTTTATTTTGTCTTAACGATACACCGTACATAATTGTTATTATTTCATTCAGTTGAGTGTTTCATTGTTGAATATATGAATTTTGAACATTTGGTGAATACATAAACTTTGAACAAGACTAGTCTATTCACAGCGCTTGCAGACATTAAGAAGACGCCAAAGCGTTGCTACGGCGTTCCCACCGCGCTCTCTCCAGCGCGTCGTCCAGACGCCGAGCAACGTCGATGTTATTGAATATGGTCAAAATAATCGCGGCGACATGGGGTTCTAGGCTTTGTCACAGCGCCCAAAGTTGCTGGCGACAGCACAGCACGCACCTCAGCGTTCTGCATATATCTTGGACGCCGTGAGTGCGCCGCGCGAAGGCCGATCTGCTGTCACTGGGGTTTAATGGTTCGGGGACATAGGAACTATTTCATTAGCGATAGTTATTACGTGAGCCCGCGATAGTTATTACGTGCGGACGCGATATTATAACGTGCGCACGCGATAGATATTACGATATATGAAATATAAATGCAGAAGAAATTCCACTTATATCAATGGTATTGTTGTTGCGTACATTGTAGGTGTGAGTTCAAGTCCGACTGCAGCCGTGTGTCGAAAAACGTACCTTGTGTTTATTTTTTCTTAACGATACACAAAACATTATTTTTGAATACGTGTCTATATTTGATGTACCCCTTAAACCTACTTAAGACATGCAATCCATTAAATCTTAACCCTATTAACAGCTTTACAATCATTATGATTAAATGTAATAGATAGAATTGGGAATACCTGGCATTCAGTGATTGACCTTCATTTATAAACTAAACAGGCTGCATCGTTTTATGCGCACGCGTTGATGTCACACACTGTACAAGATTTTTATACATTTCTATCAATTAATGTACAATCTAAAATAAATCTGTAACAACTCGTACATATTTGTTAGTGTATTTATTCATGATAATTTCCGGATATATTATATAATTGTATATATTAATCAGTAGAATGCAATCATTGTCAAATAAAATCAGTTTGTAATTCAATTCTATACGCAAATTAGTGGTAGTCTAATAATGTATAAGTGTGACAACTGTCAAGTTTGGTCACTAGCAGTGGATTGCTCACAGCAAAGAAAGTGACACAAAATGCAAGATAAACAGACTGAGTCATGTCCTGGCAAATATTTTAGTTGGTATGGAGTTTATACAAACAGTTCTGATAGTCTATTGGTCAGTGGCACATTAGCAGTACACAAACAACATAGTCACGTAATAAAGCTTATTATCATGTAGAGAAACACATTTTCTGACAAAATTAACATAGAGATTAAAGAAACAATGGTCTCCAGAATATCTTCATAACTTGCTATTTTTGCTTTTTTATAAATGTTTCCATCGGAAATAATTGTATTGTATCAAATCCGAAAGCATAACATTTAAATGTATGACATCGTTTAGCATTCTCTACATCTATAATTCCAACCATTTTGCTTTGCTACATTTTGTTGATTATCTTGAAAAAGGCAGAATAGCCGAAACATCAATATATATTCAACTAAAACTGTGTGAGTTTTTTTATGAAATATTTATTTAATTACTGTGGAATCACTTGAATTCGAGGAACACAAATTTCGCGCAATACGTTTGAAAATTTGAAAACTAGTCCAAGAAGTTAGAACCTCAAGACAAGAGATTTTTAATTCAAAAAAGCAATTAGACCAAGTTCATCTAAGATATTTGATTCCATTTGAACAGGTCACTATATTCTATACAAAATGATGATAACAGTACACTGTAGTTGCTAAAAACCAACTGGGCAAAAAACAGCAATTAAATTGAACAGTCGTCAAACACAAAGTACTCCAAGAAGGCACTGATCAGAAACGGAACATATTTTTTTGTGCACACACTTGCTAATGAAGCTTCTCATAGTTTCTTTTTAATCGGGCCAGTAGTATTTGTACAATATATTCAATTCACATAATTTCAGCAAAGTCCAGGAAATAATTTTAAATTATATATTCACTACAGCAGTCATCCAAGCCTCATCATTGAAAAGAAGCAGTGATATGTAGCACTTTAGTACAGCATTCAGTACAGCGACGAGTGTTTGATGACACTGACATAAGGCAACAACATATTTTGTTTTTGTTTTGTTTTTTCAGCCATAATACGGTTTTGTATAAACTGTTTAATCATCGTCCATGATCTCTATTGTAACTCTACATGTTGACGTAAAAGCTCTGCACACTGGTGTTTTCCAGAAAGTTCGGTAGAAGTAGGTATCGAAAACAACACAATAGTCTTTTCCCCTTCAGTCCATGGTCTTCTGTCACTGGAGACTTAAAATAAAACATACATGATTAGAAACTTATTCCACTTCGTGAAAATGCTGTACCTTACTGGCACTCACATTTTATAATGGATTTTTATGACCTAAAAGAAAATGAATATTGAAAATATGAGGGCTAGAAAACTTCATTTATGCTTCGAATCATAAGTCTCAGTATTGTGTTAGTAGACAAAAAGAGTTGCCTCTACTGTGCAAAAGCTTGATGTGCAGATGAACGATGAATACAAAATACGCAGATAATCTCCAAGACCCCTTAAGGCTACCCCAGTGTGGATCCAACTTGTGACTGCTATACTGACAAACTGGCATACTTCTTACTGTATTATCCGGATGAATCCTATGAAAATAGTTTTCAACAGATTACACAGCAAAGAATACCTTGCTCAATGTCGCTTTGGACCTCCATTATATTCTAGTTCAGGTTCTTGCTCATCTGGTGCAACATCACAGTCATCGTCAATGTGGTCATCAGTACTCTGTAAATAAAAAAGTAATATCCAATCTTACTGACACCAAACGAGGACAGTGTAAACTAATACTGAGGACAGTGTAACCTTCAAAGGGGGACATGCAAAAACACAATGACATTATTTACATTTATGTGCATAATTATTTTCAGAATTAAAACAGAATTAAAATTCCATTCTTCCAATGACCCTAAAGTTAATTTAGGGCAAAAAAACTAAGCAACCCACCAGTACTTTTGGTTTCAAGTAATCATTCCTATGTGTAACAGTAGCCAGCGCTCAGAAAAATGGTGTTTGAAGTCCAAAGGCAAATAAAATTAATAATATTAATGAATAATTTTACTGCGGCTTTTCTTGGTTACAATCATTGTTGTAGGTAGAAATATGAAGTCCTTCTTTATTTGGATCCAACTTGTGAATGCTAGGTTTATAGACCGACTCTTAATTAACTGAACTAGCCGGAGATATAGGTAAACCTTTTTTTCAACAGGTTTCACACCAAAGAATACCTTGCTCCAAGTTGCTTTGAACCACCATATGTATCAGTTCAGGTTCTAGGCCATCTGGTTCAACATCACAGTCATCGACACTGCAGTCATCAAGACCTGTGTAAAAAAAAGTAATATCTAATCTAACCGAGACCAAGTGAGGACAGTGTAAACGCACACTGAGGACAGTGTAACCTTCAAATGGGGACGTGCAAAAATACAGTGATATATATACAGCATTTTGCATGTAGATTTAATGTCTAATTGTTTGTGCACCATCCTGCTTAATTTCTGTGAATAACTGGCACATATGACAGACAAAAACTTTGCTGAGACCCACCCTTAAGACAATTTCAATCCCTTAGCCAACACTACACATTGAGTCACTGCCATATTAATTCCTTGGAAGCCAATGACCTTGTAAACATAAGAAAACAATTTTATTAAGCATTCCACATTGTTTACAGAGACTTGTTTACATAGCAAAATGACAATTATCAAATAAATATGTCACAGATTCTAATAGACATATGTCCATAAGACACGGATGCCCCCACATTCCACTTTTGTCTGAAAACTCCCATAATATCGAAAAAAAGTTAATATGTTTGTAAAGTTTCATTGCTATAGCAGCAAAACTATTTGAGTTAAGTGCGATACAAGTTAAAATAGACATTTCTTTTGCCAAAAAAAATCCATAAATCCAGGTATGTCAAAAACATCCAAACCAAAATATGGAGGTGCGCAATTGCACATGCTGGTTAATGTGTGTTAGGTTTCATATCTCTTGCAGTAATAACTAATACTTTTTGAGTTATACACGACACAAAAATCTGACGGATGGACAAGGGCAAATATAAATGCCCTCCCCCCTCTGAAAGTGCGGGCATAAAAAGGATTGTATACATTAAATTTATATAAGAACACGCGAAATAACACTCATGACCTGCCTGGAAAAAATATTTTGTTTATTAAAAATCATCAATCAGAATAAACTAGAACTGTCATTGTCTTGTCTGAAATACCCCCCGAATGCCGCTTAGTCAGGGGACTTTGCTGGTTTGGTTTGATATTCGTTTAATTATAACATATACATCTGATAGTTTTTATATATATTATCCAGACAAAATTCAAATATATAAATTAACAAAGGGCAATGACTTTATAAAAATTGAAGCGAGAGTTACTGCACTTGTTTCCTTCACTTCCCCTCAATGAGATCTATCTACCAATTAAATTTAAAGTTGATAGCTCTTTTAGATATCGAGTTGTTCTCCGGACTAAATTCATATATACAAATTAACAACGGACAATAACTCTAAAAATATGGAACACGAGTTATGGCTCCATGTTGCTTTGAACCACCATATGTACGATCAATGCCGACATCAGTCGACATCGGGAGTTTATTACGGATACACTACCTTAAGTTCATTCAAACATAATAATTACACAGATTGATTACTGGTAAACCTACCCAAAACTTCCGATAACATCAAGTGTGATATTCAAGGAGACCTCCGATAAACACTAATAATTTTAACACTCCTTTTATTTATACTGTTAACAGCATTGTTATTTCAAACAATCTTTTGAATTGTAATGCATTTTTAATCAATTAAAAACTTAAGTATTTGGAGGGTGCCTTGTTTTTTGACATCCCTTATGTGTAAACCTTTACAAAAAATGTATAATACTAACCAATTGGCTTATAATGTCTGATATGAACTGGGGTTAAATGAAATATGCTTACTTTTTATATAATTTGTCATATAATCACCATTCCATTAGTCAGTTTGTTGAAACAAACACAATATGCAGAATATGCTGAAAGAAACACAATATGCAGAATATGCAATAAAGCTGATCATATACCAATCCACTGACATATAAATCAAAACCATGTTTGTTACTTGCCAATTTTGACCAAGAATCTGGGAGTTGTTCTTTCTTGTCAAGTTGACTTGAACTTGAAGACTTTTTATTCCGAGATACACTTTCACTTGTGCTATTTACACTCATTGGTTATACATAAAAAACAACATTTGCCACGGTTGTTGAGTACACACATGTGATAAATCCATAAATATCATACGATGTTCTTCATTATTTTTATTGTTATTTGCAATAATCACTGAAATTTGTAATGCCATTTTCATATTGTCCGCCATGTTGGAATATTGACATCACAACACTGATGTCTTGATGAGTAATGTGTTTACCTGTATCTATTTTTAGATCTGTTGCAAGAACATGGGCTATTATTAGCGGCTGAAGGCTTTATAGACTTAAAACCATTTACAATTTTGTTTCAGCGATCGGCTAATTGTATTAAATCTTTAGAAAAGAATGAAATAAAAATAAATTTCCCGAAAGTAACTTTTACTTTATCCGATCTACCTTTTTTATTCCCTAAATCCGGTCATGTACCGTACATGTATTACATCCATCAAATACGTTTTTGCCCATAAAATAAATAGCTCCTATAATTATTTTATCAATATCATCTCATTTTATAATTGGTTTTGACCATGCAAACACAGTACTTGTCAGGTGTCCAGATTTAAGTACTGTCCGGGTTTATGCCCCGTATTTTGGAGAAAGACTTCAATGCATAAGCGAAAGAACTCACAAAATTATACCGCTATATTTAACACCATAATTATAATTGTCAATTTCAAAAATCTTACCATGTTATTTGTAAATTTGTAGTTTATTCCCACTTTCGACTCTAACAATGGCGACCGGCTCCCAAACTGAACGAAACGATGACGTAACTAGATGACGTAACAGGAGTGCGCATGCGCAATGTCATCGTGTGTATAAAACCGATTCTGCGAAAAATGGTCGAAATGTAAAATGATGATACACACGCCGAAAAATGCTAGGAATCGAACGACAAGTGAGACTCTTCGATTTGACAAGTTTTTTACATGTTTTATGAAAAAATAATTATTTTGAAGCATATTTACTCTGTTGACAAGTGAGGACGTCCTCACTTGGTCAACGAGTCCTCATTCGTTGCTGTGTATCCTGATGGATGTCCTCATTTTACCGTGCATACAAGAGCACACACACACACACACACACACACACACACACACACACACACACACACACACACACACACACACACACACACACACACACACACACACACACGCACGCACGCACGCACGCACACACACACACACACACACGCACACACACACACGCACACACGCACACACACACACACACACATAGCTTTCAAAAACTATTATATCGTATGTACCATGAGTTTTACAGTTAGCTTCAAACATAATACAATTAATGCATTTCTCTCATATATATGTATTGCCATTTGGGCAAAAAGTTCCGGTAAACAAACTACAAGCGATGATGATGTCAGCAAGGCAATTTCAACATATGAATGTAATGCATGTATTTGATATCTGTTATAAAACTGTTCCACAGTACTTAAATTTTTTGACATACTATTTTTAACCAGCTCGTTTGTTGAATGTCAGGTACACGCAGATCATTATTACAATGGCAAGAAGAAATATCGAACCGACAGCAGCAGTGAGAATGAAAAATATTCTGTGGAATGCAGCTGTAAATTAATAAATATAAAGTTAATAACATTTTGTAGCTACATGTTATTGTCTGTGTTGTATACTGATTAAACATCTTTATTAGAAGTATTATTTAAATACAATTGTTCACATTTCACAGTTTACAAACACCAAATTCGAAGAGTTGGTATTAATTATTGATAACTGCTTAGTTAAACTATTGCCCATGCGAATTAATTCCATTCTCGCCGCGATTCGTCGTATTTTAATGTCATTCACCGCGAATGTTTCCGACTTTGTGCATTGAGATTTAGTAGCATTTATCGATCTGCGAATACTGTTTGTTGTGTATTGTATGTAATCTCGTGATCTTATACCCTGATTAGATTGAAGCTGGAAAAGAAACTGGAAAACATGTAAATAATCTGGTACCTATTCAGCAGTATACAGTTTCCATCACTCGTGTAGCGAAATGTAAGCGGAGTTGATGGCAACTTTCCTAAATCCACTTACCGTAATCGCTGGCGATTGTTGTTGTTATGTCCCAGACGTCTGTTGTTATAGGTACTATTTTACTTGACGATACCTCAGCTGCTTCTGTTACCGACCAGTTGGCTAATTGTAAAATAAAATGACATTTCTACTATTAAATTGCGGGCATTCACTCATGTATCCATACGCACGTAAACGTGCTGATTAACGAACTTTTGCATGTATGGTTCTCTCTTAATGTGGTTTTGCGTAGATGTATGCTAGGAGTGTACTTGAAAACAAATAATATAAATAAAGTGTGTTCCTGGAGACATGTTTGAAGTTGTAACTGAATAATTGTTGACGTTCTTGTATTATTTCCATAGATGTACTAAAACCTAATTTACCAACATTCTCATTTTTATTTGTAACTGTATTGATAAATGTTAATTGAATATTAACACATCGGATTGGTATAATGTGTATTTTTCCCGCCATGCAATTGCAAGATAATGAGTTCGATCATAACCGATGTAGCGATTAATAAATCCCCTAAAGAAACACCCAGCTCGTGATCTACATGTATACGGGCGAGAGAAAACGTGCCCAGGGCCCATGCGAATCGAGCTATCAAGTATCCTAAGTTACTACTCAATCCTGAAATGCCGCATGCTTATAAACCTTTTTCATTAATCCATCCAAGTGTTGTGTTTGGCACCGTTTCTTCAGTATAATTCGAGCCATCCATCGTCGAGCTTACGAAGCTTTGTAAATTATACAGTTTCGATGTATATGTTGAAACGCCTGTAATCGGTCCTATTAGAACAGTGGTCATTATTAAAGAAATTAACAAATAAGAAGTATTAGGCAAATTTGTGTCATGTTTATGTAAGTATTTGTGTGTTTATTACTTCAGTTAGCAATTGTATGTAAACCTTTTATACATATGACAGAAACAGAGGGTATGAGAATTGACCACATTTTCTTACGAGAATTATCTTAATTTGAACGTTTACAAAATGCGTCAGAAAGAATAAAGTCAGTGAATAAAATGAATATACGTCAAAGACATTAAGTGTCGGCTTGATCAATATAAATTAGGGGAATATAACTGCATGCAATTCCTGCGTTTTATAATTGATACACATACCTCTGATTTTTACAGTTTTTACATGAAATTCCCAATGCATTCCAGGAAATAGTTTCGACTTCTATCTTCAGTTCAGGCCACGCTGAATGCGGAAATAGTGATTACTAAAACAACACATTTCCGATGATAACGTGTATTCGTGTGTACGCAAATGCAGTATTCAGAAACGGGACCCATCGTTTAACAACGGGTGTCGAATAATGTCGAGCAATGTTGAAAAAGAAATGTATAACACAAAGACAAGTAAATAACAATAATGATTCTTATTATTATTATGTCAAAATTTATAATCGTTGACAGTATTCAATGTTATACATGTAAAAATTACCCAGTAGTGCGATTATAAATATCGAATATTTATCCGCATGTGTGCTATACTTGTTTTTTTCTTGAAAACCGAGTCTTGATATATCTCTTGATTGTTTTTATCAAAGTTGATATATGTATAGAAATTACATTCCTTAACGACGCGAACATCTCATCGTTAGAACAATATACTGAGATGATTTGTCTCCAAGCAATCTCGGGATGCAAACTTGAGTACAATGTTTGTTCATTTAAAGAATTCACTACTAATGATATGTACGGTTCTTATTTCGCGAACACTGGGGATTATTTCTCATTGAGTTGACTGTATTATTGACGGACACATTTGTACGTTAGTTAACTAACAGCAGTTACGTTGTTCTCAATATCCATAAACAGTACCGTATCACATTTCAGAGTCTATTCGTCTAACTAAAAAGTACCCGTGAATAATAAACAAGTGTATCGATGCGGAGGGTGTTTAACGCTTATATGTATCATTTATAGAAAAATACAAATATAATGCAAAATATATTGACTATGTAATATGTTTTTGCGACTTTCTGTTTAAAATATATTAATTGACGTATTAATTAATAGCCGCCATTTCCTAATTGGTAAATGTAATTGAAATTATAATTTATATCATATTTGACCTGATACGTTGTGAAATATTCAAAATATGTTCAGAACAAATGTTTAATCGCGCAGTTTACTATTTTGCCGGATCGCATTTAAACACAGATTGGTCGATTGCGTAGCATATAAATGAACACACAAACATTTATTTAGGGATGCTGTGCGTATTGTCCGTATTGTACAGGCAATTGGTCACTTGCCTTAAATACATAAATAGTTTATGTATATCTGTTGATATACTGATTTGGTCGCAATAGTCTAATCTGATTCAATTCATTCAAGAGGACAATTACTTTAAAGCCAAAGAACAATCGCAAACATCATACCGAATGGCAGCCTTGTCATATTAGTTTAAAATAGTTGTGAATACACGCGGAAGAAATTGATAAGTTTTGCTGGTCATGTTGCCTTTGTGGTATTACTAAATTTCATATGGTTACATAAACTATGCATTTATAAATCAGTGGATTTTATTTGTGTTGTTTATTTTTGGACTGTCACATTTTTATGACACGTGAAAATGTGAATGCACAGCAGGTATAGATTTGAGCAGGCGTAGATGCTATTACAATTTGCTTCCTTTTCATATTTGAAACAATAATTAAAACAATGTAATACACAATTTAAACACGGGTCAGCCTCTAGTGAACACGTTTAACCCCTATCATGCATTTTAGTTATTTTGTCTTCTCATAAGGATATGTCAGAGGAAACCATAGAAGAACCATGTCAATATCATGGCAATAAATATGAGTCAAGCTGGATCAGGTGATCGGTAAAATATGGGTTCATTCTCAACTCAAACGTGTTCTGAGTCAAAGTAATATGTTACTGAAAAATATACAAATGCAATTTATAAAATTAGAACAAGTCCCTTTATATCTATATGACTATATTACATGCATTTCTATATCGTAGATAATATTTCCCCAAAACATATATAGCAGACAATTCGCTTTACCAAGTGGATAATTAAAGTTTTACATCACTGTTTTATATATCTATTTTATATTGACTTTGAATGCATGCATTACTAAGATGACATGTCATTTGATTGTATAATTGAACAATCGACTGTTTTAACCTCAAGATCAATACGGCTCCCGTCAGAGCATTGTGTTCTAGTTAATGTCATTTGTGTGTATGCATTGAACATATTTCTATTCCCAGTTATACAATACAACGAACAAAAGTAAAACACATGCGCTATTTATCAAATGTACGCAAGTTAAAATGTTTTTCAAAAACCTAGCGTAAGTTAATATGGTTGACACTCGGGATGTTGGCTTAGGTTAACAATATAACTTTACACTAGCCTTCCGGTCTAAATTGGCCATGGTTTGGATGTAGATCTTATCCATCTTATCGGGATTCATGCCAGCTTGCCACTAGCGTGTGTTTATCTACTTCTTTGTCGAAGGCAGATTGTAAACGCATAAACACATGTGCGGTGGAACAATCGATACATGTATTTAACGTGATAACAATGGTTCAAAATGTTCAGTCTCTTTATCATTTATTATTAACCAGGTATCGGCGGCGTGGTAGACATTGCATTTGAAATCATTTGTATTAAATGCGTTATCTTTAAACGTGCAGTCATTATCGTAAATCTGAACAGGAACATGCATTTTATAAGCAAAGTTTCAACAGTGTAGATGTTAACTGATAGTGTATGCCGAAGTTGACCCGTTTCCTCATCCAATGAGGCTAATTATTTTGTTCTGTGTCCACACGAATACAAATGGTCTCGACCCAAGTCCACAAGTTCCACAGATTACGTTATTCCAAATATATGTGTTTTGACGTTTTAAAATCACTGCATCTAGAATACGGCCATTATTGACATATCGCATGCAACCCCAGATTGCACTTGAGATTTGATTGCCACCTGAATTGAAACAAAAAACGTCCAATTAACGTCTAACGTCAGACCCATTTCTGAATCACGGAGGCATCGGTACATTGTAATGTTATACTCACATTTGTTATTTGTAGTATTGGCATTGTAATAATAAGTATTCATTCCGTTTAATATAACATGGACTTGATTAGAGGATCCTTACGCGTTAAAACAAAGAATGTACGTTATTGATATGTATGTACGAGTGTTTGTATTTTTGTGTAGATGCGTACACAACAATTATTTCCGCGTGTATATGTCTATATATTAGGGTTGAGAATTAATGCATGATATCACATGATATCAAAAGTAACCTACCATATATTCTTTTTATTATGCCACGTTTTGCAAATATTGTTTTTATAATTAATAAAATATAATAAATTAATTAAATCGCAAACATTTCGCAATTAACAGTAGAACACAGTATGCAAATGAGACAGTCTGATGGCGTCTACTTGCGTCGATGTATAGTTACGCATAAAAAATAATTCTTGGTAAAATCATCAACAATTTAACATTTTAAAACACATTTTACCAAGAAACGAAAACATGAAGCGAGAAATTGCTACTTATTGGAACATTGAACATGATACATTTACATCATTTTATCTATTAACACACACAAGAAGACTGCAGTCGACATGACGATTAGCTACTTTTCATCTGTTTGCAGTATGTGTGTAATGTGAATATTCAACAACGAAACAAATTTAGAAGTTAAACAACCAGTGGATATATTATCAAGTGAATCGTTGATCACCTTTTCCAACAGTGCTTAATGGGTTCAAAGTTAACGATTGCTCTGAAAAACTATTTCCATGTGCGATGTCAAACTGGGTGGGGAAAGCAACTACAGTTTGCAGGATTCGGAGATGCAGCCTGACGTGTTTGTGATGTGGGCTCGTATTAAAGGCATAATATTGGTGGGACAGCAATGGGTATCAGAGAGCTTCTGTATCACGTGCTTCCAAGCATAGTCAGCAGTTGCAGAGTGTCCTGGTAATTCTGTCTTGAGTGCACAAATAAAAGTCTAATTATAGATCTAATCCTGTGCCTTATTATTTTCCTAACAGTATACAAAAAACATTTTAGAGCCATAGCGGCCTACTGAGTATATGTATATAATTATATAATTAATTAAGTCATGTTTTCAAATATGCTGTTTGTTCATGTCATTGTGAGTTATTTTCAAAAGGTGACATAATTTCTTTCATATTTTCAGGTTCACAGCCAGGGAAAACTAAAAGTTGACACACATGTGTGAAAGGTATTGCAACAGACTGAGAGTAACAATTTTTGATGTGACAATTTCTTGTCACTACAGTATTTAGCTAGTGGATATGTGTTACTGTATAAATAGTCAGATTATCTAGTCAATAAGTTCCAAACTGCATTTAACTAGTTGTTAATACTGTAAATTGAAGAATTCCTAGTTGACCATCATAGTTAATAAAACTTTTGTTTTTTAATTTCATGTCCATTCATGGTTGTGCGTCATTTCCCTTATTTTATTTTCCTCATTTATTTCCCTATTTCATGCTGGACTAAAATATTATGTTAAAACACATTGACTTTTCTGCATTTTATTTTAACTAAACCTATTGTTTATACTTTTTAAAGCCATGTTTTTCTTTAACTTATACATTTCCTTTAGAAATAAATTGATTTGTTGTGAATCCAATTGTAGATCTAATGGCTAGTAGTTATTTGAATTTCATATTAAAAGTCAGAGTTCATTTTTGTGAAATTGACCATAATTTCTTAAACAGCATGTTGTTGTTCTTGTAATACTTCTTTTTTATTTTATTTATTTTTTGTGTACCCTTCATTTCAAATAAAATGGTTGTTGTTACCTGGCTAGATTATAATTTCTAGTATTTCCTTGATTTCTTATGATTAAAAGTAGGGACTTTGCAGTTTCTTTTCACTTGTTGATACAATTTATGGTCTGAGTGATTTGGTTTCATATCCTTAGCATTTTTTTCTGTGCAGATAAAATAAACAGGCACACAATTCCATCCAATTCTTTAATGAATTTCAATGTTTGTGACATCTAGATCTAATTGTGTGTTTTTTTTCAGCTTTTAAGAATGTCAGCTTTCTAAGATTTTAGACATTGACAGGTTTTCTATGCTGTGCCTTGCATTGCATGTTTTTGCATAATGCTTATTTGACATCATAACTTATTTCCTGTTAATTGAATAATGTTTAAATGTTTTGTTCCAGTAAATTTTTATTTTTTGAATTAAAATGTTGTCATTGTATAGATCTGTTCTTGTTTACATTTTAACGACGTAAGTGACATTCCACGCCTACGAAACTAGTTCCGAGAAGTGGGCGGGACTTAACAATCCCTGCACGCCACACAGTAACATGATATTCGTTAATGTGTGCGAAGCTAAAACATGTTATCAGTCAGGGACATGATATTACAGAATGTAGGCGGGGTTACTGTGTGTTATCGGTCAGTGGTATAATAACGATAAAAAATATTGGGTCAGCAATTTCAACGTAATTAATCACTAGTGGCATAATAAAAAATAACTCTCTGAGCACTGTGTCCATCAATTTCGTATCCACATTGGATGATTGAGTGTACATTACCGTTCTAAAATCAAAGGTGATGTAGAGATCGGTGGGTTGGTGGTTTTTAGAATGAGCAAGCGAGCAAGAAAATAAATGAGAAAACGACCCATAAGGATCTAATTTCTTTCATTTATAACTTTTTTTGTAACATTGATAGGCACATTTATTATTAGAACATTTGTTTGAAAATTCCGTCTTCTGAAGATGAATATTTGGATGGGGTTTCTTATATATTGATATGAAATAATGCTCATAAAAATACATGTGTAATAGACCCTGAAGATAAGAATGAAATACTATGTGTTGCCTTTCGACAAATATATGTATTTACTAGACAGTTGCATACCAGTGTGTCAAGACTACACAAATAGATACTTAGAGCTTTTCCAAATGTTTAAGATAGTGATGTTCGGTTGATAGCTCATTAAGCCTCAGTCACACATTCCCGATTTTTCATATCGTTCTTCAGCCAACAGCGTCCCGATTCATATATGTCAAAAGTTGGGACAATATTCTGAGATTCGAGGCTCGAAATTCAATGTTTGATCCAAAGATTTTCCGGCGATGAATGAATAAATGCGATCCGACAGTGTCCCGATAGCTCCCGACATCGTCCAGAAAACATCCCGGCATTCGCGACTTTTTTTATTATTTGTATATCAGCGCTGTCGGGACGCTGTCAGGTGCCATCATCGGGAAGCATTCAAGGTGGTCGGTCAAAGCTCTATCGATGAATTACTAACGCACACAAGCATGCACAATGAACAATATATATACACCAGATGTGATATGTGTTTATATATTTTATGCAATATCATTTTACTTGATATTGTACCAAAACGGTCCCGACAGCGTACAGATACAGTCCCGAATTTAAATCGATGCCGCAGAATCTATCCCGACAGAGTTCCGATTATATAAATTCGGCTGAGCGTCCGAATGTTAAGGGCAACCCTTAACTGTCAGGAGTGCTTCGTTGATCACGCCGAACTCGTCTCCATGATTCCCGATTCTCAGTACTGCGTTCCGTGAGCGTATAAACAGCTCCCGACAGCGTCCCGATATTTCGTACTTGTTATTATTTGTATCGTAGCGCTGTCGGGACGCTGTCGGGAGCCATAATCGGGAATGTTTGACTGAGGATTTAAAAATATATAACAACTTTTAAAGGTACCAAAGTCAAGAAGTTGCATAACGATGTGCATTTGTTTAGTTATGCTTAGACGGTAAGAGCGTGCGTAAAACACCGTTTGCATAGAACAAGATCAACTACTGTCATAAACTGTATATTTTATTGAAATAAATAGAAGTTGAATTAGCGGGCACTATTATTGATCCCGGAATTCCCGATTTTAAACATACCGCGGCTTCCCCGATGCAAGCACCTGATTCAAGTGTGTGAATGCCCGACTTGACACAACCAAACTGTCACGTTATTAACCTTCATGTTAACGGCGATATTCTTAAATTATTCGATGGGTTATATACGCAATATATTTTAATATTGTTTAGGTAAAACACATACAGTTATAATTGTTTACTGCCTAATATACGATTGTGTAAACAAGTCGTGTATGTTTGACAATTTTCTTTATTTCTGCGATTTAAAAATATGGAATGTTGTTAACTTAAAATAGCTAATAATTAATACGGGAAAACCAATGTCGCGCGAAGCTTGGATGCAGCTTTTCCGCCTATAGATAACGCAAGTACCTATTAATTAGGTTGATGTTGTTGTTTTGGTTTCATTTCTAATACATAATGACTTAAAAATCTATGTTCCTGAAGTGTCAATTGCGATCCTTGCGGTTCCGTGATTTTATGCATAGATTCCGCGTTTCAATAACGATAAGCAATGTTAAACGCACTTACTAACAGGGAACCAAATTTTTGCATTTTAATGAACCCTAAGAAATTATAACGGAAAGTAAATAGGTGTAAATACAACGCGAAACAAAACATCGTCTGTAATCACGTAGATACATCCATTTATAATCAATATTTAATACGCAAAGGTAATAATTTTAAAATAAAAGTTGCTGAAAAGAATGTTGCTGTAGTAAATAAGTATATATTTCAATATGTTTACTTAGTAACTTGATGGTAAACATTTGTAAAACTTGAAAGTGACAAAAAGAGCGAAACAGGAACTATTTTGAGCATTAACAACAAGTGGAATACAATTGATATACTATTTTATTCGGCAGTGTAAACAAATATAACAGCAGTGTTAAACAATTGGGCGGGTGGTATATTATTTAACACATTGATCAAATTACTTATTATAAGTATTAGTTACTGATGAAAACTTTACAGGCATAACAAAATGTCCCCAGATAATAAAATATAGTAGTCTATTGCATTATTAGTATATAGAGTCCAATAGTGATATGATAGAACATTAATTATATTTTTGTATCGAGATTTATTTGTTTTCTAGAGGAGTAGTATACCCCACTGATCAATAAACTGTTCAAACTCTCATCAATCGTTTCACTTGTTAGAATATGTGCCTAATAACCATTTTATCAATAGCGAATACCACTATAATAACATGACAAAACAGATTTAATTATGTTTCCTACAGATTTGTCTTATATTTATTAGACATTAAAATTTCAATAGGCATACTGTAAGGAGAAAATACAACATTTATAAGGAATAAATAAAACAGTTTTAATATCATATCATATGTTGTGCTGTACACATTATGCGTTTAACATCTATACGCGGAAAATAAAACGCGGGTTATTGTAAAACAGCTAGTATTACGTCGCGTTGGTTGACAAGCAAGACTGCTATTACACTACGAGGAAAAACAAAGTGAAATTGTAATGCAGTCGTATCTGTGTAAGATGCAACGATACTCTTCACTTATGAAGCAGCTCTTGCATTCATAACAATAAAGAATGAGAAATGACGGGAATTCCCATTTACATTTAATGGGAAATAATTAGTGTGAAACAGAAAGTGAACTCCCAGCTGAAATACAAGCACAGTGGAAGAAAACTCAGACGGGGGAAAAACAATTACGAAACTGAAATTGTATAGTGAGATATTTTTATCACTTGGATTTGCTTTCGATGATTGAAATAATGTGAACTAGTTTTGCGGACATGTTCATGTACGAGTACCTAAGCTGACACAACATATGAACTTAATTATACATAAGAAAGCTGAGAAAACAGTGCATATTTCTTTCTAAACAATGATTCAAATTTGTCAAATATTTACACACAGTTTTTTGTTTTTTTTTTCAAATTGTTAAATAATCATTAGTTATCCTCAGAAGCAATACGATCTATATATTTGATAAATTAAACTAGTATGCACAGGCCTTTTTCTGCTGCTCTCACTGGTCTGATAGTAGCACCGTTTCCAATGCCAAATATGCATATTCTGACAAAAATCCCAATTGGAAACAAATATATATATATATATATATATATATATATATATATATATATATATATATATATATTGTCATCCTTGACATTGTACTGTATGTAAATATGTGTTTTTCGTCAATATTCACTTAGCATTTAAATGCGTCTCTACAAATGTGTTCAACGGTCAACATGCTGCATTTAACCGGAGTTTTAAAGTATTGGCTGGGTTAGCCGAGACAAGGATAAAGCATGAGTTAAACTATTATTCCACACGTTGTTTTGTTTGTTTGTTTGGATTTTTTAGCCAGTATTTCAGTCATATAACGGCGGTCAGTTAACCTACTCACACTTTTGCTTGGTAAGCTGGTTTACCAGTACTAACTGCACATACTTATGCCAGTAAGTGACAACTGCCCTACTTGAATCAAAGGTAGGGGGAGAATGGCAGTAGAAATAATGTCAGTCCAGCGCTCTACCAACTGAGCTAGCCAGCCCGGCTATATTCGACAAGAAGATTAAAACATATACCATGGTATGCAGTTGAAATTACAGGTACACTTCGCGCATTCTTCAAACGTTTTGTTTCTCCTGTTATTGTGTCAGTCATTGTATCTCCGGCTACGAACGTTTCTACTCGTACTCACATCGTCCTGCATATATGTAGCAAATTACATCATAGTCACCCGCTGTCACATATTTTACTTGTCCTTGGGTCTACATGCCTAGTGATTAGACAAATAATTATACACGATGATAACGAATCAACATGCAACCCCAGCAGACGATCTATTAAAATAATTGGATGGGTAAATGAATCAATAGATGGAATCGATTATGCATGAGAGGGTGGATGGAACACTGACATTGTATGATGTGATGGGCTAGCACAGTATCTTCCTATACAAGATATGGCACCTATGGTGGTACATCAGCTCTCACTATGCTTGTAGTTTATTCCCATGAAAAGACAGTCCGAGTCTTTCTAATATTATGCTTCTGCTGCTTTCCCAACTTCCAAACAAGCTTGGTACCAGGTATTTGCAATCAGAAGATCAAAACAAATCAGCTCCCAACCTAACTTATTTAATTACTTTAAATTATAGGCAACAGTCACCACTGACTTCTTCTCAAGCAGCACGATGCTACCAAATACGTGTGTTTATGAGGTCCATTGCGCCTGAGGCTGCATTATATGAAGACCCGGAGTATGTCCCAGCACTCCTACCTTATAAACCTAGTCGAGACTCACGAAAGTTGGCACGAACTTCGAAACATAGCTGAAATTTCCAGCTATTTATTTTTTACTGAAAGCTATGCTAATTTTGGTGTGGTCTTGTTCTGTTCGGGGGGGGGACCGGAGTACCTGGAGGAACCCCACATGTCCAGTATGGTGACCACCAACCAAACTCTCACGCGCCGGGAGTGGGAAACAAACAAGGGACGCCTAGGTGAGAAGCGAGTGTGCCAATCACTTCGCTAGCTGTCAAATACACTGCCCTCTGATGCTTATATAGTCACTTGACTCAATAAACAATCCCGGGTTATTTACTTTAACTACCGTATGCTTATTCACGGGGATATTTAGTATTTAGTATCGAGTAATATAAATACAGAGATTGCGCTAAAAAGAGAAGACCCTCAAAAGTCTATTGTTTGATCACCATCTTACATTAGTATTCAAGTTTCTTTTCATCAAACACCAACATGTAACATAAAAACAACTGTTATCCCAATGTACATTAATAATTAATGCAAGAGACAGGAATTTTGAAAAAAAAATAGATGTACAGTATTTCGATATAATATGTTTCTTTTAATAAATACAGGATATTTGTTTGGTTTCGGTGTGATAACGCGTGAGATCGTCACCGGAAAGGGAGACAATTAATATTTCACGAGCGCTTGCGCGAGTGATAATATGTATATTGTATTCCTGTCCGGTGGCGATATATCTTGTTATCCCACAGAAAACAAACACCTGTTCTTCTTATTTAAATGCTATTTGAATACTCTTTTCGTATCATTTATATTTAGTGGATTTTATACACGATATTTACAATAGTATGTCTTCACTATTTTCTCTATGATGCGCAGTAATCGGGATTAGTAATATACATTCCAGCGCCATCTTGGATTACGACAAGATGTGCCGTGGATTAGATCTAGATAAGCAGCTTAAATCGCCCCCCACCCCAACAAAATTGACCCAAGGCATTATCATGGCAGCGTGTTTACATTACGACAGTCTTCTATGCTACACAGTATATTTATAGACAACGCAGAATCCGTGTTTCTAAATTTATTTAGGTTTAAATTGGATACACGTAGTCGTTGAATAATGGTCAGCTTTTATATCAAGAATTGTACACACACTGCTGGTTTTAAATAAATTTATATGATAAAAATACGTATTGAAAGTGAAAGGACGTTATGTTCTCCGAAATGCAATTTTCTAAAAATAGCGTGTGCGTAAGTGTTATTATTTAAACAACAGTTAACACAGTCACGACATTGAAACTCACATGTGTTTTCGCAAGCAATTTAAGCTGATTAAACTGTTAGATGCACGTGAAAATGTAAAAACAACAACATATGTACTGTTTGGAGTGTTCTGAAATTGATTACTTATAAGTTTAACGTGTTTGTTATGTTAAGTATTCGGTCTTAACAACACAATTGCATTAAAAGTCGGTCAATTATTTGAAGAAAACTAGATGGCGGAGAACTAAACGCTGAACACTAGATCTACTTACAAGAACACACATTGGATACTTACATACTTAAGAGTGGTTATTGGATTTAAACACTAAATACACACAAAACAATATAATTATGTGCTTAATTTACACAATTTATTACTTAAGGGTACACTGGATTCTTGTTATATTTTGGAATTGGTGAACTGGCAAGATAACACTTATGCTAACAAAGGGAGACTACTGTTCGTAACAGCAGTAAACAACAAGTGCAAGTGCAATATACTGGGATGAATAAAGTTCAAAGCATACAATAAAAATATATTGGATGTCAAAATTAAATTTGGTCCAAGATGACGAGCTGCACTGCCTTGTGGGTAAAACCTTTACCCGCAAGGCATTTTCTGTTCTAGTCTCCTTGGCTCAACACGACTGAGAAAAATCCAAGAGAAAATAAGAGGAAATACACTTCAATATATCAGAATGGTATTGTTAACATTTGGTGTTATTAATCTTCACTACTTTTTGTTGTGTGTAATTCTGTATGATAAATGGTGACACTACCAACAATTAAATATTGTTCAAATCAATTAAAAGAATAAAAGTACTCCATCACTCTGAGTGATATAGGATATAATCTCACTGATATTTTTCTATATTTAATTTATTAGAATGAATTAAATAAAATATGATAACGCACAGATCTTTATTTTAGTTTTTTTACTTTCTGGTTTAATAAACGTTACAACAAAGAAAATAAAACACACACAGTTCTCCTTACAAAAACAAACGTTTAACGCTAAATATATTACATCACATTTGCAGAACTGAAGAGTATAACAGGTATTTTACCACGTAATAAATACCTTTGGATATATCACAGTCATCCAGACCGTGCCCGCCATTTTATGTTAATAGGTTTCTTTTGTACGGTGCAACAATTATGGTTTAACGATGATTTTGTTAACAGTATCAATCAATCAATTTAACATAACTTTGAGATTGAAAATTGGTAGAAATACTTACAATTTCTTCGTTATCCTGACGTATAATTCCCTGTAATGTATATTTACTAGTGTAAGTCGATAATAAGAACGTTTGTTTCGCTGTGGCGCAACTTGTTGTATTTAATAACTCACCATTACATCGATACACAGTGTTCACCTATGCTTTTCACAGATTATTGGAAACGTGCAAGGTATTTAAGGTTGTTTATGAACCGGGTGTGTAGTATCGAGTGCAAGGGGATTCTCTCCTATATGGCCCTCGCCCCTAGTAGACTTTGTAATTGGTTTACGGAGGATAGTGCAAGATACAGGAGACGCCCTGTCCCAAAGTGACCGGTGTGAAGCACCTAGTACACTGAACCTCGGTTTAACGTATCATGCGAAAGACGAAGCCAGTGCCTTACCATACCACGGATCAACCACTGTTTATGAACTATATTTATATTCATTAAATAGTTAGTGGCAATTACTTGCATGTATGACGATACAACTTGTAAGGCCACTGTGTGATTATATTTAGTAATTCTTACATGTATTCGTACATCCTTATATTTTTATGAAAATTATAACAACAACAGTATTAAATACCATGTGAAACTATTTTAACTGAAATTTTTATTTTAAATACAAATCGACTTTTAAACCAAGAATCATGTTTTCCTAACAGGTTAAACGCGATTTTTTTAACACCGAGTAATAATATAAAACGCATAAAACTGAGGGCGAACATGCTTAACCGACTGTAAATTAAACCGGCTCTAAGAAAACAACTACCCAAAATGCAAAACTTGCCATTGTTGTTTTTATCAGGAAGAATCAATGTGAAAATAATAATGGGTGACGCACATGCATGTATATATCATTTGCCCTTGATGCGAATATAAACTCAATTAAGCATGATGTGCTTTTTTTCCGAACAGATGCACAATATATATGTAAAATGTATACTCGTTAAATAAAACATTATATGTGTTTTGTATAGTTCACTAGGTACTAAATGTTAATGTGTAACATTACTCAATACAACAGCCTGGTATTAAAATAAAGTCAAATGAAAACTACTTAGTGATTAACAACTTTACAACTACCGATGCATATACGTGTATATTGTTGCTTGCATTGACATCTGTTAAAGCGATCTCCAAAATGATCCTTTTACACAAGCGTGTATTTAATTGGCTTCGTTAAACAAGTGATACTAATAACTCCAGAAACTAAGAAAAAAGGAATCAGTTGAAAAACACACCGTCAATTTCACATTTAAGATGCATTCGCAGGACATGTATTGCAATATTATGTCTAGTCGAATGCCAACGCATGTCTGCTAACTTAATTAACAATGGTACTATTTCTTTGAAGAATAAAAAAAAACAGCAGGTTACAGATTTCAATGTGATTACGAGGATTGTGCTTTCGGTAGGCCGGAGCAAAGTAATCAAGTGTCGGATATGATATGTAGATAAAAACACATAACTGGACTAGAGGGGCTCTGAGTTTGAAGATGGAACGCGCATACACTCTACAGCACGACACGCCGTTCCTGTCCCCGGGTTTTCCAGAAACAATCATCAGACAAAGAAAAAACGAGAAGTGTCACGTTTTCGGCAAGCAAGTGTTAATGAATGAGTATTTACCATTAAAGGATAAATGGACTGCTTGATAATACTACAATAGTGCGTGCCTATCATTATCAAACGGTGATCAACAAATTAATATATCCAACACATTTTCCTCGGGATACTTTGCCGTTTATTGATTATGAACAAAATCCAATCCACCTAGATTTTGAGCTCCATCATTCTCCTCTAATAAAAATTACTCAGCAGATAAACAGTACCAACGTGAATGTAGTATTTTCTTGCAAAAGGTTTTTACCGCTCGCCAGCCACTTTATAACAAACTTTTTTTTAGCGTAGCTGTCTGAGATCACGTTTGACCTTGATTTCTTGTAAATTTCTACCAATGAAAAACTCGCCATTTGATGAGTTTAATAAAAAAAGAATACGCAGGGGTAACATTTATTACCACCATTCTATCGGGCAAATTGTATAGAATGCAAACTTACAACAATCGGTTAATTTGTACTAAAATTTCTAAATACTTGGATGGGGATTTAAATTTACATGATTGTGAACATAAGCGGTTTAAATAAAGGTATAAACATATCATCGACATACACTCTCGATCTGAGGCTAATTTTGAACGTATTTTCCCATTGTATGCCATAAATCGAATCCTATTTTATTTCGCGTAACGAGGTGGCTATTTTGCAAAGACTACAATTATATAAGCGGTACGCACTATAAATAGCTCCCATTCATCAATCTCATTCACAGAGTTGTCGTTCCATGTATCCCATTCATTCTAGCCAGCCCAACACATTCCAGAAACAGGAGTTTCGTTCTAACAATAGCGCGCTTAGTAGCCTTTGTATGTAGTGTTATTATACTCGTACATACATCAATTAGCGTTCAGTGAACCATACACCTAAACATTTCTATATATGGGGGATTTATATTTATTAACTTACTATTTGTTTGAATTTAAATAGTGGCTACGATTTATTAAGACTAATTTATAACTGCACAATTCTATCAACTTCTCCTGTAGTTGTCATTCAATCTGTAAAAAGATGCTACATTTTTATATGGATACATGTTTTTAAGGAAGACTCGGAATAAGTCGAATTGTGATTTGCGTAGCATGAATCCACAATTTGCAATATTCACAGGAACACTTGATACATCATATCCATACTGATTATAATTTTAAATCGTCATAGTCTAATGAAATTTCATGTACACTTGTGTCATCAAAAATGAAGTACGAACATTTCAAATGCGCTGAATGTTCCCTGCATATTGCTTTTAATTAGGATACACAGTATAAATGGTTATTTGACTTCCAATCGTGTTTTTATTAGAAAACTTCTAAGATGAATGTATGGTATACATTACTTTAAATAACTGTATAGGCTTGTCTTATGCATAATAATTTACATTCATTCCCGCAATTATTTTCTTACATTGTTAATTTGTTATATTTGCCTGACAAATTCATAAAACAATTATGTTAAGGTAAATTATGTTGGCTATTCGAATATCGCTTGTGAAAACATGGAGCTGTATGATCGGATTATTCACGATACGATTATTTATAAGAATTGAATTTATCTCGAATTAACTTTGGGGCCCGAGAAAATTTCTTACGGTGTCCGAGAAATCTGGGGTCCAACTAGTCTTCTAATATAGGTGAAAACCAAAACATCTGGGGTCTGAGACATTAGGTAACCGATCATCTTGGCCCTCTGTTATGTTTAGGTATTTTTCATGGACATCTCAGTAGTAATTTCAACGCCGATTGTCTTTTTTTGAAGACATTTCTTGTTTTGAACACGCCGCGCTTTTTTATACTATCCTTGATTCATTATCTAAATGAGCGTCAGATTGAAGGCGCGTGTCCATAATCAAGCGTCCAATTGTTTCATTTCAATAGCAAAGTGGATTTTGTCAATACTACCCGAGATTACTACATTATATTAAAAGACTAAGCATACACATGTTAACACACTGACACTGACACACTGACACTGCTTTCGTATTCCAATTCCAATTTTAGTGTCTCTGCATTGATTGATTTTTGTTGAATAGTATTAGGTCGATAAATCATATGATGTGAAACAAAAATGTTTCCTCTGAATCCGTGTTTACCAACCTATTTCTAGACTTAGGAACGCAGAAAAAAAACGACTCAATAAAAATTGTGTGCGATCGCAATGTGCCGAGTACCAATGACTCGTATAACTGATGATAAATAAATAATGTTAAATTCTCCATTAGTGAATACCAACTACCATTCAAACTGTCATGATTATTATAATATAACAGTTTCAATCATATATGTTTCTTACATTTTAAGTCTAAGAATGAGCTGGTGAATAAGGGTCAAGCGCTGAAGATTAGAATGGTGTTTTTCGACAAGGCATATACCTGCTGAAAGCATGTAGCGTAATAACACTGATACAATATGTATTGAACAGCAAGATAATAATTTGTGGCGACTAACAAATTAGAAAATCGATGTTTGTTCACCGATAAATAACACTCATGCGTTAAAAAATAGTATTCCAATACTTCTTTAAATTCAACAATATGACACGTAACCTCGAGTTTAAATTGAGAGTGATCTGTTTTCGAATTAAGACAGGTAAAAAGGTATAAGACAAGTAAACAGGGTAATTGAAAAATCCGTGCTATTTAATAACACATTCGAGGTTTGCAAACTTTGCAAATACATAAATACATTAATTAATCATTCCACAATATAACACAAGTTTTTATTAACTTAACACATTTATGCGAATAAACGAATGCGAACAAAATTTAATTTTAATAATCTTCGTTTCGCTTACGTATATGCAAACGCAGTAATGAGAAACTTGACAAATCGTTTAAAAATGAGTGTCAAATACGGGCGGGCAATTTTGCAAATGGAAATGTATAACACAAAGACAGGTAAATAATAATGCTAATAATAATGCTAATAATAATAATAATAATGTTAATAACAATAATAATAATAATAAAAGAAATAATTATAATAATAACGCGGGATTCGGCGTATTTTAACGCATTCTTGTGCGAAAAGAACGCCATAGCATTCAGTGTCAGATTCTAGAGCGCAACCTTTTCCGCTCGCATATGAATATTTTTTTATTTTTTTTTAAGACAAAGAAAGCCTATCGACAATGAATTCACTCGCCTTTGTGCACAAAGTGCCCATTATCGATACAATCTTGACGCAGGAGGAGTCGGCTTAACAAGAGCAATAAAGTCAGCCAATTAGAACGCATAACATTTCCAACATGCAAGTGAGCGTCGTCGTTAGAGAGTTTATCACGCCCTCATTAAAATTTTATTTGATAAAGGTACAAGTCATTTGTAACACATTGGGTTAGGTATGTGTTTTGTTATAGATATGCGTGTTTTTAACAGCCGCATTTGTAATAAATTACAACAGATTAAAATATTAAATAAATAAATAATTATAAATATGTTTGGTCAATTTTATTGAAAGGAACCGTTTACTAAGAATATGAAATACGACGTTATTAATAATTTAATTCGAAAAACTAATCGCGTCAAAAGTCTTATTTTATAAACAAACACTCGATCTAGTAATAATTAACGAAAGTGTTATTCAAACTGATTAAAAGAGTGAATAAATGAATAATTATAAATAAATATAATAATTTTGGTGATTTTTGGTGAAAGGAACCGTTTACTAAGAATATGAATAACGACGTCATCAATGATTTAAGTCGACAAACTGATCGCGTCAAACGTGTATTTTATTAAAGATAAATACTAGATCAGGTTATCATTAACGAAATTGTTATTCAAACTCGTCACTGCACACGGATTAAAATTATGCCAAAACGTTGGCTGAGGCAACATTTGAATGAAAGTAAGCGGAACAAAAGTCCTTGTCAAAAATGAAAGTAAATAAACTTCAGCGCCTTTTCTTTTTATTTTAATTTATCAAAAATGTTCTGTTGCTTTTTTTTTATTAATGAACACAGTCTTATTTGTTTTTATTTGCATAGAATGCTAATTCATTTATGCTCTAGCATTTGCATTGTCCAGATACGGTATTACAGATTGATGATTTTAAACACTATCATCGTGCCCAGCGTGTAACGTGCTTTTCAACTACAAAATGCTAGCCGCAGTTTGACATTCACCGTTGCTATACCGAATATTTAACCGCATATGCGCTATAGTTTGTTCTTTCTTAAAAACCGAGTATGTATCGATATCTTTATTACGTTATCTTATTCGACATTGGTAAAAACAGATTACATTCCTTAGTCTGACGCGAAAAGCTCATCGTTAAAACGATATGCTGAGAAGGTTTCTCCACCAGCAATCGTGTACTTACTGTAGTGTTCGTTAATATACTAATGTTATGCACGGTTCTTAATTTACAAACAGTTGGGACTCTTTCTTACTAAGATTGATGTAGTATTGACGGACCCGATGTACGTTAGTTTAACAAAAGCGGCTACGTTGTTCTTAATATACGTAAACAGTATCATATTTATACAGAGTGTATTCGTCTTTCTAGATTCTAGATTGTACAAAGGTAGATAACTTTTTAATAGCTGACATAATTTAGCTCCCAACTATGTACACGATGCTCTCTCTTAACGTTAAATGTCACCTTTAACAATTATTGTTTCTGAAGTAATGTACACGTCTAAATATCTGAACTTTCAATGTTGCATTATATGTCATTACATGCCTTAAACAAATATATGTGTTATATGTATTGATAAACTAATTTGGTCTCAATAATCTAATCTGATTCAATTCATTCAAGAGGAACATACCTTTAACAGCAAAAAACAATTGCAAACGTCATACTGGCAGCCTTGTCGAATTATGTTAAACTAGTTGCTTATAAACGCGGAAGATGTTGGGAAGTTGTG